>JAUBNQ010000007.1:2434747-2486297 GCA_032353495.1 Ctenopoma kingsleyae | reverse complement strand
TTAGTTATGCTGCTTTAGGTTTAGTCTGCTGGGGGACCTCCCACATTACACTGAGCTCCTCTCCTCCTTCTCTCTCTTTGTCCACTCTTATGCCATCATTGCATATTATTAACTTTGTTTCTTCTCTCCCCCCTAGTTGTGCTTCGTCCTCTCTCCCTCTCTTGCTGTATCTTTCTGCAGGTATCCTCGACCTTGGAGCTGTAGTTACTGGTCCAACCTGCCCAGTGCCTCGTCTGCTGCTCCTTGTTGTTGTTTTAATCTCTGTTCTTCTTCTGTTCTTTTCTCTCTCCTCTTTCCACTCACCCCAGTCGAGGCAGATGACCGCCCACCCTGAGCCTGGTTCTGCTGGAGGTTTCTTCTGTTAAAGGGAGTTTTTCCTCTCTACTGTAGCCTAGTGCTTGCTTGAGTGGGATTGTTGGGTTTTCTATAAATATTCTGTATATATATATATACTGTATGTATGTGTGTTTTGTGTAAGGTCCTAAACCTTACACTGTAAAGTGCCTTGAGATGACTTATGTTGTGATTTTGCGCTATACAAATAAAGCTGAATTGAATCAATACGTGCCATTGCCAGAATGTTTGCTGTCTCCCAGCACAGTGTCAAGAGCATGGAGGAGATTCCTTAACTCATTAGTAGGACCAGTATCTGCTCCATTGTGCAAGGAGGAACACGATGAGTACTGCCAGAGCCCTACAAAGTGACCTCTAGTGGCGTGAATATCTCTGACCAAACCATTAGAAACAGACTTCATGAGGGTGGCCTGAGGGCCCAACGTTTTCTAGTGGGCCCTGTGCTCACTTGTCCGGCACCATGAAGCTCGACTGGCATTTGCCAGAAAACACCAGAATTGGCAGGTCCAGCACTGATGCCCTGTGCTTTTCACAGATGAGAGCAGGTTCACTCTGAGCTCATGTGACAGACGTGAAAGGGTCTGGAGAAGCTGCGGTGAACGTTATGCTGCCTGCAACATTGTTCAGCATGATCGGTTTGGTGGTGGGTCAGTGTTGGTCTGGGGAGGCATATCCATGGAGGGACACACAGACCTGTACAGGATAGATGATGGCACCCTGACTGCCATTAGGTATCAGGATGAAATCCCATTGTTACACCCTTCACTGGTGCAGTGGCTCCTGGGTTCCTCCTGGTGCATGATAATACCCGGCCTCATGTAGCAAGAGTATGCAGGCAGTTCCTGGATGATGAAGGAATTGATACCATCGACTGGCCTCCATGCTCGCCTGACCTAAATCCAATGGAACATCTCTGGGACATCATGTTTATGTCCATCTGACACCATCAGGTTGCACCTCAGACTGTCCAGGAGCTCAGTGATGCCCTGGTCAGGATCTGGGAGGAGATACATCAGGACATAACCATCTGTGATTTCATAAGGAGCATGCCCTGACGATGTCAGGCATACGCACGTGGGGGCCATACAAACTACTGAGCACCATTTTGATTTTGCTGCAATGACATTTCAGCAAATTGGACTAGCGTGCTGCATCAGTTTTTCAGTTTAAATTTGTTGGTGACTTCAAATTAAGCCCTCTGTAGGTTGATAATTTTCATTTTCATCAAATTATGTGTCAACCTTTTGTTCCTAATACATTACCCATTGCATATCAGTATGGATATCCAGCATGATTTTTTTTCCAATTGAGACCTGATGGGTTTTCAAAGTGTTCCTTTAATTTTTTTGAGTAGTGTGTGGAAAATGAATTTTCACAACATTCTTACTCACCACAGACGGTTTATATCTACTTCTGAAAAATAAAGAGTGACGAGAACTGGTAAGCTGAACAACCAATCAGAGTGGTCTCTCTGACAGCATGCTGAATGGACTAAAATGACACAGGCTGGGGTCTAAATAGTTCAAATGGTGCGCGGCTCACTGCGAAAATGAACGACAAAAGCTCCTTGATGGCACAATATGGTCTTTCTGTCACCAAAATGAAGTGAAAAAATGTATACTTATACAGTGCTACAACACAGCCTTGCTCTCAATTTGCCCCTTGTCATATTGGACTAAACCATTAAGAGCATACAAGGAACTGCAAATGAGGTAAATGACTATTCTTTGTATTCTGATACTTTAAGATTTTCTATTTGTAAAGGCTGAAAACTTTTCCTAGAACCTAGAATAAAACCCATATTTTTTTGTGTGTGGCATTACTACAAAGTATGCGGGTACGCAATGTTTTTTGTACCGGGGTAGCAATTTTGATTTAAATGAATGGGCATTATCTTTGAGTCCACTGTCCAGACCTTATAATAAGTCCTTATGCAGGACAAGGATAGTAACAACTGTAGATCGGATGTTGTAAATGTTTAACAGTTTGCCTTTAATGGCTTTAGGCACACGGACAAAGGACTTGGCAAAAGCACACTCAGAGGTTCAGGCTGCGTTTGATAACAATGAGGCAAAAATCGAGGCAAAAGCACAAGATGGGCAGACAAAAAGGCGAAGTCCAGAAACACTAGGAACCATAAAGCTACAAGAACAAGCTGGACAGAGAGAAACATATATACTGGGATAGGTGATTAATGAATAGGTTGCAGGTGAGCAGGGGGGCGGGAACACGTCAGGTGACTGCCAAAGTAGACTGAGCAGGAGGAGGAGGGAAGTTAATATGCCTGTGACAGCTGAGATACAAGAAGCTTTATATCATCATAGATGTAGGAATTGCGTGTGTGATAGCTAGAAATTAATTAAGTTTAGTATATAGACACACACACCGTCAATTCACAAATATAAATCTGAACAAATATAAAGCACACACAAACTAATGTTCCTTCAGAAACTCCTAAGCCTCACCAAACCACACACAGACACACAGACCCCTAAAAGAATAAATGTTTTCTGAATTACTGCATATAAAAGAGTAATTATGCTAAAGTGTTAGCAGGAGGAACTGAAATATCAGTGATCCACTGGGGAGATTAGGATAATGTAGTGTCAATCTAGGAGTACACATAGTATATGACTTATAATTGTTTCCCTGTTTCACTCACAGCTGCATAGAGAGACAGACATAAAGAGAGTAAAGTATAACAAGATGAGAACCCGACTCCATTGTTATGCTAAACTAGGGTCAGTTTTTGGATAACCTCACTTCCTTCTCTGACTTCAAATTTGGCCCCTTGTTAACACAGTCTACCATTATCATAATCAACTAGCATTGCTTTGCTCTCTGGTCTGCAATCAGCTAAATAAAGGACTGTTTATAGTACTGAGATGGGAGCATGCACACATTACAGTGCAGGGTTGCGGTTATCGTCTGCAGTTAGTACATGATCTTAATTTCAGAAACTTTTTACATTATAACATGTGTTTATGTAGACACAGTGGAAAATAATGCAGTTCTGTACATGGACATACAATGATGCTCACTCCAGCCCTCTCTACATTTAGAAAATATTATATTCACAATTTGAGTAAACTTTTATGTGCTCCAGAAAACATCAAGAATGCTTGTCACAGGTTCTCCCATCTCCACAGCTGACTTTTGAAGCTTTGTTAGAGTGACTGATGGGTTCTTGGTCACCTCTCTGACCTCTCTATCCCTACTGTTGAGCTTGTTGAACTCTATGAAAAGCCATTGTAATGCCAAACTACTTCCATGAACAAAACTGGCGATTTTCATTAAAATAGTATAGTATTGCAAAAAGTGATTCTGAATACTTTCTGAAACTGCTATAAATGTTATTACATTTAGTTATAGCAGTGTTATAAATGTTGATGCTGTTGATTTTTCAGTTTAATTATAAGCACTCTCCTACTATCAATTCACTTACACCTTAGTTGATACTGAATGTACTTATCACCTTGGTAGTTTCTCACCTGTCATGTGAATTACACTGATTTGAAATGAGCTGACTTCATTTGAGGACAAGCTAACCTTAACAACAGCTATGCTGCCATTCATCAGAAACTCTGCGTTTGGCTTCAATATCAAAATCATGTACTAATATCCTTCAGCAGAAATGTCTCAATTCAGGCTTATTATAGAGCATGTTGACAGGTTCATTTGAAAATGTGTTGTCCTTTAATTTACACAAGGGACTGCAAGGCCATTTTTCATTCCACACACAGGCCCTGAATCTGCTAAACATCCTGTTTCACCATGTTTAACTGTGTATATAGAAATGTATGTAGTTTCTATATGTGTTTCTGTGTGTGTCTGGTCTGAATACAAGTGACCTTTAATGAGTTAAGGGGATCCCAGTACTGCTTTCCCAGACATACACTGACCTTTCAGCCCAGACGGGCAAAGGGGAGGTGTGTTTCTGTGTGTGTGCTTGTGTGTTTGCAGGGGAGGGCAGCAGTAGCCTCAAAAGACCAGAATGCAATGCAAATCTAATGTAAGTATCACTATACAAATTTTTCAGCTTAGGTTCACATGTGCTCCATGGGACAAATGTAAGCATCAAGTCCTGTAGGGTGATGCAAAATGGGTAAAATTATCATAATAATAATTATTGTAATAAATAATTAGGACATTATCCAAATCATAGAGCTAAAGCTTTCGATAATACCCCTTCTTCTTCAGCAGATGTTGTTTCCCCCTGTTGTAATAGGACGTTTTTGCTTCTTGGCCATATTGATGACCTAATCTTGGAACAGCAGATATTACCGTTGATAGCAACATTAAAGACATCCACCTGAACGAAATCTTAAATGCACAGTTACAGTAAATACTTTTAAACTTTCACAAATATCCTGCTGCCTGGATTTTTGTTGAATCAGTTTTTGAACAAATATTGTGAACAACAGAGTGATTGGGAACTACAGTTTGTCATTCCACAGATGAGTCATTGAGCAAGACTTTGTATTAAGGCATTACATACCTTATTAACGCTTTATGTCCATGCATCTGTCCTCACATTATTTTGTCTTTGAAATTTTCAATTTTTCTGAGAATTTTAAGATATTTTCATTCATAATTGCTCTAAAAGTTGCAACTGAATTCATGTCCTTGAACAATAGCTGAGAAAGTATGGAGTTTTTGAACATTTCAGAGTAGATTAAGTTTTCCCAGTTTTCAGAAGAGATTTTTTTAGAGGAAGAAGTGTGATGTGAGCAAAAGTTCCAAAACAGCTTCTAAATGGACCTCAGAGATATTATTCTGTCAAATGTTTCCAGGACTGAACTTTCAATCTTAACTTCAACAATGCTTTAAATGGCTCGATGTAAGGTGACAGGAGCAGGGATGCAGCTTTTTATGTACCTCATATTAATTTAGTGTAAGTGTAATGTCAGTAGCCTTCAAGTATTAGGTACATCTGAAAATCCCAAAACCTATTCATGTGGAAACGTGAGTGATGACTGAGTTTCTTTAAATGAGCACTGCATCACTTTGAAGTAACACTGATGTCACCATGTCGTATCACATCATATGAAGCATTAATTTAGAGGCAAAACAATAGACAATGCATCACTGTCTAAATGTCTACGCATTCAGTCTGCAAGTCTGCACGCTTTTTGCAGGACGGTCTCCACTTATAATGAATTAGGGGAGGGCAGCCTTCCTCCCTCCTATCCTCCCAGCCTCCCTCTGTCTCTCTCTCTCTTTCTTTCTTTATGTGAAACGCCTCAAGCATCCATGGTGCTGAACTGTCTCTAATCGATTTGTCTGTGAAGGCAAAGCGTCACACTCAGCGTACCACAATGCAATTCTCTCTCTGTTAGTGACATTACACCCCCAATCCGAACACCTAAGGGAGCCTGAGTGACACGGAGACGCTCAGCTGCTGGGCTAAAGAACGGGAAGACACTTCAATCCACCTTTAACAATAATGCAGCACTATTACTGATACTATTATTATTACAAACACCAAAAGAAAGTGATGTGGTCATTATTGGTACTATTATCACTTCTACTGTCTGTTTATGGTTTCCACTTGTCCTTGCTTGGATGCAAAATGTGTTTCTCTCCATACTACAATCAAGTGTATGTGTACATGTGCACCAGAAAACACCAAGAAGGCAACAAGAAGAGCTGAACAGATAATATTGTGTGTGATAGCTTAACAACAATGGCAAATAAACAGTTTGCTGAAAGAGCATCCCCATGACTGCAGGTGTATACATAGGTGTTAGAATTGCACACATTTGGTGGAAGGTAACAAAATTGCATCTGACATTGCACATTTTCGTCCTAAACATTCTAAAATGCTTGGTTACAACTGTGGAAATACAGTGATTTGGTTGCATACAAACACAAATTGGTTGGGTTTAGGCACAAAATAAACATAATTAGGTTTAATAAAATGTCATGGTCTGTCTTCATTAACTTCACATCAGATCATGCACATAATATCCTCATGCTTACAACAACAACAAAAAATGTTGCCCCATTGGAAAAGTGCTTAGTTGACCCAACCGGTGATATTATTACTATAACTTTAAGTAAGTTTAGCTTGTTCAATGTTACAAATTTCTGAGTGAGTGCAAACATGGAAGCTAAAACCTTTATCAGATTGTGCACAGATATTATTTAATCTCTCAGTCTTGGACTTAGGGAGTCTGGGACCTTGCTGCAGAACATGGGGAAATTCTACCATATGAACCTGTAGCAGTCTCTTTGTGTCTAAAACCACCCAGAAGTGCAAAGGGAAAGCAATAGTAGGTAATGCAATTTGTTATCTGTTACATCTTCCAGAAAGATCCAATGGATGAGAACTTAGAAAATGCATTATCTGTGTAAGCATGGATGGATTTCTGTGCCATTATCTACTGCTGTATTACTGGTATTACTATGTCTAAGAAAAGTCAAATGTAGGTTTACATAAAGAGTAATAGAACTCTCTGAAAGGTGGCAATAAAAAAGCAAACGGAACACAGATAAAAGTTTAAAAGCATCAGTAACATCCCCATTTATTCACATCTCAAACTAGTTTGTCCTTTTGGCTTTGATGTGTGCGTGTCTGTGGGTGTTAAGGTCAATGGGTAATTACAATACCCCTGTACCAGCTCTTTTAAAAATGTTACCTCAACACACTGGTGCTAATCTGTGTTGGTATCATGCTGAGTTGCACAAAGCCAACACTGACCTGCTGTGTACAGCCTGACCTAGCATCTGTATGTTTGTGCTTGTGACCACCCACTGTGTGAGCATGTGTGTGTGTCAGGGAGGGGGGAGTGTGTGTGTGTTGGGGGGTGGGGGGTGGTTGGGGTGTTGTGCGAGCAAATGTGTTTGTGTGTATCGAACATGCACCTGATGGGCAGTATCTTCTGTTTCATTATAAGGTCACAGATGGAAGAAGGACACATACACAAGCATTATGTCAGAAACTCAGAAATATTTCCTCCTCTCACACAAGCACATTCACACAAAGCTCTTCACACTTTTCACATTTAGCTGGATATCGTACTGATTAAAGCCCATCTACAGCTTGGTGTGTGGGGATCTTTACAATGACAGTTGAAAGTTGGTACTTACCAGACTTTTAAAGATTTAAATCTGTCGTTACTCACTAAACGCTTCACCTCACACTCAAGTGGTCAAACTAACCGAAACAAAATGTAAAATCCAATGACAATGTAAGCCCCAATTTTTACTATTTACTTTCAGATCATTCAACTTTTAAATCATCAAATGTTTATTTATTTGATAAACAGTTACTGCTAACGTTTTGGGCATAGTCAATAAAGGGCAGGCACGGGCTTCCTGCCGAGGATGGTTCCAGCTCCTCTTGTGCATGATCAATACTTACAATACTTACGTGATCAATACAATAGTTGTTTGTTGTTCACATTTATACACTCCAGCACTGTAGTGGGCACTGTGGACCAGTCTACAGCTGCACACAGGACACTGAGTTAGAGGAAGAAGCAGGTGTGTAAACGTTGCACAGGACATGTGCTGAGTTCTACTTGATTTTGTTGTGCTTGGCCTTTGTACACTGTATGTGGTTAAAGTTCCCTCCAACCAATGAGCCAATCACCAACATGGAGGCACTCGCTAGTGCAATGGAGAGTTTTAAGGACCAGTGATTTTTCAATTATGTTATAGGGAACTGTGAGGGCTATTCTAACACCTTCAAACTGTATCTCTTGAGGTATTCCATGGAGATGTGTGTACGATCATTATCCTGTTGTAGAAGACATCCTCCTTTCCAGCAACAGTTTTTTTTCCGATGATGTGGCGTTTTGACATGCCACAATAATGTTTTCATGTTTGCCTTTTGTGTAGAAAACCAAAGAGCTCATAATTTGTCTCTTTTCCCCTGTAATTTGGTGTTTTATATTGTTTTAATCTATCTTTATTTTGCTGTTTATAAATGCTGTAGTAAGTGGCACTCCATGTGCCACTACTTGTTTACTATCACCGAGTTTTACTGATTTACACCAGTGAAGTTTTGAGACAGTGACGACAGTTGTTCATAAATGATGTTTGCTGAAAAAAATATTGCCTTAACAACAACTAGGAACAACAACAGAGAAAATGAGACAAGTTATGGCCTCTTTGGCTTTCCATACTTGAGAGTAATTAACAATATGAAAAGTTACTATGCAGTAATATTTGCAGAGAATATTTATAATATTATTTATTGGTCCAGCTGGGGACCTTTGTCATACCCTGTCTCTACCCTTATTTCCTGTCTATCTCTCTGCTGTACAATGTTTGAATAAAGGCAAAAAATGCTGGAAGGAAACAGCCAAATCGAAGGCGTCACATGACCCATATTTGTCCAACCCTAAAACTTATTTCCTGTTCTGGGAATAATTTTTCTTGCAGTGGTCAATGTTTCTTCTTTTACTTAAAGTATTGTTAAGTGCAGGTGTTGGGTAGCACACGGGACTGGGTCAGGACCTGCAAACTATTTTTAAGGCTTGTTTTAACCTACTTAGGTGCAAGATGCATGTGGTGTTCTAACACAAGCTATACAGTACCTACAGTTCAGACCGGAAATCACTAGCGGAAAGCAGACAAAGTTCATGCACTTTAAAACTGTACTGAAACTTTTCTGTTCTTTTCATTTGAATTGAGAACTATTGTTAGCGCGCTTGCAGTTCAACACACAATGCATGAGAGAGTTGCTGTGTGCTGATGAAGGGATGAGGAAGAGCAAAGGAGAAACTGAAAGACAGAAGTGACAGAGGGAGACAGAGAGAAACTTGGACGCTAAGCTATGAAAAAGAAGCACGAGGTGAAAGAGAGAAAAAAGAAAGAGGAATGGAGGTAGACAGAGGGCCTTTAATTGCTTGGAGGGAGCATGACAATTGAGAGAAGAGTAGAGGGAGGAAAATCTCCAGTAGTATTGATCAGTCCGGCTCTTCCATTTCAGTCGCCTCCAACCCCCTCCTGCGTCTCCCCCTTCTCCCAATTTGCACCCGTAATTTAGATTAGAGTGTGTTTGTGTGTGTTCACCTGTGTGTGTATATGTGTGTGTGTGTGCATTGAGGTCATTTTGCACAGTGTTTGTCCTTCACTGTGTGCCTACATCTCTTTTGTATTCATTTACTTGTTAATGCGCCTGTCTGTCACGTGTCAATGCAGAGGAACCTTAGGTACAGCCAGAAATAGTGCAGTAAACACGCTGGGCAATGTGTGTCTGTACCTGTGTGTTGATGTAATTTCAGGTGAAGAATTTGTCAGCGTGATGAACTATGTTAGAACTATGTGTGCAGTCACGTGTTTGTGTGTGTTATGGGTTGCAAGATGAAGAGTTCATGTGTGTGTTCTCTGTAGCAGGTGACAGGCAGGGCAGTGGTGGCAGTGGGGGGTACCATTTCTGATCGATCCCTTTCCCTGCACCTCCTCCAGGTCCTAATGAGACATCCTTATCACGGGATCAACACACGCGTACTCTGCACACAAAGTCACATATAAAGGAATAAATGTATATATATATATATATATATATACAAATGCTGATAACACAAACAGCAAGTGCATGTGCAAACAGAAATGATCTTCAGATTATTACATATGACTGAATGAAAACTGCACACACAGTGCACCATCTCGGCTGGGGGCGGTGGTGGGGGCACCTTTAAGGCTACAACCTCCCACCCCGTCTCAGTCCCAGACTAAATCAATTCCTAACCAGACAGACACCCCCCCCGAATCCCCACCCGCCTGCCCCCACCACCTCTTCACTAAACACAATGACCAGAGCCCTGCTGGTTCGGCCAACAATAGGAGGGACCACCAGAATCTTCGAGACTGTGTGTGTGTGTGTGTGTGTGCAACAAAGCCAAAAAAGGCAAAAGGCAGCATGTCCATTTGTGAGGTGCTTAAAGTCAACACGCAAGCAGGGTGGACTGTATTAAGTAAGTATTTATTACATTATGTTTTATCGTGGAGCTCAAATTCAGTTTGCCCTACTGGGTAGTGGGGTATGGGTTGTTTTGTATAAATGTTCATAGTTCCCAGAGGATGACTTAGACTGTAGACTACGTCAACATTAAAACAGGTGATTCCATAAACACAACTTTCTCTCTATGATGGTAGGAAAGCATAGCAAAGCAGTGATGGTGAGGTGCTGGGCAAAGCAGAGTGGATTGACATGTGTTAAGAAAGTGCTGAAATATCTGAATAAGTGATTTCTAAAAAGTCTCCTGAGAGTTTTAATATCCTATGATGATTTAAGTGCTTTAAAGTGAAACAGATCCTTTGTAGACACAGAATCCATCTTGGTATTTTATCATTATTTATTTCTTTATTTCACCATAAAAATGAATTTGATATTGGAATCATTATAGACAGGCAGCCTAGCATTAAAATAGTTAATACTTTTTATTTTACTATTGGTTTTATATTGGTACAAGCCCAGTATGCTAGCAGGAGTATTTTATGGAATTGAAAGATTTTAGTAAATGTTAACAAATGATTGTAATGTCAGATCCAGAACTTGATTTCCGTTCCACAGACCTCCACTGTTATCCAGCGGGAAAAACAAATCAGTTTGTTCATAAGCTAACTACTATGCCTGTCAGCTGTGAATTAGAACACTAGCTCTACTTAATGGATTTAGGTGAGAAAGAGGCCTCTCGCTGTCAAAGGTGGACAATGCAGCAGTGACTGCACCAGGTCTAATATTTCATCCTCCATATACTGTACTGTAGTAACTTTGCTTTTAACATTGGTGTTTTGTGAGCTGAGGACTACAATGAGTGATTTACTCGAGCAGAAAAAAAGCCCCTTCCATATTGAGCACCTTTCAGCAGCCTCTTTAAAACACTTTGGCCCTGTTAAACCATGCAGTACCTGACCGCCCTGCTCAAACTGTTTATTTGACTTGCTGCTGAGAGCGCACGGACGCCCGCTTGTGCTGGCGCGTGCGCTTCAATACATTTATACGTGTGCATTCAGGCTTGTGCAGTCAGTCAGTGTGCGTGCCTGTGTGTGTTCACAGTGGCGTTAGGCCTTGCTTCCTTCCTTCCTGTTCAAGGGGACCTGGTCCTTTCACCCACCAACGCTTCTCTCCTCCCTCTCTCCTGGCAGTTTCAGTGTGTATATTTGTGTGCGTGTATTTGACACTTGGCTGACGAGGGTGGTCCTAAAGGACTAGTCTACTGGTCTAGTTCCTGATTCTCAGAAAAACACAAACACACCTGCACCAGCAAGCCAGCCAAACACCCCAAATATAACCCAAACCATGTGATACATGTTGACCAATTCTTTCTGTTTCACCTGTCCTTTCCTCCTTTCTTTCACTCCTCTCTTTTTCATCCCTTTTCTTTCTTTTCTTTGTTACTTCACCAGAAGTGTCTGCCGTCCCTTCTCAGTTACTAAATGATGAAGTTACATCCCTCTCTTGTGCACGCACAGTAACAAAACAATGAACACACACCCACTCTCCCTCTCTGTGTCTCTTTCTTTCTTGATCACACACACTCGCGAGCACACACCCACTCAGAGTTGTAAATTGGGTTTCTGTAGGAGCATAGGGATGGTTTCAATATTGCATCATTGGGATGCGGCGCGGCTGTGTTTGGGGTCAGAGTGCTATCATGTTGCCAATCAGCAAGGCAGCTCAGAGCCCTCATCAGCTTTTGATTGCATTTAGAATGGCTAATTAAATAAAATATGACATTATGTAAATGTCTGTGTCTCTGCCATATGGCCCCAGGCATTGCCCCCCAACCCTGCCTGCCTCCAGCACACCAGGGACAAGAAAGTGCACAGTTTACGTGTGTGTGTCTGCGCGTGTCCACACTGTGTGTGTGAGAGTGAACAATTGTGTTGTTAAAAAGGTGTTGAATTGAATAAACATGGACTTCCGTTACCTGCTTATTACCACTGTGTTTCATTAGTTAACCTTTATTTTTTTATTTCTTTCTGCAAAACTTTGTCATTGAAAGTAATTTGAACTAAATATGTCTAATTACAGTGTGTCTAAAACTAAAAACGTTCAGTACTTGACTGAGACCTGAGTGTGGAATAGTTTGATCCACAGGATGGATCTCAGAGTGATTTTGGATGATTACCTGGAACCTCTTTATACAATATTATAAAAAAAAATCCTACAAGTCAGAGAAGTGATTCAATCATCTCACCTGTAGCAAACCCTCTTTGAGCAAAGAAAGCTCAAAGATTATCGGCCGATATCGGCATTAAAATGTAATATCGGAAATTATCAGTATCAGCACCTATAAACTAAAACAGCTAGAGTCCATTTTAAAATGGTTTACAGTATGTTTTGTGGAATATAGGTGAACTAACTCATTCTGAACAGACCTAAAAAGCCTCCAACATCATTCAATGCCCTATTATTGTCTCTTATCTATTCAGAAACACAATGTTTTGATACCATATTTACAGAACTGTGCAGCCTTTGCAAATGTGATGAATATTTCTGCACATTGTTATTTCATTCATTTTTCTTGAGATGATCACCACCTACAGGGAAAAGATGACTCACCTTTTCACTTCCCTCTTCATGGTTGATAGCATTTCAGGGGAACTCCTTGTTTTTGTTTTTTCACACAAGCATGACCGCCATTAACACAGAGTGCAATATGAACCCATTTATGTCTGAAGCTGTGGCTAACAGAGGTGAAGTGCAGCTGACCTTTTCAGTCAAGACCCCATTTTCAGTACTTTACTTCCTCGCTGTGTGAACTCAGTGTGATAATTTCCTTGATAGTTTTCAGGTTTTCTACCTCTGACTATGGTATGTGCACCTATATGGATCTGGATGTACGTGTGTGTATGTGTATGTGTATGTGTATGTGTGTGTGTGTGTGTCCGGGGGGTTGCTGCCTGTCCTAGTGATAAGGAGCAGGCACCAGTGTTGCCAGGCCAGTCACAAATACAGATAAGAGCAGATAACATTCACTAGAAGAACTGCTGCAGGCTCAACCCGCACTGCACAATACTGTGTGTTTTTTTTTTTAGCTATTGTATGTGTGTGTGTTTGTGTGGACACATACGGCTACAAACTGTATGCATCTGTAGTTGTGTGTCTGGGAGCAATCTTTTGCACATGGATGTGTGAGTGTGCATTTCTGCAGAAGATTATAGAGGGTTATTACTGTAAAAAAAAAAAGAAAAGAAAAAAGAAATGCTTTGTGTTTACTGCACACCACTGCCACTGTGGAGGCTTCAGCCTGTGAATTGCTTTGTGTTAATGTGTATGTGTTTTCATTTTCTATTTTTACCGAGAAAATTCAAAGTCAAATTTTTGCTGATATCGACTTGCTGTATTTTTGGGTTAGTTTAGTTTCCAGTAGTTAGTTAGTTAGAGTTTGGGTTAGTTAGTGCAGTATTTATTCAGTTTTCCGACTCCTTGGTATTACTGGCAGAAAAAAACTTTTGAATGAGGGGGAAAAGGTCACATTTGCTGCATGTGTGCTGAACATATTTCATTTACAATAATGTGTTTACCTGGAAATAACTCTCTGTACCGGCAGGTGGCAGTAGTCTGTATATGTCAGTTTAAAAGAGAAAGCACAAGAAGTTTATCGCTAATTCTAATCGAGAATATGTCTTGTACACCAAGGTCCATTTCTCTTCTTGTGCAGTGATTCGCTAAGATGGACGGCCAATCACAGTAGTCTTTCTCTTGACAGACGCTCACAAATGGCCGACCATCAGCTTAATGTGTCCTATAATTGTGTTGGAACCTGAAGCCTGAGCTTGAGCTTAGCATAAAAATGCTGGAAGTGATGAGGAAACTGCTAGCGTGGCTATCTGACTTACGATCCTTATATTTTCAAAAATAATCAAAATAAATTGGGGTGCATACTGTAAAAATAAAAACAAATGATCATTATTCAGTATTTGAATTTCACCTTAATGGATCCAACAGCTAAAAATGGATTATTCTCTCTGGTTGCCTTTTCTCCACCTCCGCTCTCTCTTTTCTCATTTTTCATAACCTAAAGTATCTCTCTCTCTCTCTCTCTCTCTTTTTTTCTCTCTGTCCATACACCATAACCAGACCACAGAAGGGGCTCCTGCAAAGCGAGAGAGGTTGTGGTTGGCACATATACGCCCAGAGGGGCCCAGGCCTGTCAGCTCAGTAGTCCCACATCTGGAGCCTCCCGCTGGGCCAGCAACCTCCCTCCAGCTCTCCCTCTCCACCACCACCACCGCTCCCGAGAGAGCACTGAGCATACATACTGTACCACACACACACACACACACACACACACACACACACACAGGAAAATGTACATGCACATACACATTTGCACACTTCAACACCTCACTTACACACACACTGGGATACATAAAGTTCTACAAATGCATATGCACCCACACACACACATAGATAACTGTAGGACTATATATATATATATATATATATATACCCAACATACACACATGCATGCATCACACCCAAGAACATACACACACCCAAACACCCACACACACAATTTACTGGCACACACATTGAACCCAACGTTATGCTAATCTACAGCCAGTGGCAAAAGATGGCACTCTGCTCGGCCACATGCCAAATTCCCTTTCATTTTTATGAGATTATCTGCAAGGAAAGACGGGAGATGAAGACAGACATTCTGCCATGATTCTGCTCTCTGTGATGCTTCACAACACTTTGAAACATCCGCTAATACAAATACAAATGGCCACAACAAGTTAAACAACAACAACAGGCAAGACTTCCTGCATCAGTAGACATGTCTGCCTGTAGCAAGAAATAATAAAAAGCAGGATTCAGATTATGTTTAGTGTTTGATGGATGGACTCTGAATGCCATAACCAAAATACACCAGGAGGATAATATTCCAGGATGCATAAACTATCGCACTGTGATGTTCTCCTGCATTTTGTGATGAGTCTCATCTTAATTCATTCCTTTCTATAGTCACTCAAAAACATCTCAAAAGGCTGGTTCCTGATTTATAACACTGTTAAACTGATCCTGATGACAGCTAAAATTTTGTTTATATAAAGTACCAAATTGGGACATGTGCAAATGCAAATTGTTTCCCACACACCGGAGTGAGAGCATTCAGCTTATGCACTTCTTAAGATCTTTTTTAATGCTTTACACAAATACTTCTGTCACTCACTGTGGGTAGTAGAGACTGTTTTTGAGGAGAGACAGCTTGAAACCAAACACCAATAGTGTGCACCATTAACGTCTTTTGTACATCAGGCCCCACCTCTCTTTTTGCCTTTAGACGGACTTGTGCAACACTTCAAATCATCTAGTCATATATCACTCTAGTCCAGCATATTTCCAGTTTAGCACAGACCCAAAGATTGTAGTTTCCCAGTAGTGCACTTTTTACCAGTTATAACTGATTTATTGGCTAATTTCATCACGTCCCATTTTTTTATGCTGAAAAACAATCATTGTTCCGACAGTTACAGGATAAGTTTATTCTGTAATTAGTAAAAGGAGGACTCACTCAGATTTTTTACTAAAGTAAAAATAACAATACCACAGTGCAGAAGCAGATCTAGAAAATTTAACATGGGGGGCAAAGGAGTGGCAAGAGGTCTAGGCAGGGTGGCAATTCTGGACCTCTTCAGTGAAGTATGTGAAAATCCCCTATATGTAAATGGAGTCCACAAAAAATATCCACAAATACACTTTAAAACTATTTATTGTATCATTAACTCTTCTAAGAAAACAAATCAGAAAGAATCAGAAAGCCTTTATTGTCATTGCATTCGACGTTGCAATGACCAAAAAAACAATTTCTAGGTATAAATGAGAAAAAAAAAGGTTCCCCAGAATAATTATAAAATACATAAATAAATACAGAAAAAGAACTTTCATTAGTGTTCCTTTAGTTCATTTGTTTACTTTAACATAGTTTTTCAGGGACCTAAGATTATATTTACAATTATATATTTTTGGTGAATTAATATTTAATTTGAAGGCTTTTGGACAAACAAGGAGGAGGAGGGACAAGGCTCTACAGCAGTTGCCCCCCCCTTGCTCCCCTGTGGATCCACCCCTGCCACAGTGTGGAATACTCAAAATGGTACTAAAGGGACAAAAGTATTATCAGAAAATTATACTTAATATAACACTGGCTCATTTACAGTGATTTTGATTAATGTGCATTTTCACTGACAAAATAGAATAAATGAGTGAATTAGTAGAATAATATGGGAACAAGTTAATTTTGAATTATAGTTATAATGATGTGTACATGATTTTAATGTTGCAGCTTATTAAGGTGGAGCTCTAGTAACTTTGATTAGTGTAAGACAAAATGTCCAGTAACTGGTAATACAGTACATAAACTCAATACTCAAGTAAAAAAAACGATTTGTCTAAATGCTCTAAAATTTCCTCTAAGTACAAAAGTATAAGTACAATGTATTTTAAACAGTATTGAATTTGATGCTGAACAACTCTAATGCACATTTGTTTGACAAAAATATGGCAAAGAAATATTTCTCTGAGATCTCTGTTGATGTAGGGACCAGGTGTGGAAGTCACGTCACTTTCCACTACTGGCCAAATGCGACAGACATTTAGAAGATCAGAGAGTTCTTTGTATGGTAAAACCAACATGTTGTCATCTCACAGCATCAGAGCGTTAGATAATGACGTTTCGTATGTCCTTTGGTGTCTCGTTCAGATGCTATAGGTAACCTTTGGAGGTTTGGGAGTGTTTCAGTTTAGAAACCAAGACAACTGGGTGAGACACAAAAATATAAATAAATACTTCCTGAAATTCTCAAAGTTACAACACACAATGCCTCACACTGCACTCCAGCTTCCGCCTCCAGTGGGAATGTGAAACTTTTGGCTTTATATAGCATGTCATTGCTTTATGCATCAAATATTGACACACCTGGGTTCTTGATGTAGTTAGTTGACACCCCCGTGCAGATCACACCAGCGTAAAGGATAGTTTTAATGTTAAAATGACACACCAAAGGACTTGACAAAGCATTATTATCTGATGCCCTCTGCCAACTCTGAGAATCTGAATTTTTATTTTATGTACTCAGGAAAATGGTTTAACCTTGACAAAGGCATTATAGATGCTTTAGACGACAATAAAATTAAGAAATATTGCAGGTGCTGTTGGCTGTGGTGGTCAAACCTGGAACCCTCCACTCACAGAGGTGTATGGAGAGCAGAGAGAGCCAGCCAAGGGCCAGTGTGCACAAACTCATTGCCAGTCAGTGTGGCGTTGTGTGATGATAATAAGGATAACTTCCTCCAGGATAATGGAGCCGAAGCATATTCAGGCCTCTGTGCACGCTGTCCCTGAGGATGGCCCTGTCTGCTGTGAATATTCTGCATTTAAATGGTCCATTAGAAGCCAAACAAACACAGACAGGCCTCCATACTAATGACCGACGGGGTCCAGGGGTGAGGCAGGGCACCCACCATGTCTCAGTGTGTCTGTGTGTGTGTGTGTGGATGCGTGGGATAGATTCAGACAGCGTGTGCAGTAGGGTAACGTGGTGTGTTGGAAACAGACGAGGAGACTTGAAGTGTATGTGTGTTGGACTGGGGGGCTGACTGTGTGTGACATGGGTCAGGAGGGTACGGGAGGGTAGGGGTGATGGAGAGTATGGGTTTTCTGGCCAGAGGGGAATCCTCTTCTCAATCCCAGTGGGTGTCCATTTGCATGTCTGTCCCATTTGTGTGTGTGTGTTTGCATGCTCTCACATTATCCATCTTCTGAATAATATGTCTTTGTTGGCTTGAATACATTTGAGTGTGCATATATGTGCATATTGTCATGTGCTCGTGTTCATGTCCACATTCACTTGAGTGTATGTGTGTGTGGCAGACAGTCACAGGGGTTATTCTAATAAGGGAATGCTAGCAGTGGGCCCCGGGCCCTGGTCAGCCCTTCGTTCATTATCATTATTAATATTTGAGGAGTAGCCTGTGCAGGGTGGACAGATGCCCTCTTCTGTCAACACTCAGCTTCTTGTGAAATGTGACAGGGCACGTCCTCACCCCCCTCTGCTGTTTATCAATATATGAACACTCGGGATTGAGGTCCATAGACCGGGGGGAAAATGAGGTTTGACTAGATTTTATTTGGGGGGCCGAGACTGCAAACAACACTCCTCGGGATCTTAATTTTGAATAATTGCACTGAGGTGCAATTTGAAGAGCTTCAAGTTCACTTTATTCATGTCCTTTTGCCCACTGCCCTAGTACAGATACAGGCAGATGCACCCATTAATTCCCATTAATTTGAACCAGAGGGTGGATACCCAAACCAAACCTGAATAGGACCCTCCAAGGTTTGAGGTACCGACAGAATTCAGAAATCGTTTTCAGGTTCATGTAGGGTTCTGTCAGGTAGGTCAAACTTTAGGCTAAATAGGTGGAACTGCAGTTTAAAATATGACTACATCAAACAAAGAAATTCATGGCTGGATCACTCAAATATTTAGTAATAGTAACATATAGTAAGTCTTTTTCAGACGTGAGCACGAGGGACACACAGGCGTTTGGGCATGAAATACAATATGCTTGTTGGGTTCAGGATGGGTCTGAGAGAAATATTCAGCCCAATCCATACTCTAAATTTGAATACTTCTTTAGCCATTAGCAGGAATAAGACAAAGTGTTTTTTATTGGCTAATCTGCATCAGCTGGTGATATGTTTCACAGTCACTGGCTAAGACTCGGCTGTATGGTTAGAAACATCCAATGATGCAGGTAAACAGGCTCCATCGCTCCAGGAAGATGCAATGTTGCAAAGTTCTGCCAGTGAGTACAGTTCATGAGGTTTATTCTCAATAAATGAATAACGAAAAAGATGCAACTGCCCAAAAACATCAAACATGCAGTGCATTTATTTTGGAAAACCCGCTCAAATTCTGTCACTGGTTAAGTTCCATTCCACCATTCACAGAAGACTTTATGAGCCGAAATAATGAGGCTGTAACATAAGATGCAAACCACTAATCATCAGAAAGAATCAGAAAGTCATGTTGGAAGTTACAAAAAAGAGATAATGTTAAACTGCAATTTATCTTTGCGTATCTTTACGTAAAATTTATCAAAGTTGGGCTTTGTGGGTATGTGAGATGCAAAAAAATCTGATCATGTTGTTTTTTTTTCATTTTTTCAATTCTTGGTTATTCCAAATCCATCCATCTGACTAGAACTGTTATTATTGCATTATGTATTTTCCATTTCCATTGCTAATCTGGATGCGTCCAGGGAGCTGGGTGAGAAGAGAGCTGTATCGAGTCTGCTAACCATATTCATAGACCACGTGAGAAAGACACACAGACAGACAGGAGGAGAGAGACAGCCGGAAAAGACAGAGCAGTTGTTTGCGCTATTAATTGCTAGAAACAAAAGCAGCAGTTCTTCAAACAAGCACTCACTCCTCTGTGATATATTTGCATATTCATGAGCGGAAAGTTTTTGTTTTGTTTTATTTTTATTTTTTTTCTGTGTGTGTCTCTGTGGTTCACGGGGGGGGGGGGGTGGGTTTGCAAGGGTTATTTGTTTCTTGTGACATTCTGGGAGGTTTTTTCTTCTGCTTTTCCTGAATGCCAGCCACCTAAAATAGCCCAACGCGGGTTAACATGAATGTGCACACACACACACACACACATATGCATTTCACTATATGAAAAAGACTTTCCTGGGTGATCTTCGCTGCATCTGATGGCACTCTCACACATGTTTTCTGTGTACATACATACAGTGTGCACATAAAGCTTGTGGGTAAACAATTCTGTCACACACACACACTATTCTTTCCTACAATTCAAGTGTATAATCTGATCATCTCGACTGTGTGTGTTTGTGCAATCTGTTTACATCTCTATATTAATACAACAAGCAAGGTGCAACTAGACAATCACACATACACTAGAGCATCCTACACACACATACACATGCTGCTGTATATACACACACGGGCACTACAAAAGACAAGCAAAGTAAAACAGCGAAGTAACAAAACGCAGCAGCAGCAGAAACAAGCGGGCAACAAAGCGAAGGCGTGTTATTAATGGAGCGTTGTCGAGTGAGGTGTTTATTTTCGACACGTGTGCTAGTTAATGCCAACAAACACTCTCCGTGTTGTACACGGGGCCAAAACAACACGCTCAGGGACCGCACCGAGCCAAACAAATGATGCCTTTTTTTAGTTAATCGTATATTTAGACAATGGGAGGAAGGGAAAAGTGCAGGGTAGAGCGAGCAGGGATGGCATGCATTAGGATGTGGAAAGAAGAGATGCTTCAGAGTGGAGTGTAATGTAAGATGATGGTGAATGTATAATAATAATAATAATAATAATAATTGATATTTTATTGATCCCCTTGGGGAAATTGTTGTATGGAGGTGATTTGGAGGCAAAGGTCATCATGTAGCCTTCAGGAAGTTGGCACATTTTATCTTGTAGTTTGTGTGGTAAGTAAAAGCAAGGAAAAGGTGACCACGTTGACAGCAATTAGTCAAATGGAAACACAGACATATCAAGCATTCCAGGGAATGTGATGCATAGTAGCTGGTAGGAAAGTCTTGACTGTTAGGGAACATCAGTTCTCTGCAGCTTCTTCACCTCACTGTTCAAAAATGACCTATTGAAAAAGACAAGACAAATGTCAAAATGTATGGATTAGCTGTTTCAAAGTAAAAAATTAAAAAGCAGTGTAGTTCAGTGATAGGTGCAAAATCTTTTTTTTTTCTTTCCACCAGTCCACTAATCCTGCAGTGGTTACTTTTAAATAATTTTTTCTAAAATACAATTAAAGGTCAAATCTACAATTTGTTAATTCATTTCAACCTTTATTTACTGACAGTACCAAGATTTTCAATGTTTTCACTGATCAACTTAATTGGAAATTGGGGACTTGTCTGACCACAGAACACTGTTCTCTCTGTTGTTCAGTTCATCGGACTTCAGCTCTTGAAGGTGAGCATTCAGAACCTATGTACGGCTTCCTGCATGCAGCTGCAGATTATGTTAAGTGACAAAAGTTGTGCCAGAGTACACAACACGTGTGTATATTCATTATGGTAGCGTGACAGTTTCTCAGGCAAGGTCACTCACACCTAACAATGGTTTCTGCCCCTGCTCTTCACATACTAAGACTTCTCCAGAGTCCCTGAATCTTTTCACAATATTATGTATTGTACATGGTGAATGATCTACATTCTTTGCAATCTTGCGTTGAGAACATTCCTTTCAAACTGATTTACAATTATTCTAAGTTGCAGCATTAAACTATACATTTGCTAATATTTATGAAATACAATGTCAGTCAGCAAAAAGACCGAAAACAATCTTTCTATGCATTTTGTCAGATAGATAAAGGTACTGACAAAATGACAAACGTTTCTGGAAAGGGGGTTTGTACATAGCAACTTAAATGCACTGGAAAGTGGAAATTGAAACATTTAATCTTTTTATAGAATGTGTAAAATTAGTTCCAAATTAATTTAGTGGAAGAGACTCTACACTGTAAATCAATTTAAATTTGTTTAACTGCCTTGTCAATAAATGTCATTTATTAAATGGAATGTAGGTCCAATACTTTTAATTTTATGAATTTTGAAAATGTAAAACTCAGTTAACTGAACTGGAGAAAACAAGTTCGTTAAACTTTGGATATTAAGTTGACTTGACTGTTTCTCGATTAGTCTCTTTGGCTTTAGCAATTACACCAAAGAGACATGTCACCTCTGAACATCTCACATAGTTAAATTTAACAACAGACTGAGACTGAAATGGATCAAAAAAATTAAATAATAATAATTATCCACTCCAAAATATCAAAGATTAGAGAACAGTCAAAATATTAATATGAATCATCCCATGACAACTCATTTATTAGTACCTTACTGCACTGTACTGTCTATACATTTTTTTTCATATGTGTGCAGCAGAATGAAATTTGAGCTTTATCGTTGTTTATTCTCAAACTAAGACCTAAAGCTCCTGCCGTTCAAACAGGGAACCTCCCCTGCGGCTGTGAGATCCAGCCTCCCCACACGTCAATCTCCACTCTGCCCCAGGGCCATACCAAGTCTGTCCGGGGGTGGGGTTGATATTAGCAGTATCGCCAAAACTTTTTCCACCCCTAAGTTGTTTATTTTCATTTTAAGCTGACATTTTAATACACCACTGTGCAGCTCGACTGATCCTTTGCCAGAAAAGACGGAGAAAAAAAACATCTCCCCTCACACAGTTGTCAGCTAGAGGCAAAAAGGCCGAATCTGAGGTTTGACAAAACAGAAGACCATGATGATCACTAGCATCTGTATGGCTGTGTGTGTGTGTGTGTGTGTGTTTAGGGTGTGTTTTGATGCAGAGATGGTGGTGCAGGCGTGGACACACAAATACGTGCCTTCAAGGTCATTCTGATAACAAAAACTTCCAGTAACTTTGGGTTAAACTGCCAGTTTCCTTTGACTAATGTGGATTTCTGAAGGTCAGGACGAATGTTTCTGAGCTGTAGCTGATATTCTGATGTGCTGCAGTATGTTCGCCACCTTTCAACAGTTTCATTCAACATTTTCCCCATGTTTTATTCTCAGGATGAAAAAAAAACCCACCACCAACAAAAACATTTTAAAAGGTTAAAAGGTCACTTTGGTGAAATAAAAAAAAAAAACTTCTTTTAGCCATGTCATAATTTAATTTCATTCATCCATTTGCTTTAATATAGATTTTTATGTAGTTAATGCAGAGGAAAGTTTATTTCCCATCATATAAATGCAAATCCAAACTAAATAAAGGAAATAAGTAGTTGTTTCGTAGAAAAACATCCTGCATTATCACAGTCTTAAAACAAGTCCAGGTGCCAGTGTTTACAGTGACAGTATTTTTTGGGATAACCATGACCTGGACAACAGAGAATCTTCACAGACATCCTGCACCAGTGCTGACTGTGCATGAGTTACTGAACAGCAGAGGGAAAGTTGGTAGCTGATGGTGAAATGTTTGCGCGTCCGATCACTTTGTGCTTTTACTTCAGTCTCACATTTTAATTAACATTTTGCTCATCAACATTCTGTCATTTAAATATTAAAAAGTCTAATTTCTGATCAAAAGTGGTGAAATGCATCATGTGGCTGCAATCTTATTTTTTTGCTTCTGGGCTTTGATGTACTACTAAGTGCTTTGGAATACACACATTTGCCCATGATCTTACACACATGTTCAAAGCCATCACAGTGACCCGGCGACCTTGCGAGTGTTAGTCTCAGTTCTGCCACTTAGGCCCCTCTTTCTCTTTTCAAAGGCTGGCTAATGCTTTTCCTGAGGGCAAACACTGGCACAAACTGGCCCCCACCACCTCCATTTTTCTTGTCCATTTCTCTTCGCTCTATCTCTTTTCCTCACGTCTTTGTTCTTCTCTTCTCCTGCTCGATGGCAGCTCCGTCCTTCTGAACCATTACCATATTCCCTTTTTATATTTTCACCGCCCTCCCAATATCTCACTCTGTTTTTTTTCCTTCCGTCCCTCTTTATTCCCACTCGTGTTCTCTCATCCCCTCCTTCCATTTGCCCTCCCTCCCCTGCCCAACTCCCCACCCTCTCATCTTTTTTCCCTCTACTTTTTGTATGGTGTTCAGCGGGGGAGCCATGGGGCAGAGAAATAATTCAAAGTCTTTGCATATTGCAGGCGCTCTGGTCAGCGGCAGAGCCCCGTTGCACTGACACATTAGTTTATCTGGACTGACCCAGCAAACAGCCTACGCCATGACAAACAGCCTGGATGCTGCTGCACGCACACACACACACACACACACACTCACACAGAGGGAACGACAGGCATATGCAGAACACACACTCTGCTGCTGTCTGTGGGCCGGGAAGCATGCGTGCCTGCGGAGCAGACAGCTTTAAAGAAATTCCCAACTAAAAAAAGGAGAGAAAAAAACAAATGAAAGCGGCAAGGGAGAGAGGGAGTATAGATAAAGATAAAAAAACTAGAGAGATGTACTGCATCCCTTTAGGTAACAGAGTGATATTCTGCATTGTTTAATTTTTAATCAGTTTGCCTTCCCCAACATTCCTCAGCTCTTTTTTGCATATTCTATATACAAATATATAATTAATGTCTGAGAGGCAGATAAAAGGGAAAAAAAATTCTCACAAGAGCATGTGAGAATCATTTGTTGTTCTCTAGAACAAATTAATGCGAACGACAAAAAAAACTGGAGTTGCTGAGGCCACACTTTTTTTCAGCCCCTTGTCTTTTTCTCCAACTTCACACATCAAATGTTCATTTGTTCCAACAGACAAAGCTTTGCTGGTTGTTTCGGTGTGTTTTTGGAACCAATTTGTCTCATGGGGGCAGAGGGCTGCAGACCGGTGACTGCTGGGATGAATGGAACGAGCTAGAGCTGAATTTATGAATGGATCAAATGTGTTTTATTTATTTGTGCATTGTGTATTGTTTGCATTAAAGTAAATGGATTTGCAGAAGAACACATAAAGACTATTGTGTATATAGCGGCTCCTGCTGTGGCTTAGATACTGCTATAGCTCCACTGTAATAAATCAGGCCAGTTCTAGCTAACTTATTTCTTGTACAGTTCCATTACTGTTGACATGATTAACTTTTCCTATAACTATTAATTCTATAAAAGTGTACCCTTGTGTTGACTGTTTTCCTTTACACAAGTGGTAATCTGTGATATTCTTAATGTTAAGTGCATTACTGCTCTATTCGTGCACTACATTTCCCACAGATCACCTGTCGAATGTACAAGGAGGACAACTGTACTCAGTTTTCTAGGAACGTAATTTCTGTAAGACACTTATTTACTGCACTTCTATACGGCGTGGAGACCTAGTTAGAGATACTGTACATTTAAGAAAGTCATTTGTCACAACAGAAGTGGCAGCAGCAGAAGAAGCATAGTTCAGTTCAGCCTGTGTGTTTGTCCTCCATGAGGTCCTCCTTGTCTAGTAAATGCCCACATTTGCACAACACAACTGCAGGTATTGAGTTTGTAATGCAGCTTAGCTGTTGAAAAGTATCACCGCATGTAGGACAACACATGCACTTGCCACCACACCCTATTAGACAAAACAGGCTCTGACTTCAAGTGTGGGCTGAAACGCTCTAATCAGGAGCTGAGTGAACATGAAGTGTACTCTAGAGTCACATAAGGCATTCTTCTCCTATTGCATGTAATTGTTGTTTCAGTTGATACTTTTTGGTGGAAGCTAACTGACACTGGCCTCTCATCTCTGGCAAATGGCTGTTTAACTGCTGCTGCAGACCAAGACAAAAGTGATGCTGGGGTTAGCTGGCTTTGTAGGCTATTTACGATAACTGCTGCAAACGGATCAGACTTAGACTAAGTCCACATTAATACTACTACTACTAATAATAATAATAATTTAATAATGAATCTTAATCTTGTGGACAGACACTTGAGGTGCCAAGGGTTTGGGGTTCAGTGTCATGTCCAGTGACACTTTGACATGTGGCCAGGAACCGGGAAGCAAACCACCAACCCTTGGGTTCATAGACTACTGCCTACACCGCCACTGTCGCCCAAAGCTGGGTACAAATGCAGTTATACTTGTTTAGCCAAACGTTTGACCTACCTGACTGAGCCTGACCCAAACCCAAACAGGATTTCTAAGTTTTTGCCTAAATCCAACCCAATCCCACGGATATTGACGTGTCCTCTCAGGTCAGGTATCCACCCTTTCTTTCCCTGCTCCGCTATGGTCTCCAGGGAGCAGCACTCCCTGCACACAGTCTTTTAGGTATTACCATGAAATTACAATATATAATAAACTACAAAAAGGATACAAATGTTTAACTTAATCCTGTGCTGTAACTAAATGTTTACTCAGTTACAACGCATCATGTCCTATAGAATGTTGGTTTGTAAACTGTTATAAAATGTGCTATACCTGCACCTTTCTCTTTCCTTTTCATTCCTGGCTTTTCTCCCACTCACTCTTTGAACTGTTGGAGCAGCGAGGCTCAGGGTGTTAGCAGGGAATTTGTCCAGCTTTGACTGGGCCGAGTCCTCAGCACTCTTTGAAGCGTGGCCGCTTATCAACACCTAAGCGGTAAGCGCCGGCCCTCTGAGCTCAGGCTCCAGTACCACTGAGAGCGTGGCGGTGAGGCTGGCCTGCCTCACGAACTGGTAACATGCACATGCTATCTCACTATCTGATGCTCACACAACCTGTGGAAAATTCTGCACAAGTACACGTGTACATACAGACATACATAGAGAACAAAAACCAGGTGCACACATACACATATGCAAGGAAAGAAGCCACAATTGCTTTCACAAATCACGCACACAGGAAGACATTTGCAAGAAAGATGTAGTGACATTTGGATATGTGGGGAAAGAGATAATAGGGATGATGGAGATATGGGCACAAGCATATGCACACACTCACACACACACACATATATACGCTAACCTTTTCCCTTGGCATACAAAAGAAGAAAACACTGTAATACTTGCAAGAGGAAGATCAGTGGAGCTTTGTGGCCTCATGGTGTGAAGGAGGTGAGCTGGTGGAATTTCATAGTCGGATATAACATCTACTATGGAGAATTGTCCACTGGTTCAGTCTGCAACACAGACAAAAGTCAAAAGACAGAGAAAACATTTGTATGTTGGGCTGTGAACATCAAACGGCTGCATCCCCTTTAAAGCAACGGCAAGTATTAGTTAAGTTGGTTCCATTATCAGTTTACTGTTGAATACAATATCAACATGGTTATAATCTGAACCCTATTTTTGAGAAAATCTCTGTGCATGTGAAAAATGAGGTAGAAGAAGACCAAGAACACCCTACTCACTGAGGTCCAAAGCATATAATTATTACACTACATTTTAACCAGGGCAAATATCAAATTGATCAAATAGATCAGATATGTGCTTTGTCACTGAAATAGACATACACATTAAAATAAAATGTTACTTACAGAGTTGCAGTTCTGAAGATACTAATTCCTCTCTACAGCTCCACAGATAGGACACATCACAAAAACTGAGCATAAATTACATATGAGAAGTAATTGAATGGAAAGAAATACTGAAATCTCATGAAATGCAGTTCCTACAACTATCAAACACATCAGTAAACATTATTTTTAGCATTTTAAACTATGCCTTAGTCACTATTCCACGTTCGTGCCCTTTAATGCCTTTAACAACACTTTGCACATTTAATCTTTAGGTTTTAAGTCCATATACAATAAAACTATATATATAATTAAATAAAACCCAACAAATTCCACTTGAGAAGCACTTGGTAACAGTGGAGAGGAAAAACTCCCTTTAACGGAAGAAACCTCCAGCAGAACCAGGCTCAGGGTGGGCGGTCATCTGCTTTGACCGGTTGTGGTGAGGTTGGGGTAAATGCATGCTAACATACTATCATGATCTTAGTGTCAATCCTACTATGCAGATTTTTCCTTTTATACTTTTTAAGTATAGTGTTTAAAGAGACAAATGATATTTCGATAGATGAAATAATGAAAACCTTATTGTGCTGCAGACAATAAAACAAACAAAAAAAAACCAATGACAAAAATGAGTGGGGTTCATCCCTATGATATCTCTACAAAATTGTATGGCAGTCCATCTAATACTTCCAATACCATTTTCATCTCTATATCCATGTCTTGTCGGTATCAGTTTACCTGATTTATGAAATCAATTGAAAAACCAAACGAAAATGATATTGTGGAGCTAAATATTGTTCAAAGCCATCCACCTACACCAAATGCAGCACTACAATTTGGAATAATGATGTCCATCTAAAAGTGTTTGTGGTAGATCCTCTGAGTAAAACACTTTTTGTTATTTCTAGTAAATAATGAACAATTATATTTTGCAGAAGTTTCTTCCAGTTGTAATGTAAGTTGCACAACGATCGCTCTATTTATGTTCTTTGTGGTGTCTTTTCTAGAGACAACATGAGACTCATGTCTTGTATATGTAAAATTCTAATGTTAGGGTCCTCAGGAGCAACATATAGCGACAGTTGAACCATAATGAGAATCCCATCTTCTCTGAGGTCATGCACGTGTCTGCACGTGTAAAAAAAAACTCTCTCAGGAACAGTAAATCCTTTTAGATGGAAGGCAGTGGCCTTCCATCTAAACAAAGTACACCATATCACTGAATATGTTACAATGAGCGAGCTGGCCTTGACTGTAAAATGCTAATAATGGAATGGCTTAGACTATCACCTGGAAGAAGATTAGAGTCCAAGGCTAAAGCCAGGAGAAAGGCTGGTAACATTTGATAAAAACCAAGTGGAGAAAGGCAAGGTAACTTAAAGACTGGAAGGTAAAATAGAGATAACTGAGGATTCCAGGGAATGATAAAAAGCTAGGGATTGTCAGACTAGAAAGACTAAACTAGCTTTATCATTGTGGAGGAATTTAAGGCAGATTGAGGTTGAGGATTTCACACGTCTTGTCCCTCGTCACAGCCATGTTGGAAATATTTTGATGGCCACTGACGGACGACTTTAAAAATTAACTTTCACCTTCGACGTAATTGCAGTCTTGTAGTGTCTGATTGGAATGATACTTTGAAGATAGCAGGCTCAAAATGAATTTCTCCTTCATTATCTATAATCTGTTCCCATGCCTAAGATGCCAGTGCAATTTGAGCTAAATCTGGCTATCAGAAGAAGGACATGCAAAAAAAAAAAAGCAAAGAGTGCGAATGAGAGAGATAGAAAAATGTCCACATGTTTCAGAGGCCAGCTATCTTTCCCTCTTACTTCCAGCTTCTTCTCTGCGTCTCTCTCCCTCTCTGGTTCCAGCACTGACCCCACTCATTAAAGCTGATTAAAACTTTTCCAGCGAGTGCTGTTTGCCCTCAGAAGACGATAACCTCTACAAGGCTGCTACATAAAAGAATAATAGCCGACTACAAAAGAGGGTTGGACAAAGAAAACCCCCCCTTTTTGCTTGGGCACAGCAAGGCCCCGATTGGAACATTTTAGAAAATTAATGAAATTTTAGATCAAATGAATTATAAATTAAGGAGAGGAAGAAAGGGAAAAAAAAGATGAATAAGTCATAAGAAAATGTACTCTTGCTATCAAACTGTAGGAACATGTTATCCTCTACCAGGCTTGAAGAAACAGGGTCAGGTTCAAGCCATGTGGATTGGGAGGAAAACAAAGGTTCCCGCTTGGCTTGGCTTTGAAGATAATTGTTGCAACTGTACTTGAAAGGGGACTTTGGCCCCGGCCCCTACTGAGAGGGGATCCACTTTAACGCAGTTGCTGTTTTTGTTGTTTTGTTGTTTGCCGTTGTTTTTTTTGTTTTTTTTTGAGGAATGGCAATGGGGATTTGCGACATGTGGGAATGCTCCTTTATAACAGAAATCACATCAAATGTTAGCAGAGGCTGAATGTGTGGCACTCTTGCTTCTTCTGTCTAATTAATAAAATCCCCTTTAATGTGGTATTAAATATAAAAAAAGGAGGCAGCGTGGTGGAAGACACATAAATTGGTTCATGCAAAGTTGGAAGCCTTGGAAAAGTTGTGGTTTTTCTGTGGTTTTGTTCTTTTTCTGTGTGTGAAGCAATGGCTGCCGTGTGACAGTACTAACATGACATTATCAGAGGCGCGTGTGACTTCCCTTGATACTCGTCATGTTCACATTCAGTGGCTGTCAAATGTGACTCTGAAAAATTCATAAAAGTGAGAGCACGGCCTGTGTCAGCTGTCATTTTGTGCTGTTAAGTCTAAGGTTACATGTTGTTGAAGTGTTGGTTGAAGTACTTAGCAACAGCACTGCCTCACACACACACACACACAAACACACACACACACACACTATATACGAGGCATGCCACACACTAACACAGCTGAAAGGTGTTAAATGGATCATTACCACAGAGCTGAAGAAGCACTCAACCTTTATGCGGCAGGGGTCAAAGGTCACAGACCTGAGGAAACAAACCACTCTGTGATCAAAGGGCGGTCAACACCGGTCAGCCCCTCTGAGTTCATTCACTTTTATGAGCTAAACTCTGTAGTGTGTGTGTGTGTGCGCGTGTCTGTGTGTGTTTGTCTATGAGAACAGATTTATACTCAGAATCTTGCTATTTTCTACTTTTTTTCCCTTTCATTAAACTCTTTTTCTATCCTTCCATGAACTCTAAATCAAATACTAACTTCTCATCATTAATTATGGCTAATGACGGTAAATTACAGTTAAATTTTAATGTAAGAGAATTGCATTATCTTCGTCTTCCTCTCTCTCAGTTTGACCCACACATTGTTGTTCTCACTGTATTTCAATGCTTTGTCTACCGAGCTTTCAAGAAACAATTCTTTAATGAAGAAAAAAGAAAGTTCTATTTTGAAGACTGGTGTTGCTGAGCAATCACAAAGCAGCAAAGGGCTCATTCTGTTTGACCACAAACACTGAGCAGTCAGAGTGAATTCTTGAACTTCTCACTGACACCAGCAAAGCACTATTTTCAGCAAATGAAAACTTCTCAGCCTTGATACAAATGACTTTGAGAATCACATTGTTTCTGTGTTGTGTGTGATCACCACAGCCATTCTGCTGACAACTGGATTTTAAATACCTACCAGGAGTTTGCTGGCACTGATATACAGTCGCCTCCAAAAGTATTGGAGTGGCAAGACTAATTCATTTGTTTTTGCTGCACACTGAAGACATTTGGGTTAAGATCAAAAGACGAATATGCACTGAAAAGATACCAGCTTTAAATCTGATGCTATTTACACCTCATTACATTAAACAGCATACGTAGCACCTTTTCTATCAGATCACCCACGTTATGGTCACCTCCGAATTCATTCTGCTGCTATCATCCTGAATTCTATCATCAACAAAGATTAGTGAGCCTGTTTCAAGTGGTCATGCAAGCCCAAGGTCTTGATCCTACCTTCACCGTGCTTCACACATGAGCATGTATGGTTTGGATACTGACCAGATCTTTTTACTCCTCCTCAACACTTTGGCCTTTCCTTCATGTTGGTTAAGATTAATCTGGGTCTTATCAGTCCATAAAACTTTTGTGGCTCATTTTTTTTGTACTTCTTTGTAAATTACTTCTCACATCAGTCAATGTTGTTTTTCTTGGCTAAACCATTCTGCACTGCTCAATACACCAATTGTTTCTTTCTTTTTCAGGTACAGACAAATATGTCACGCTTTGATTCCAAATTATTATGCAGGCTATGCCCAGTGTTTGTAGTCTTTGATCAAATTCAGAATGACTTGCTTTTCTCCCATAGACAACTCTCTGGTTTTTATGTTGATTTATCCTTTCATCAACAAATGAAGTTATCACAGGTAGAACCCAAGGCTAAGACCAAGAGTCATCATTTAGAGCAGTGTTTGAACATTCTACCTCACTGGACACATCTGGATAACAAGAAACCAATAGGTCCTAGTCGTTGTTTGCTCTCTACACAGACTAAAAAACACAGTAAAAAATCTGAAGAAAATATCAATCTGCTGCAACTCGGCAAGAAACTTCGTCTTTAGAGAAAAAAAATTGAAATTGGTCATAAAAAGACTCAATCTAGTGGTGCTGCCATTACATATGGTTTCAGCTTCATATGTCTTCTATACTTTGGGGATACCATGAACAGCCTCTGTTCCATGTAAAACACACTCCAATTTCTTGTAAGTGTAAGTGTAGTAGCATTCTATGACAGCAATAATAATAAAATAATAAAATAAAAAATAAAAAACTGATTGACAGAAACATTGGAGAGAGTTAAACAAATATTTGATAATCCATACATTATCCATGTAAGCTGCGGGTTTAGGACGGGGTCTCGTGTCCGTCTCTCCTCTCAGACTCTCAGTAAAGATAGTGGACAGCAGCCCGCAGCAGGTCAGATTTCAAAGAAACAGGTAAAATGAAGTACAGAGGCGCACAGAGAGTTTTTGCACTAGCAGGTATCTCAGTCAAAATCCCCCGAGGCTGACATGTTATTCTGCTGTTTGAGCCAATAACTTGCCCTTTGAGCCATTCAGCTGTGTGTGTGTGCATGTGTGCGTCTCTCTTAAGGTGCGTTAGATGTTATGTTTGCGTTGGACTATAATAGAAAGCCAAAGAAAACATCCCGCTCCTGATAATACCATGATGCGTGTGTTTGTGTGTTAATAGAGACAGAATTGTGGCGCATGGCTCTCTCTCTCCCGTTGCCAGTGAGTTCACAAAGAGAGGAAAAAAGGAGGTCAACAAAGATAATCGGACATGAGCTGCTAGTCTTCCTTACAATGAGCCGTGGCTGACGCTCACAGCTTGTTACCGTATGTTGCTCAATAATTAATGTGCTTCTCTCTGGCTGCTCTGCTACATGCCAAGCTTTGATATAAGGTTACTGTGCTTTGGGTCCCGCCACAGGAGAGGCACAGTGTTTCATGTTTTCCTTTTCTTAAATAGCCACACAGGCTCCTCAACAGTTTGGCCCTGGGTGAGCTCTTAAGAGCAGGTACTCATCGAAGTCATATTGAATATTATTTTTCTGGGGAGACTCAGCATTTTCTTTCTCTTCATGTTTTCTCCAGAAATAATTAGACTGTTTTGGTAGTTTCTCTGAGACTTGCCGCCAATGATGTGCAGTTTTCATCACAGTTTATTTGGGAGGAGGTTAGAGACAACAGAAGAATAAAAATGGCCATCTCATTATGAGTGGGCTCTTCAGCTGAAGATAGTTACAGTAATGTAGAACGTTATTCAGCTTCTGAGATGCTAAACTGTGAGGTGGGTCACAATTGCTGTGGCACAAATTAGACAGCTGTATTTATTTGGAGTTATTTCAGTGGAGTTGTGTTTCTCTAACTCAACCGTGCTGAATAAATGACTTGACAACTGTACAGTAACAACTTAGAAAATTATCCAGCTATTATATAAATGATTGATTTAAGATGACTTTGGTCAGTATGTCAGCTTGTAATAACAAGAATCAGTGGAGTCTTTTTTTGAAAATGAGTTGACTATTATTATTTCCATGTCAAAGCAAACAAAAATGAATGCTGAAAAAAAAATATAATGCTGAAATATGAAATAAAGTATGAATTTAATACAAGCTTCCTGTGGGAAACTGAACTGAAAAGGTTCTAAGTCAGACTGAAATTGAAACTGATGTAAGAAACTGATAATAAAATCTCCCACCTTTTGTACTTATTGGTCAAAATTCTGAAGAAATATAAGTTTGGTAACTGACTGACTGACATGTCAAGACCGGTACAGTACAGTATTTGTTAGGGGAGATCAGTGACTTCATTATTTCATAATTAATCTGTATGTTACTCTTAGGTCTACTTATACATGAATCCATATTTGCTCTTTATTACATCCTGAGAGTCGCAGCTGAGCTCTGCTTCTGTCCTCTGGTGAGCTGGCAAAACGGCCTGGCAGTCAACAATGAGTGTTTGGTCGAATGGTTGGTGTGTGACAGATGCTCGTCTCCAAGCTAGTCAAACAGCTGAGTGCATATTTCTCTGTACCGTCAACTAATGATGGCAGCTGGGATGAATATTTCCTATCATTTGAATTTGTGCTTCAGTTTTACATTAAAGCTAAAACCACATAGCACCTGGTTCTGTGTGCAGGAAGCACTTTGACACAGTGAGGCGTTCAGGGACCAACCAGACTGTATGTCATCAGTGTTTTGGAAACACTAAGTCTGGCCTTCTTGACTTGTATTTGTTTTCCACATTATTTCAATAAAAATACTGAGACAAATGTACAAAGGCAACTTATTATTTTGGCTGTTAAAAAGGTTTTATCACTCTGCTCTGACCTTCCTCGCCCTGCTCAGCTACACTCTGCCCTCAGCACAACTTTGTTGGGCGTATTACTCCTGATTGGCCTTCTCTGTTTGGTCCGAAGGATGAGCCTTGTTTAAAAGCCTTTAGTAACATATTGTGGCTCTAATTAGAGAGATGACAAGAAAACAGGCAGAGAGGGGCACAATAAAGGTCTGTGGTTTGATAAAGTTCAAACCACAACACCGCCGTCCATGGCTGGTGTCTTAACACCAAGGTACTGAAACTTATATTAACTTGTGTTTAAAAAATGTGATCTGTTTCTACAGTTTGGTGCACTTTAAACAGTATTGTATGAAACAGTATGAAATCATGAGAAACACCCACTCAAAGGCTTCAGCCTAAGGTGTTGCTTACAAATATATGTCCATATGTTGTCCCTCTTGCATATAATGGAAAAAATATGCGTATTGGCTGTAATGTTTGTTCATATTTTCTTACACAACAGTAAGGCAAATTAAAAGGTCTGTTCTGTTTAATTTTTCATCAGAAATCTCCATAAGTCCATAAATAACCTGTTTTCAAATTACCTTATGGCCGCAGGGAAGGATGTTTGCGACAATGCTGCTCCCTGGAGAGAAAGTTTAAGATCCACTGCTATATAAAGTGTGAAAACTGTAACAGGAAGTTGGCAGGCCCCTTGCTGTTCTGACATATGCAGAAACCCCCCTCCCACTCCCACACCACCAACCACACACACACACACAAACACACACATGCGTTGGGCACTGTCAGTCAGTTTCAGGGGCACAGCTGCAGCAGGGCACGGGGAGAATTAGCCCCCTACTGTGCCCCCACCCCCCGCACACCCCACCCGTCCATCTCCACCCACCACCGCCCTCCCTCCCTCCACCTCCACTGCTTATTCTTCCACCCATTCACCCCCTAACAGAGGAGCCTTCTTTTCCTTTGGCCCTAATCATGGATTTTCTCCAAATAATGTGGTTTATTTTAGTAATGGGGCGGCTAGGAGTCAAGCTTGTCAAGGCTGTCCATTTCTGCCATTTTAATTCTTACTGTATGTGGCTGGGAAACGACATGCCTTGACAGGAAAATATACGTCTCTGATGGTACTGTACGAAAAGCACAGCCTGTGCTATATAGTATATGTCCCGCAGTTCATTGTCGATTTGTTTGATCAGTCATTTTGTTCTCGTATGCCTAAAGTCTTGAGGTCTTTCTCTCATATCTATCTATATATCTATATATAGAGAGACAGATAGAAGTATTGAGACCTGTTTAGGGGAATGGACAGCAGATGTAAAATGTGTGTGGTGAGGAATGCAGTAGTGATTTTCTCAGCTAAGAGTGAGGGAACGAGTGGCCATCTCTCTACACCACGGATTATGTCAGTCTGCCTTTGTGTGTGGAAGGGTTTAGGGGTTCACACCAGATTAGGGACTGGAGGATTAAATTAGGGGACTTCAAGAAAATCCCTCCGCTCTGTTTATCCCTGTGTAGGCAAACACCAGTTTAAGTTAGTCACAAATACTGTTGTGTGTATGAGCGGCCAAAGAACATTAAGTACTTATGTACTTCTAATTACCAGTAAGGGCATTTTGATCAGATGAAATTGCAAAAAGTGAAGAGAGAAGGAGAAATTCAGCTTCTTAAATTTTGGACCTTTGACATACTAGTTTCTTTTTTAACTAAATAAATTAAACTAAAAAAGTTAAGAGTTACATTTCCCCTCCCTGGGGTTTAGTTAGTGTACTCATTCTGCTAACTTGCTCAAGTTGGCAGACTGACAAAAAAAAAGAAATTCCAAAAGAAATATTGATTTATTTTGTCTCAAACTAAGTGCACGTCTAGAATTTTAGTGGAAGAAATGTAGAAGCTCCTGTGAAATGCAAATACTTTTGTAGGGTGTTCAGTTAATTTGTAATGTTTAACAAAAGGGCCTGATCAAGCCTAAAATTGCACAATAAAATTCATGAAAATCAAATGCTCCCTGGGCTCTTCCATGTCTTTTGCTAAAACGAACATTATCACACAATCACAACATCATGATTCATATCATATTTGCACTTGGCTCGCTGCATGTGTCAGACCTTCACAATACGCCTGCTTTTTTTTTTCCCATCTTCTCTGAGAGCTTGTGTGCGATGAGCCTGTTAGTGCTCCTTCATTCATCCTTTCATGAATGGCCTTGCAGCACATGGCTGACCACAAAACAGGCTTCAAGAAATCTCTAAAATAAACATAAGCGCTCCCTTTGAGCATGTCTCAACGTCCACATGTGGTGCTCATGCCTGTGTTTTGCTGAAAGGTCCAAGACCCTTAATGACCGTAGCATTTTATGTTTAGGCAAAGAGGATCAAACCACATTTTATACCTTTGTGTTTTAAAGAAAGTATCCGCTCACCAAATAAGATGGTGAACGCTTGCAAGCCCAAACACTGGACCGCATAATGACAGCCAAGGCCTCTGGCAAAGTGGCCACAGAAGTTGTAAAATAATGTGGGGAAGAGAGGGAGTGGGGAATGACCAGTGCTTAAGTATGGGTTTCCTTCTGGGTTATACATGTCTTTATGTGTGCGCAGGCCTTTTCATCAACAGGCCCCAGAGTGAAACAGTCGCCTCAAATAGAGCGCAACAAGCAGATTCGTAAGTCAGAGCCTGAGAACCGTGTGACAATCTGCTGCTCGCTGGGAAGGGAGGTGATACCACACTGGTGTCAGGGAGGAAACACAAATCCTTTTCTGTATTTCTAAACCAACCTAACCGACAAGTTCGTGACAAATTGTAGAGCAAAGTTAAAGCAAATGACAAATTGCAAGCTCTTCATCTCCTTCCGTAAACTTTTGCTCTCTGACATTTTGAATGACATCCAAATCCCATGGTTTGGCAATTTGTGATTAGCATTTGTGGTGAGAGTTTAGATAGTCCTGCGTAGTATTCCCTGACATTTACAAACCAGTTTCCTCCAGATGTCTGGTCTGTTTTTGTGGGTATCCAGGTTTATTTTAACATGGTTTACTATACTCAGCAATATATAGTAACCACAATAACACAACAATATAACTATAGTGCTGCCAGTGCCTGTGGACAAGAAGTAAACCACTCATAGAATTTTATAGACTAAGAACGCATAGATCAATACCAACTGGAACAGTGGTGAAAGTAATTCTAGCTTTTTGATCAGGTATTATATGGTATTCATAACAGTTCAATTCAATTCAATTCAAAGAACTTTATTTGTCCCCGAGGGGCAATTAAAGGCAGGTAGAGCAGTGGTTCATGAAATAAAACAATTAATAATGGAGACAATTTACAAAACAGTTAACAATGATGCAACACCACACAGCAACACACAACAACAACAACAACAGCAACAACAACAGCAACATTTGCAAGGATGAGAGCAGCCAATGGTGTGAGTAGTGCAATGATGATCAGTAGTAGGGCATGAATATGAATGTGAGTTTGACTACTGAATCGTGGATCATAATAAAAATCTAGGATAGGATAGTTCAGCAGCATAGTGTGTGTTCATCCAGTGGTTGGGAGGGTTGTCATTTTTGCAATGGAACTAAAGGGAATTTATTTATTTTTAAAGCAGAGGGCTGTACGAATTCATTGGGTATTGAGGTACCTGTATGCAGAACTTATGTATGATCCATGATCTCAATCTGAAATACAGTGAAACCTTGGATTGCGAGTAACTTGGTCTGCAAGTGTTTTTTTTTTATAACTTTTAACTTGAAGCGAGGTCTTGCAATACGAGTAGTATGTATACACTTTGTCTGCATGATCACATGATCACAACTTCCATCTGCAGCATATTAGATGAATGAGACTCACCAATATTGCCTCCTCATTCCAGTGTAATCTGAGTTGTTTCAGAACATTAATTAAGTCATTAAAGTGTAGTTTCTAGCTTCCAGCTGTGTGTGGAATTATCTCCTGTTAGTCCGTAGACATCACTCAGTAAAAGAAACGTCTCCATGGTGAGAACGTCCGTGCGCATTTCTGCAGGTGTCGCAACATCGGTAACATCATTAATTATTTATGATTAGTCAGGATGGGTCAGAACAATAAATTATATTGTACGCTGTCCTCATGTGCTGCGTGAGGGATGTCTGCATATTTACATTTGTACAATAACCGCAGCAAAAGTACACAAACAGATTTCAGTAATGAGAGAGAGAGAGTAGTGAAAGTACGGTGGCCGGGGCATTGCGGTTCAGAAAGTGAATGCTGGTTTGACTGGTTAAACTTCAGATTTTCTATTAATAGTTTTGATACAAATATTTTTGGGTTGTAAAACAAATCACCTGAGTTTCCATTATTTCTTATGAGGAAAATTGCTTTGATATATGAGTGCTTTGGATTACAAGCACGTCTCTGGAATAAATTATGCTCACAGTCCAAGGTTGCACTGTACATTTTTTGTAGTACTGTGTTTTACCAGTCAGCCATATGGATGAACTGGGTTGTTGTGTTGGAACGAGACAGAGCACCTCCCTATCGGTGTCCGAGAGCTTGATTCAAGCCTTCAACACCATTGCAATGCTACTCCGTGGTGCGTCTCCATATGATCATCACTAGTGCTAACCGGGTTCCACAATTCTAATTGGATTTACCCATAATAACCCAGTTATTATCAGCTTTGCTATCCCTTTTCATATCAGTTTAATGTGGTTTATCATTCGTCACTCATTGTTGCTGGACTCTTTTAAAGTTTGTTGTGTTGTTGTTGTTGTAAATCATTATTGTGTGGTATATTTCGAACCTATTTCCTAACCTATATACTTATTTTCTCCACAATAATAATAATGATAAGGACGAACTTTAATAAGGTTTCGATAGGGTAATCTGGATAACAACCTATTCTTGGCAGGTCACCAAGAGGAATTTAGTGTTAGTCTTTTTACACTTGACTCAATCCCAATCTTTGTGGATGAATAGTTGAATTAGGCTTGTGAAATAATTTAGACTAAAATGTCCCTAATTCATAATTGAGTTAATTTCTTGCACTAACAAAGGCTGAAATAAAATAAATCTGCAGTAAACACAATTTACATAAGCATATTTATTTATTTGCACAGTATAAAACCATTATAGAATGTAATGATTTTTTGGACAATAGCATTTAGCCGAAAGAAATGTACAATGTTTTATAATGCCTCTACGAGATGTTTATTATTCTGGAGAGTTATGTATAGTTATATATGCATGCATATATGTATGTGCAGCCATGGACATCTATGTTATGCAAATAGAGGTGCATCACGGCTAAATGAAGAAAAACTTCAATGTGCCTTCTGTTCCGAGCTCACTTAATAACAACAAAAGCTCCTTCAGTGGCAAATGAAGGACAGATTGCGCCAAAACCAATTATTGTGCCTTTGTTTTAGTGGTTGTTAAGTCCACAGATCTCCTAAGAGCCGGAGCACTGTTTTGATGTCTTTGAGTCGGGGTTGTTGGTGGATGGCATTAGCCACAGCTATAGCTACAAAGAGCCAGGCGGCGATGGGGCCCGAGCCTGAGTCCAGATGGCACGCTGCCACGGCGACCTTGTCAGCACCTGCTCCCCAGGCACTTTGTCCGGGCATCGCCGGCGGGAACTGAGACGGGCACATCATGCCACCCCATCGCCATAGCAGCTAATGAGCCCCATGCCCGCTTAATTAAGGAAACCAGCTTAATGCAAGAAAGAAGGGAGGCGCGGGGGAGGTGGGAGGCGCATAGGGGGTACATAAAATAACACAGCATATGCTGGACAGCAACCAAAACAACAGAAATAAATAATTAGCCCCAGAAACGGGAGTGTTAGCTAGAGCCAAAATACCATTAAAATTTGAAATGTAAATCTCCTTATCAGCCTTCCAATGTCACGAATTAGCACTACAGCTCGACACATTAAATCAAGGCTAAAAATATTCAATTAATAAATGAATGAGTGGTGATGAACTTTTGATTATTTTGGGCTACAGTCCAAGCATACCTTATCAGGGAATGTCACCTTGGACTAGGCTTCGTTGGTCTGTTAAATAGTGTCAGAGCATCCTTCTTCATCTGTTTATTTATTTCTTTTTCTTAAAGAGCACTCCATATCGTGGAGCTGCTCCTCTGAGAAGGAGGCTGTCCATGTTTATGGCTGATTAGCCAAAGCACCACAATATGCACTTGCTTTTGCTCCAACAAAAAAGGCAATAAATCATTTAGATTTTATTAAACTCAAATTAAAGCTCTGGTGTGTGTGTGTGTGATGGAATTATGCCATTTAAAATGTTACACGTCGGCCCCGCCCCCATCCCTTTGGATGAGGACGATGAGCTTCTCCTCATCCTCTGCCCTCAACAGTCCCCTACACCCTTCTGTTCTTATTATTCAGGACAAACACGTCCCTTTAAGAATGTCAGCAAGTTTCTAAAAAAAAGTGGAAAAAAAAAAAAACACGAGTCCCTCCACATCTGAGGGCTTGCAGAGCGAGGGAGGGAAAGGGAAAGAGGAAGGAGGAGGGAGTTGGTAGTGGTGGGGGGGGGGCTAATGTGCAAACTTGTTTCCGTCCTCTACGGCTCGCCCATCATTTATTCAGCAGCTCAGCGCTTGAGACGGGCCACTCGCATTTGCTTGATACTCAATTATACATTAGTGTACATCACTTGGCAATCTGTTCATATCAATTTAATTGGATTTTAATATTGCCTCTGATCTTGTTGTCCAATTAACAGTGCTGGCTGGCAATAAAGCAGAACCACACACTATGTGACACCTTTGATCCCCACCATATGGAGCCCTTCCATTGATTACTGGCACTGCCACTGAATTTCACTCCCTCAATATGGCCCGTGATGAATGAAGGTGGAGGGTATGTGGTGATGCTGGTGTGTGTGTGAAGGAGTGTGGAGTGTGAGGTATGTGTGGAGGCATCATCATCATCATGCCCCCCCCATCACACACACACACACACACACACACACACACACACATATATACCCACACCCACCCACCCACCCACCCAACCACCACTGATGTGATAAAAATTTCACTTCACTGCGCAACTTCATTTATTCTGTTGACATTCGCCTCTGATTAAAAACAATAAAAAGAGAGAGAGAGAGAGATGGTGTGGCCATGCCTTGAATAGCATATGCAAATGGAACCCTGGGCATCTATCTTGTTGAAGCCAAAGGGACTGACTGACTGACTGACTGACTGACTGGCTGACTGGCTGCCTCCTGCCTGGTACACTGGCACTGCCTTAACAATGACAACTCGCTCTAAAGCCATACTTCTACTTTTTTTTTTTGCTATTTCTGGCCTTTGTCGTTTCTTTCTGTTCTGCTGTTTCTCTTCTATCATCTCTTGTCTTCCCTTCCTCCTTCCTCCTCCTCCTCTTCCTCTCTTCCTCTTTACCTTCTCCCCTCTGTTAGGGATTCATGGTTGGTATTGACAATCTTAGCACCACAGTCAGCAAGTAAGTGGAAGAAGAACAGAGAGGGGGCGAAATAGAAGGATTGCATATTATTCCCTCTTTTCATAAAAATGAAGCAGCGCAATAAGGGGCAAAGGAGGAGGAGATGGAGAAAGAGGAGGGGGGGGGCATCCATTTTTTATGGGGGCTTACATGAGTTCTCAAAGTGCTGAACAACAAAGCAGCACGGGAAAGGATAAAGAGGGAGCGGAGAGGCTCGCGTTGGCCAGTGTGGAGGCAGTTGTGGTAAAAGTGTTGTGGCGGCCTTGTTCACATGAAGCTGCAGGGCAAGCTGAGCTGGGGAGATGTGTGTGAGGTTGGGAGGCTGGAGCTCGGGAGCAAGGGGATGCATGGAACAAGGAAATGGGTTGGATGGTGGTTGTTTGGAGGGTGCGGTTGGGAGTACCAAATGCCCTAGTAAGACATCAGAAAAGCCTTTGAAGGAGTGTGTGTGCGTGTGTGTGCAGGATTGAGTTATATATTTGACCCAGTTGATTTTAAAGCACAGATTCCAGAGATAAGGAAAGGTGTGTTTTGTATGTGTGCAATGTGCACACTAGAATGCACGTGCAACACTCTGTAGTGTTTACTGTACTATGTGTGTGTTAGAAGCCTGGGGCAGTGTGGAAGAGCTGATTTCTGGTCAAGTGGTCAAGGCTTCTCCAGAGCTGATTCTGCTCAGGGCTATTGACTGACTAACCCTCATCACTGCACTGTAACAAGGGAATGCAAACTCTAACTGTCTATGTATGTAGCTATCTATCTAAATATGGACACTGACAGTGACTGCAGCTCACCTACTTTTAAGACGCGAAAAGATTATACCTGTGCCATTGTCTTTCTCTCTTTCTCTGTGTCCCTGTTTAAAGCACCACTGAGTGCTGGCCTATCATTAGAATAATTAATTGTTCAACCAAGTGTCGCATTCAGAAGGAGCCACTCGGGCAGAAGCAACAAGACAGTGGTTAGTGAGGAGATGGAGGAGGAGGAGGGTGGTAAAGTCGAGCATGAGGCTACAAAACACCAACAGCTTTTCCTGTTATGAGCCCAAGCAGGCGTAAAAAAAGGAAAAAAATAATAAATAAAAGTTTCTTTCTGTTTTTGTGATGAATAAATTAATCAAACTCGTCTTTTGAACTTTTGAACTGCCAAAGTGGATCTGCCTGGAGAAAAGACAGAAATTACAAAAAAAAAAAGAGTAGAATAAAAATGTCCAGATGTAAAAAGAATCATTTTCACTGATGCCATTAAAAAGTGTCTACACAAGCTGGGTATGTTAGAGGCAGGAAGGTGAAAGGTATAAAATGTCAGTTGACATAATAAATGACTGAATGAGAGTGTGCCTAACAAAATAAAATATGATGATGAAAAACATAGGCCACAAATGAGAAATATACACTATATTGTTAAAACCACAAAGATATAAAATACAGTGCATTCATGTTATTCCAGTGTCACCCCAATTCATGAACATTACAGAATGAACAATTTTGCGAACAATCATGTTTGACTGTGATACGATTACTAAATCAATGTAGCCTCAACTACTTCATAAAATTATGGATCTAAAGCTAGAGTTAACTTCTCTGAATACAGTTTTGTCAGTTGTTGTTAGTTACCATCATTTTACTCTGGTTAGTTAGTAAAGATGTGGAGCTGCTCTCGGCTGCAGCCTTTCTTTGTGGTTCAGGTTGAGAAGATGATATACTTTATTTTCAGCCAGTTTAAGTGTTATTAAACCATAGTTTGCATAACTGATGTGCAAGATTCATATGGAGGGCAGGACTTCTCATTTAGAAATGCACTGTCTACCTTCCATCTGCAGTCCATAAAACAGTGACGTTATGTTCTATGCAAACAACATATATAATGATAAGTATCAGTCGTTATTACGCCCATAGTTTTCTCACTCATTAATTTTAAATAATGTGGCTGTTAATATATAACCATGATAAATGATTATATTATTAATCAACATTATTCATAAACACATGCAATAGCAGGATTATCACTTTAATGTAATTATAATCTTGTAAAAATAGAATTCATGGCAGAGCTGCTGTATTGGATTGTATAGGTGTACCTAATAAAGTGGCCAATTAATCTATATTGCCTTTTTCAACCTTTTTTGCCACTTGGGGGCAGCATTATAAGCTGTAAACATAACATCGGGCATATTAACAACTTATAAAGTCAATATAGTGACTGTGCTAGCAGAGAGTTGCCTGTTTACACATTCATTTGGAGTTCTGTTGCTGGCAAATGCTAAGTCCACTATGCAGCGGTCACCAGCTAGTTACTAACTGCTTTTAGCTGAAAACAACTATGTTAATGAAAGCAGAGCCTGTGGGCTAGAAAACCAAAACAATGAGCTAATGAGCACAATGGTTAGACTATCTGAACTTAGCACTATCCAAACTCTCCTAGTAACTGCCCATCCTGATTTATTTTACATTTTTATCATTCACATTAATACAGCCCACTGCTGCCACTGATTTGCTCTTTAAACCTCCCGTTCAGGACTTGGAATTAACAGTAAAAGCTACATTTTATATGCAACTAGGAAATGTGTCAATCTCAAAGTCGCTTTGGCAATAATCCAACCTGTGCTTTGCCTTTTCTGTCAGTACAATATACTCATGTGCTCTTTGTGTTCACTCAGTAACTTACATTTTCTCTCAGCTCAAGAACAACATTGTCATAATCTAATAAAACATTGTCATAATCTAATAAAACATGCCTACAGTGTGCAAGAGTCATAACATTTCACCATATATACCACAGCTGTAAAGATACATTTGTTTGTCATGTCATTAATGTCATTATCTATAACTTTGTCGCCATTATGCTTTTATGACAAAATCAGACAAAGATATACTGGTCTGAGTGTGACACAGTCTCAGCTGTACCCCTGACTCCCAGCATGACAGCATTTTCAAAGAACATATCACTTTGCCTGGATACTAGGAGGGACAAAAGGTGTTGCTAACATCATCATCTTTCATATTCTACTAGTAAAGTCTATGTCCAGTCTGTGATAATGTGTCAGTTTCCAACCTGACTAATCAAAGAAATGGTGATTAGAGTTTTACACTGAGCTGTGCTGCTGCTGGGCATATGGCATGAAAGAGATACAGTGCAGGCACTGGTGCCATTTATCACAGTTGTACCAATGTGTAATTGTTAGTGATACTCTTTTTCACAGTTTGCATCACTAACAAGAGTGAGATTTTGTTTCACACACAACAAAAACTGTCAGTTTAATCAAATAGCCACAATAAATTTCAGTGGGATGGATTCACTTTCTGAAAAAATGTTAATTGTATTACTGTATCAAACTGTACAGCTGTGGTAATCCATCTTGTCAATACTGAGACTTTTACCTGCTGCTGGCACTGGATGGAGGTCAAATGATCATCATTATGATACATTCTCAGGATATGTTTTGTACGAAATATAAGTATAATCTATCCAATACTAAGTATCTTCTTGGCCAAAGAGGCACACCAGTAAATGAACTGAACACTATCCCTAAAACCATGCACAACTGAAAGTTCACCCAATTATCCAAATATAACAAGAATATTATCATTACATTTGAAAAAATTAGCAACTGTCCAGATATTGTCCAGATAACAGCCTGAACGCTTTTAAAAGACACCTGGAAGGGTTTTCAAATTTCAACAAAGTTTTTCACAATGAATAACAGATTTTGCCATAAGTGTAATTGAGAAGGGTCAGGTTACTTTTTTCATTACGCTTAACCAACACCCCCACACCAGTCCTTGATATTGGTGCGAAATTTGTTTGAAATATGAAATCTTTTGCCAGTACAAAAATGAAGCTGAATTGATGTAAACAGGTTACAGTAAAGGGCTTTAAATCACCTCATCTGTATCACACCGAGCAGGGGGAGGAGGGCTGGTAAATGGATAGATGGGTGAGGTGGCTGAGGGGTGCTGTGGATGGGTGGGAGGGGGTTCTCATCCTTCCTTATCTGCCATGTTGCCTAATCGATAACTAGGACATCTAGATAAGGCCTCCAAGCCTTGTGCACACAGTTATCCCCCTGAACACACACACAAATGCACACACAACTTAATAGACAGTAAAGGGTACTGTGTACCCACATGGAATAAAACACATGACTTAAGCGCACTATATGCACACTTTTACACACTTATGTTCAAACTCCCCTTTTTTATCTATCCTGCAATCTGTCACTTCCTAAATCACCCTCCCAGGAGTCCACAGGTCTAGATACAAATTTCTGATAGATCCCCGAGTAGCAACTGCTGCAAAGCCTCCTGCCCTGCCCATCACTTTGCCATGAAATTCATCAGTAAGTTGTAGCATTTTACGCTTGATCGGCCTTTAACTATTTCCTCTGGTGGAAGGCACATCTGCTTTCTCCATTCAGACTCCAGCCATTAGTGTCCCACAAGGCAGTGGCGGGACCAGAGCAGCTTTCTACAAAGGTATGAACCAGTTATAATCGGGTTCTGACATGACCCTGACAACAGGTACAGAGAAGATGGATGGGCACAGAATGTGACTGAATGTGGGTCATTGTATCTTCTGTTATTTCTGATGATAAGAAGGAGACTATCACAGAGCTGTAATCAAGACTGCCTAAGTTGAGTGTGAGTTCAAAAGGAGTTGAATGCCAATCATGGCTAAGTCCAAAAGGGATCAAGTCTGAGTCAAGGTTGAATCCAAAAGGGGTGAAGTCTGACTTAAGGCAGAGATAAAAAGTGATCGAGTATGAGTCAAGGAGTTCATGTCAAGACTAAGTGTAGTCTGAGAAAAGAAAATGTGATCAGATATAAACACAAGCTATTTATGAATGTTTGATATCTTTCCACTAGGGCTATGTAATAAAGTTTTTTTTTCTACCACTGTGTATAGAACGTCATGTTCTTGGGTACATTCTACACTTGTACACACATTGAAGGCTTTTTGTGATATTAATGTAATTACAGCAAAAATCTTTAGCAAGTAAATTGAAAAATACAAAAATATCTTAAATTACTTTAGGAATTTGGATCGCAATAAATTTTGGCCACAGCCCTGAGGATGTGTTTGTCCATCAGGTTCTCATCCTACAGCATCAGATAGTAGCGCTTCCCACGGTGTCAAATACAGACACTTTCTAAGTCATATGGGATCTCATGCTGATGCTAAAGACAGTTACCTTATGTTAGAAGATAAAATACATACAGTGAAAGGGGAAAAATTGGCATAGCAATGCAAAGGGTTACCTTTAGCATCTGCATGAAAGGCCAAAGGACTTGAAAAAGTGTGAGTATTTTATGCCAGAAATGAAATGTCCACAGATGATTTAATACGCTACATACTGCATGCAGGTCCATGATGAATCATCCAATACAAAAAAACATTACAAACTTAAAGAAAACAGCTTCAATATGGCTTAGTTATCACCTTCAACCTGGAGTTTGGGGGCAGTGTGCTTTCTAAGCAGGTGCCTGCAAATGTTAGTGTTGCTTCAGGTAGACTGCAACTCCTAATAACTTTAACATCAGTGGATGCCTTATTCTTAACAAAACGAGCCAAGGTCCTTGTGGAGCGCCACTTGTCAGTTTTTTGCCATTGCCCATTTTAATGGCTGCAAGTCGCATGTGATTCATGCACCTAAAAAAACACTTTTTATAGTGAGGCTCAGGCAAAGCAAAGGTGGGTCACACAAAGTGATCCAGAGAAAGACACAGAGAGAAACCAACTGGACTCAGTTGAGACCAGAGATTTAAAAGATCAGGGTTGAGGGGGTTGCCTTAGAATACCAACTATATTCTACTTGCATTCTGTACATTGGACCCACTTGACATTTTTTAATCTCCTTTTGACGTGGCTAAGGCCATATCTCACAAGCTCTTTTTGATCTTATTCTAAAATTCAGAGCAGCTTACAATTTCTCCTTCCCACTTTCTACAGTCTTTTAGCACTCTTTTTCTGTTTTTCTTTCTTTCTTTCTTCATATTATCAGTGCAGCTTCTAAACCAATGTGTGTAAATGTGTGTGTGTATGCAGCTGTATGACTGGCCAAGGTCTTTGAACACTAAGACCTGGATGAAGGATTGAAAGGCCCCTTGAAGCCCCCTGGAAGCCCCTTCAGCCAGCACTGACACCCTCCAGGGGCTGACAAGCTAGGGAAGGGAGATCAAAACCGGAGAGAGGAGGCCAAGAGGTCGACATGAAGCAAAAGATCCGGGGAGCATCTACAGTCCAAGGAAGTATCTGTGGTCTCTGCAGAATTTCTAAAAGGGTCAGCACAGTGAGCAAGAAAGGCATCAAAACCAGCAAGAGTACTTTAAGATGCTGTGAAATGCTGGCTATTTGGCTACTGGCTAAAACATAGCCCTGAGGGTCTATGCCAGGCCCAATGGCACCCAATTCCTGTGATGATGGTGATGCTCTGAAAGATATCATGTTCGAAATATCTTCAGACGCCTGTTGAATTTCTGAATTCTGAACTTTGGGTCATAACGAACAGCACTGAAAAACAACTTTTGAATGGCTTGTGTTTAGAAGCACTGTTAAAGTCATGGTGAGGGTTCATTGCGTATCATGGCCTCAGTATTCATACAAGCTTGTCATGATTGCTATGCAAGGTGTTCAGTAGCAGTGAAGTGAAGATGAAGTAAGATTCTGTCCCTCTCATTTGCCTTGGCCTTTCCTTAAAGTCTTTTCTTAAAGCTCAAACTGTTTAACAACCTCTTTCAATTGCCTCCCACTCACTACTTTACAATTCAACAATAAACAATTAAACAAGTGAGTAGCTTTAACCATGACACTGAAATAATGAAGCACTGTGATGGCAATCAATAGCTTATCTGCGATTCACCACCCGAGGTCACTGAACTTAGCAGAACAATATCTAGGCTAATGGTCATTGAATGCTGGTCTGAATGAATCAGACTGAATCCTCTGGTAATAATCTTTAATTCGTGCACCACCACTTTCCACAACTAGTCTGCCCTCGCCCCATCCATCACTGGCCAAAAAAGGCACCTGGGGCAGATAGGAATGAAAAACAAAACAGAGTCAAGAGAGCATTTCTCATTTAATTATTCTCCCATTATTTTGGTAAACAGATGCACAGTTTGATGAATATTTTGTCTATAATCAGTGGACTCGCTTAGAGTCTTTGGATTTTGCTCATCTGTCTTGCTTTCTCTCGCCTAACCTTCATCAGTCCAGTGTAGAGCAGCTGAAGACACATATGGGCATTGATTTTTGCCCAGAGCCATGTGGGCTGAACTCAAAGAGTGCTTGTCAGAATAGTCAGCGAGAGGGGAAAGCGAGAGAGAAAAAGAAAGTAAGAAAGAAAGACAGAAAAGAGGACAGACCTCCCCAAACGAGAGTCTGACAAAAACAAGGTGCCGCCCTGACCCTCACCACCTTCGACATGCAGAAACTCTAACAGGAAAAAGACGCTTAAACGACAGTGAAAAAAGAAGAAGGAGGCAAAAATAACAAAAGGAAAGAAGCTGCTTTCATTTCCCCACTTTGTGCTCGCCTTTTCTACATTTTCAACAAAGAAATTAATGCCCACTTCGAGTGTGTCCGTTGGGCCACAATCTGTCGGTGTGCTTTGATGTGCTCATTGCAGCCTCCTCTGAAGTCCTGTACGAGTTCTTCTAACAAAGGGAATAAAATAGCGGCATAAAGAAAGACGAGACACAGGCCTGTTTTTGTATTTGGCAAGGCACTGCTTGTATTCCTAGTGGACATTCTGCCTTCAGCTCTCGTTCCCCTTTCTGTCTCTCCCGCTTCCTTCTCTCCAGCGCTGGTCCTTGTTAGAAGGTAAGGACTTAGAGAAAGCTAATGATCAAACAGGTAAATCTCATTTTCGTTTGATGTTTATTTATGTCTTTTCTCTATCCCCGCAGCATTCTACCCAAGACCCCACACAGGCTAGTTCCTTCTTGTGCTTCAAGTGCCAAAATGTACCTCTACCGAGCTTCCATACAGGTGTGAAAACTAATGAACAAAGCACTAACAATGAATTATGTCAAGGACAAAACACTTACTTTAAAAGCTAGTTTTATTATATTACATTAATAGATTCTTTCACCTCACAAGGGCAGCACAGAAGCAGAAATCTGTACAACAATCTGCATACATGATATTTAACAATTATCCCTATAAAGTTAAAATGACAAACATGGTAGCAAGTAGTTGCCCTTAGAACACCCAGCAGACGTTGAGCTGGCTATGTTGCTATCTTATATTAGCTTTTTTAAATGAAAACTGCTGCCTGAAACTCGGTACTTAACGTCATTCTCATTGCACTGGAAGATTTTTACAACATAAAGCTGTAATATGCAACTTAAGTTAGCACTAGCATACGTCTCAAAATCATTCCACTCTGATCCCCTCCAGCCTGCGCATTCCCTGCTACGCTCTACTACGCTATGCTCTAGTGCAGTCTCCCAAGTTCCTTAGGTAGTCAGTATTATGCAATTACAATAAATGTGAATACTCCAAAAGGTATTCATCAAGCAGAAGTAAGTGAAAGGATCTGATGGGTTAGAAGGGCGAGCCTCTATCAAAAACCTTTTAGCAGCGAATATCTGAGCACTGCTGGCAGTGCTATTCAATAAGTCTGGATCATGAGGCATCAACACCACCTCTTGACATCAAGATATGCATGTTTCTACCCCCCCAAAAAATTAAAAGAGTAAAAAAGTTATGTTGCATCTTTAACTTAAACCTTAAATAGATTTCTAAAACTACAATGTTTTTTTAGAATAAAGATGGATTTTTTTGCAGTGCATCTATCAGTTTATTTTCTTAGTTCCTTCCTTTAGTTTCCCTTTTAGGCAAACGTGTCTTTGAGTCATTACTACAATGACACAATACATACAGTGCTTGTTCAGAACAGAATTACTGCCTGAAAACCCTGGAGACTGTTAAAACACCAGCTCTGAGTTCAAGATCCCCACATACAGTGTTTGCTACTGAAATGGTACACTGCAGGTCTACTTCTGTACAGCTAGATTTCTGTTGTCTGAAATCAATCACCGCCCTCAATCTGAGAAACACACACACATCCCTTGTTCCACATCAAAGGTGTGTCTGTGTTTTCTCTGAGTTGTGTAAGCCTGTTCTTATTCTGTACACTTGACCTTCTGGCACCAAGGCCCAGTTATGGCTGATAGAGACAACAAACAAAGAGTAATCTCTATCTCCCAGATCATTACGCAACCCACGCCAGGGAAGGCACTATACAGAAATAGCCAAAGGGTAAGGTGGACGAACTGTCGTCAGGTCTTATCTTTCACACAGCCTATACACCTGCATGCTGATACACACATACACACACGTGTCAGTCGTGTAAACCCTCACAAGGACATACATTTACAGCGCACACATGTGCATATAACAGTTGCTGTTGTCGTGTAAAAAGCTCATGAACAAGTTTGATCCTAAGTGAAAGGTTATGGGCTGAGAGAAATTGATGACCCTCAAGGCTTATAAAAACCTTTCAAACTACATTGGATAAGCTGAGAAATACACAGAGGTTGAGCTACAAAACAAAACCGTTTTTGTACATCCTGAAAAGCTGACCTTTTGTAGATATGAGGTTCAGAAACCAGTGAAACTGAGCTCTGCACGCAGATGTTCGCTTGCATTGTGTCTGCCTTAGCAAAGAGATCACATAATGCCAAATAGACATAAGCAGTATTGTTGCAGTGAGGATACTCATACTTTATTGTTACAATGATCATTAATAGTGGTTCCAGTGTATTTATTATGGTAGTACAGCAATGTCAAACAGTCAGTCAAGTTTTAAACAAACTATCATCTTATCTGAAAGCAAAAGGTAAGACCGAAAAGTATGACCTAATCTGCCTCTTTTCATGCACCCATCCATGCATCCATACACTGGCATATGATAGTAATTAGGTTAGGTTCTATTA
>JAUBNQ010000007.1:2386242-2399796 GCA_032353495.1 Ctenopoma kingsleyae | reverse complement strand
CCCCCCCCCCCCCCCCCCCCCCCCCCCCCCCCCCCCCCCCCCCCCCCCCCCCCCCCCCCCCCCCCCCCCCCCCCCCTAGAGGTAATTAATGCAAACAGTGATGACAGACAGGCATTCCCACCCAGCCAGGTTTCACTGAAAACACTATAGTCTCTGTATACTATAGTCTGCTATAACAGTGGCTGAGCAGGAGTCAAAGAGCAGAAAAAATAGCATTGTGATACTAACGGGTGAGTTATGAACACCTCAGTGGACAGAAGGAGAAGCTCTGGAGACTGACTGACCTACAGTTTCACCCTGAACAATTCAAGCTTTCACACTGACCTGGCTGTCACCAGCCTCTGAGAGAGATGGGAAGTGAGAAAGGAAGGCCAGAAATACTGCTGGGTGTCTTTGGTTCCAAGCTCCCTCACTTTGCAAATATGGCCATAAGCAGCTGGGTTAAAGGGAAACTCCACCTACTTTACACAATCAAAGACAGTTTAAAGGTCTTTTGGGCTACTTGTGGCCAGAGAGGATGCAATGTTCATAATACCTGTAATTTAAATCTACCTTTAAATCCACTGTAAGCATGAGTGTACTAAAAAACAAGGTTGACTTTCAAAACGTTTTGGGAGACCACTGCTCATGGTTAATCAGCAAAATGAGTTTAAACGCATGACAGTATGCACTTACGGCCTATTCATATTTTCAACTTGCTTTCCAGTGAACACATACTTGCACAGATTTTTGGGCCGTGCGAGTTATGTGTTGTAAGTGATGCTGTACATCCTTTCAGTCTTTCAGTTTTTTCTGCAGAACATGAACAAGTCGACCCGTGGGATTTTGATATTGGTTGTTTCCAAGTTAAGTATGACCTGACTCCAGCAATTAGGTAATCAAAATCACATGGACCATGAACATCTATACGATATATCTCCTGAACATGTCAAATGGACCAATAGAAGTAAGCGTTCAAGTTGGCCATCCTTTGGTCTGTTGACTACAAAGACATGTATACATGGTCTCATCAGAAATAGAGACCTTGAGATTATTTTAAAAATCTGACTATTTTTACTTGAGTAAAGGTCCATCCTTCTAGGAATTCACACTTGCGATTGCAAAAATTAATGCAAACTTAACCAATCCTCATGAAATATATGCAACCTTGAAAATTTGTCCAATCACTACAGCTTTTCTTTTTCTTAATGTAAAACCCACACAAAAAGGAAAATAACAGGGAGACATAAAATATCTTATTTCTGGGATGTTGAATATAATCATTCCCGGAACGTACAGGAGAGTATGATAACTGCAAAAATGACTCCCTGATGTTCTGCACAAAAGTGGGATTAAAGCATTTTGTCCTGTGTGCAACATTGTAGTGATATATTTTTAATTTTAATAAATTCTACAAAATATTGCTATTTTTGCAACTTTCACTTGTTTCCACAGTATTATTGCAAAAAAAAAAAAAAAAAAACACTCCTGGAAATTGCAATATGCAAAATCCTGAAATTAGATTTTATTATCAATACACTTCTGGTGCAAATCAGAGATATTTTACTCTGATCTGTTTTTCTGCATCAGAAGTCTAGAAAAGCGTCACTTTTTTTTAAAACTTCACAGGGAGATGACATAGAGATGGATGCTTGGAGGTGGAGTGATGATGGTGGCCGGTCTGGGCAGAATGTGTGAAGCTGAAATAATGATGATGCTGATAAAGTGCAGAGCGGGCATCCGGTGGCACAGCTGGCAGCGACTGGCAAAAGTGGCCCAGTTAGCCAAGTTAGCCCAGTTAGCCGGCTGGCTTCCACTGGACCACGCACAGATGCCCATTTACTGCCCCACTGATGACACCCCTGGGGCATAGCACACACACATAAACACACATTTGTGTTTCCATCACTTCAGAGAACATTTGCCTGACTTTACTCTAATAATAACCACTGCTTGCTTACACCTAACCCTTACCCTAAAGGTAACCTTAATCTATCCTTAACCAAAGTCTTCACCCTAAATATAAAGATTTACAGCAAGGAGACTTGCTGTTTGTCCCCCCTACAGTATAAACTGTTAACTGTCCTCACAAAATGTGTAACACAAGTACACACACACACACACCTGGACCATATTTTGATATACAGCACAATGAAATGTACATGTATACAGCTGTGGCTGTTTTATTTTATATTCTTGCAGATACACACACACACACACACACACACAGTAAAGGAATAACTCACTCAAGTCCAAACATCCTAAACGCATAATTTCCGCAAAAATATGTCCCCCGCTCACACAGACACATGCACACACCAACACAAATCTCATGCTGCTCAGCCAGTATGTTCCAGCAATCACCACACAGACCCTGTGACTGCCCACACACTCCCACACACACACACACACACACACACACGTACACACAGACAAACTGCAGTTCTCACCTCAGGGCAGAGATGTGCTCTGATGTTTCCGGGGCAGTGGGCAGTCACGAGTGTGTGTGTGTGCCTAACAGCTGTTTGTGTGCATGTCCATGTGTCCGTGTGTGTGTCCCTGTGTGTGTGTTTGTGTGTGTTGGCGCGGTGCCCTAATTTGACAGAGCTGGAGCAGTGGTTGATCCCCAGTGCAGTTGATTTAGCTTGATGTTGACCCTACAGGCCTAGTCAGCTCCAACATGCTCCCTGTCTCCTCATGTAGCCCAGCACGACACTGACTGGACACACACACACACACACACACATATACAGACATGCAAAAAAAGTGCATTCATTTAACACACATATTTGTTTATCACAGCATTATCAGCAATTATCACGCCTCACAGCTCTTTGTACTTTAAAATATAATGTTCTAATGGTATGTTAGAATATCAATATAATATATAACAGTATTTCTAAAGTTATATTTATATTTGATAATTTGTCATATTTTGGTCTAATATGTTATTATTGTATTACTTAGATATTGACTTCTGTTTCAGTGTTTTTTGTGGACACACCTATTTGTGTCTTTTTCTCTGTACATGTAGTTCTCAAACCTTTTTAGTTTGTAACCAGTACTGGGCAGTAACACATTTCTCAGTAACACTTTACAGTATTTTTCATTTCTTTTTCAGCAAGTAAGTAAGGGATTACAATATGAAATTATATAATTACATAACTGTTATTAATTAAAAATGTATTAAGTGTGCCATTGCTTAGACATTTTGAGATTGGCTTGTTCATTGGGAGTTTGATGAAGGTTTGATGTAAGAAGAATTAGATACCAAATTAGAAAACTGTGTCCAATTCAATCCTATAAAAGTAGCTCAGTGGCAATTTCTTCATGATTGTGGATTTAGAACATGAAAATTACCTGGATGTTCCACATGCTTTGGTGCCCAAAGTGTGACGCTTTTAAAAAGACAGCAGGCAAGCTCAGAAAGTATAAAGTAAAAGGATTTATTGAAAACAGGAGTCATCAGTTAAACTTCTGGGATATTGATCTGATCAGTTAAGTAGCAGAGGGGGTTGTTAATCAGTGTCAGCTGTTTTGGTGTTAATGATTAACAACAGGTGCACTAAAGAGGCAACAATGAGACGACCCCAAAAACAGGAATGGTTTTACAGGTGGAGGCCAGACATTTTTTTCCCTCCTCATCTTTTTTTGACTCCTTTTCAGTAGTTTTGCATTTGACTAGGATCAGTGTCTCTACTGGAAGCATGAGGTGATACATGGACCCTACAGAGGTTGCACAGGCAGTCCAACTCCACCAGGATGGCACATCAATACGTGCCATTGCCAGAAGGTTTGCTGTGTCTGCCAGCACAGTCTCAAGAGCATGGAGGAGATTCCAGGAGACAGACAGCTACCCTAGGAGAGCAGGACAGGGCCGTCAAAGGTCCTTAACCCATCAGCAGGACAAATATCTGCTCCTTTTGCAAGTAGGAACAGGATGAGCACTGCCAGAGTCCTACAAAGTGACCTCCAGCAGACCACTGGCATGAATGTCTCTGACCAAACCATTAGAAACAGGTCTGTGCCTTTCAAACTTTCTGTGAGAAATAGGAACTCTTCTTCCCATTTCTTATTATTCTAATTAGAATTTCTTTCTTTCTTTCTTTCTTTCTTTCTTTAGCTCTCCATTTCTCACTCAGTGCAGGAAGGAGGAGGTACAAAGAGCACTACGCATGAATTGTAGACCAGGTGGAAACATGATGGACTTGACCTTTCTATGTAAAGTGCCTTGAGATGATTTGGTGCTATATAAATAAACCTGATTTCAATTAAATCTGACGTGCTTTGTATTTGATGACAAAGGTCTGGCATATGATAGCAGCCTACTGAGTCAACTAGTTAGAGTAGAGCTGTACTAACACCATAGTCTGACAATGGACATTGAAATCTAGGGGCTAGATGAGTTTGTAGGCTTTATAACAAAGTGGTTTAATCTTTTTAAAACTAATAATATGTATATTATATGTATTATATTATATTTTCAGTTGTACTTTAAGGTTTCTGCATTGCCTGTTTGTTACACATAACAACACAATATACAGTTGGTGTGCATTTCGAGGTTTATGTGTGTGACTCTTCATCGATAAACAGAGGGCTAGGGCTAATTTTCCGACCCAGTGAGGAGGTTTTTAAATAGGAAGGAAAACCCTTTACACTCGGCAGGCTTGACACCAGTGCACCACTATTTCTGTGTGTGTGTGTGTGTGTCTTTATTTCTCGGTGTGTCGTACTACATAACTACATTTGTAATGGCCTCTTTTTTGTTTCTTATTTGTGCACTTTGATCCAAACCTTTTGTCTTTGGAACTCTGGAGTAGTGTGTGTGTGTGTGTGTGTGTGTGTGTGTCTGTGTGTGTGTGTGTGGCTGGTTGTGTGGCTGTCCCTGCTGGAATGGATCCTCTGAGGTAAAGGCCAGATTTTAATCCCTGGGTCCATCTAATCTCTTCATATTCACATTTTAGATTAACACACACACACACACACAGATCCAGACACAGTGGTTTGATGCCTGTTCAGCCGCTGTGTGTTTATGTGTGTGTAGGAGATGGTGTGTGAAAGAGTTTTTAGACTCGTTCTGACCCTCCTGGCTAAAGGAGATTAATTGTTAAAAATTAAGCCTGTCTAGGGCCGACAACCCATGGGTCAACTGTTTCCTCGCTATGCTGAAACACCCACAGATAGACACACACACACACACACACACACACACACAGATCCTGGTGCCATCTGCCCCTGGGCTGCTGGCCGTCAATGTCAGCATGGTAAGAAGGGTGGGATCAGAAATGAGAACAGCATGTACTATGTGTTTTAACATCAAAGGTGAATGGGTGTACACACACACACACACAGACACACACACACACACACACACACACAAGCTGTCCATACATGACAGAGGAAACAGTGACTGTGGTCACTCTCTCTGTGCTTTCTGCTCAGTGAAACCTGACAACCGAAGAGGGCAGTGAAATAAGAAGGTTTTTCGCTGCCAGGCCACATGAACGCAGACATAAACACACTGGCTAATGAAACTCAGGCCTGGAAAGTGTGTGTGTGTGTGTGTGTGCGAGTGTGTGTGTGTTCTTTAAGTAGCTCCATCTGGGTAGAGGTGGCACCAGAGATGTTTACTGGAGGCTTTAGCCCATCAACTTATTGTCAACAGTTCAAGGGACTGTCAGCGCCCACGTTGTATATATGTGTGTTTGAAGCAGAGAGCAAGAGCGAAAGAGAGCGTGTCTGGAGGAGGTTAGTGGTTAGGGGCACAGAGTGAGAGAAAAAAAGAACAGAAGACAGACCAGTATCTGAAATTGACCTACTAGATTGCAGAAATCTGATGTCAGAAGTGCTGAATAAAAGAAACTTGGATTTTGGTTGCTGCAACCAAACATAAAACCAGTGTTTACTAGGTATATATACCTGTGCAAATAGTTTGTCATTGTCTGGCATTTTCAGGACAGTCCCCCTAAGCACAAACCAGATGTGATGGTATGGCACTGCAGAATGTTGTGATAGACACGATGGTTAAGTTTGTCTTGAATTCTGTGTAAAACAGCAACAGTATTTCTAACAAAGCAACCCCACACCATCACACATCCTCCTCCATCCTTCATGGTGGGAACCACACAAGGAGAAACCATCTGATGACCTTCCCTGGATCTCATAAACAGCTGGAACTAGAAGTCTTAAATTTGTACTTATATGACTGAAGTACAGATTGCCACTGATATAATGTCCATTCCTGATGTTTTTTGGCCCAAGCGTCTTCTGATTGGCTCAGTTGTGGTTTCTCTGCAGCAGTTCGACCATGAAAGCTTTATTCTTGAAGTCTTCCAGGATGAGTTGGTGATGAGATGTGTCTGCTACTTGAACTCTGGGAAGCACTGATGTGGGCTCTAATCTGAGCTTTTATTAATAGGTGATTTCTGAGGCAAGTAACTCTGATGTACATATCCTCTGCAGCAGAAATAACTCTTGGTCTTCCTCTCCTGGGGCGGTCCTCATGAGAGCCTGTTTGATCAGAGCGTTTGATGTTTGCTGTGACAGCGCTTGAAGAAACTTTCAAAGTTCTAGAAATTTTATGGACTGACATTCACGTCTTAATATAATGACAGACTGTTGTTCTCTTTCATTCCATAATATGGATTACTCCAGTATTAATCTCAGGTCACATGCACCCTGGAGCAGGTGTGCTTCAATGACCACTTTGTATTTGACTGCATCCACCCCTCCCTCAACAGCGTGATGATGCCACCATGACAACTGTATTAGCCAGTTGATAAGCAGTGCCTGGTGTTTGCCCAAGTGCTTGATGCGCTGCCTAGAAACTCTTGCAGCACGAGGAACAAGATTCTCTAGTCCAGTGACACAAAACTAGGGTTTTTTAAAATGATGTTTGGCAAACATCCAGCAGGTTTGTCTCTTAAAAGACTATCATAAAGGTCTAGTTGGTGGAGTTTTACTGAGATGTAGAGGTCTTCACGGGTCCACTTGGAGGGTTCTGAAGACCCAAGACCTAACCTGGGACTGGAGTCATGGTAGGTTCAAATTCTGCTCAGTCTAATCGGGTCAGGTCTCCTGCTGCTCAGTCTAATCGGGTCAGGAGGCATTTTTTGCAGAGATATTTAAAGGAAAAGGACTACAAGGAGGTAAAAGACACTGACACATCAGGGTATTAGTGCTGCTGGTGTTTGATCTCTTATATATAATTATATATGTGTCCATATAATTGATTTATTAATCTCAGGTTTGGGTCAGCTTGTTACGACTCCATTTGGGTCGGGTCTAATGTTTTAGACCTGTGAAGACCTCTACTGAGATGTCCGTCCTTCCAACAGCTTCTCCCATTTCTGCAGAGGGCTACAGATGTTTCCTACAGGGATTGTTAACTACTTGTTAACTTCTCTGGCCAAGGTCTTTCTTTTTTCAAGGTTTGTCCAGGCAACCAACTCTAGTTAAAAAGTCCTGGTGGTTTCAAACATTCAAAGCTTTAGAATTGGCTTTATGTTCTTAGTGTGATCCATTCCACAGTACTATGTTATTGTGAGGGTACCATGGACTTTGTGGCTGGGTTTGTGCCCAGATATCTAATTTTGTTGGGACCTTATGCACACAGGTTTACAGTGACACAGGTGAATAAATCTGCAAAAAAAATCTAAAGTTATGTGTCATTGTGTGTTACTGTTTGACTGATGATCATAAGTTGCATTTTTTCCAGTGAAAAAATAAATTTACAGCTGAATAAATGGACAAAATCAGAAGTCTTGTGAATACTCTCTGTAGCAAATGTAAACAAATATTAAACCTGGTTTATTTATTCTAAATCGGTCATAAAATTGATATCGTACTTTACCTTTGTCCTCAGTCACCTTATTTTCTCCTATTCAAAACCCTTTACATAGGTTTTCTTTCTTTGAGTTTCCTTGTTCATAAACAACACTGTCTGAGACAGAACTAGACCTAACTTATTAAAATCACGCCCATGACCATTACTATTACCAACATGCAGTGTATTTTTCAACGTCTGGGTTATTTTTCCTCTCCTTGAATAACTTTTGACAAATGTTCTACTGTCTGTGGCAGAGCTGGCAGTGGCTAATAGTAGTGTATCTGGTTGGAGTGGAGCCAACACAAGCAGGGTTTAATTTACAGTGGTGCCCTGGCAGACAAATGGCAAACACACGATGAAGCCAACCTTCACACAACATATGACACTGCGTCTTCACAGCCTGGTGGGCCCACCCAACTTGAAACACAAAAACATCGGCTTCTCATCTGAATCTCGTTTTTTTTTTTTGTTCTCTATTGGTTTGGTTTACTTTGTAAAAATGCAAAAGCAATAGAACACATGGCAAAGATCTGATGTGACAACGTGAAGGACACAAAGCTATAAAAAAAACCCATACACAAGTAAAACTACAGAATTATTAAAATAAGAAAATATACTTTTACACTACTTTAAAGTGAATCTCCTGCATCTTTGGAATCATTTAGTGGCTTATTTACATGTTTATTTTTAGCTAATTTAATTACATCAGCTTCACTAAGAACTTATATTGAGTGATTACAAATAAATTGAAAATTCTATTTCTTTTTCAGCCATTACATTTAGAACACCACTAAAAATTAATTTTAGCACATTTTATATGGTATTTTGCTACTGATACAAGCTTTGACCTTCTTACACCTATTTACCTTCATATGTTACCAAGCTCACAGCTGACATTGTTCAATACCACAAACCCACCTAAACCTATGAATCAGTTCAACTCAGCTGATGCTGATGCTGATGAGGGCTCTAAAACAGACCAATGTCCTTGTCAATTCCTGTGCACGTAGAAGTGCAGTATTATACCAAAACATGCTGATGATCAATGCAGAAGATCCAGTAACACATTTTGGCCACTAAGCCAAAATTGCATCTGTCTTCATAGAGGTGTATATATGTATAGTGGTGTGAAAAAGTGTTTGCCCCCTTACTGATTTTTTACTTTTTTGCATCTTTGTCACAATTAAAAGGTTCAGATCATCAAACAAATTTAAATACAGCATTAGACAAAGATAAATATACTTGTCACATAGGGCCATGTAGGTTTGGGTAGTTGTTTTCCTTAATACATAAAATCATCACTTTAAAACTCAATTTTATGTTTACGTTGGTTATCTTTGTCTAATATTGTTTGATAATCTGGCTAAAACTTAAAATTTTGAAGTGTGAGAAATATGCAAAAAAGTAAAAAATCAGGAAGGGGGTAAACATGTTTTCACACAACTGTATATGTAGTGTGTGTAATCTGTCTCCTGTCTAAACCATCTATGTAGCATTTTTTGTAATGTAAGGAAAGTAAAGTTCTATAAATAATAATGGAACTTGTGATGATTGTTCATACACATAATAAAGCTTGTTAAGACCAAAGTCTTGTATTAGATACATACAGTCAAAAAAATTTAACTGTATTGATTTTATCTTGTCAACAGAATTAAGATAATTAAATTGTGTCATCTGAAAGCAAATATTTTAAGTTAGATCAACTTAAATGTTAAATCAACTTAACTTTCAACTGACATTATTCAGTTAAGGCAATTCTGCTAACAAGATAAAATCAATTATAGTATAATCGTAATTCTATACTGCTGCTATAAATCTCTTTTCCCTCTCATTCATTTACATTTTTTAATAAATGAAATGAAAAGATATTAAAACAAAAGGGGAAATGACAAAATAAGAGTTTAAATAGCTGAGATTTTTGTTGTTGTTGTTGTGTTTGTAGTTGAGTTTTGATTTTAAAGTACTGTTCTATGGTTTCTTCTACTCTCTGTCTGAATGAGTGCCATTCACCTCTATTCTGTACATCAGCAGGGGCCACAGCTGTAGTGCCCTTCATGTACACACATACAAACATGCACACACTCTCTCCTGTGTCCCCCCCTGCCCTGGGTATTAACTTCACTCTCTGCAGCAGCTGGAGTCACTCACATTGTGGTGAGACCTCTCTGTACCTGAAGGCAACACGCATCCACAACATATCCCACACAGCTCCATGCGTTCTGTGTTGTATGTCTTGGATTTCATCAAAATTGCTACAGTTTGATATTTTATAAGGCTAAAGAAAGGGTTCCAGGACCAGCGTGAGTCATCTCACTGGAAACCATTCTAAAATAGACAAGCCTTCTCTGTACTAAATGTGTCAGAAATCAAAACAGGCTTCTTTGCTGTTAACACAGAGGTTGTTCGTGTCCATTACAGCCTGAGGCCAATCACAAGGGCTTTGCTGGTTTGTTCACATTCTGTTTGTGCTGTTACTCTGCCTGCTGCATATGTATAAATCTGACAGTGTGTCCTTTTAACATTTTGTACAAAATCACTGTGTGCACTGTGTTTTTGACTCTGTATGTGGACTCTTGATGGCAAATTTATAATGTCTATGTACATGCATACACGCTTTGAAGATAAAAGGTTGAATAAAGCAAAGTGTAATATTTAATGTAGAAGTTTTAAAAACATTTTTGTTGACACAAATGTTACACATTAAGGTTCACTAAGAAACGGCTCTGGAGCTTTTGATCGCATCTTCCACAGCTGAAGGAGTTTGGTCCATTGTCATGAAATTGTAAATGTTCAAATTTCCATTTTTTGGAGCTCTTCGGAGGGTAAGTACACCCTTAAATCCTGCTAGAAGCCTCTTTCCCAGCATATTTTAAAAATGCAACACAGGAGCAACTACTGTAGGGGGCATGGCTATTGTCAGACTTTTCCTTTCTCCCCTCTGGAAAGAGGGAATCTGGTGGATCTTTGACAGTGAGCAGAAGCACACTTTTAGCTCTATGAAAGATCTCTGTGTGGGTACCTCTGTTGTAGCTGGGTTGAGTGGGCAGCTCCGACTAGAAGATCACAAAACTAATTATGTATGCAGCAAATAATCTTAAAATAAAAAAATGGGGTAGTTATATGCTCTATGAAGTTTTCATCCATGTTTCATCCATCTTATCCATCCAAGTGTAAAGTTGAGATTCTTCATCTTGGAGTTTACTTATGTTCATCCATGCAGCATTGGCACAGTTTGGCTATACTTAACATGCTTTTCAGTAGTCTGAACTGTGACGTTCTGTGAAGGTTTACTGCTGGTTTGTGATTCAATGACAAAACTCTATACACTTAAGGTGTCTTTTTTAGTAATTTTGAAGTAAAAAAAAAAACCCTGTTTAACTGTGAAATCTATGTATCATTTATCTAAACTGGACTTTAAAGTATGGCACAAATGACAATTACAATCAAATGCTAAGACACTGCAATATTAATGTATGAGTGCCACTAACATCAGCTAACATGTAGCCACCAAAAGTGTGGGGCAGTAGTAGCAAATCCAAGCGTGTTAAATCAACTGAGAAATTGAACTGTTATTTGATATTTGAAAAGCTACACCTTTTTACTTTTAAAACAGATTTTCTTTACAGTGCAGTCACTCTATGAAGGTATCACTTCATGGCCAGGAACTTACAGATGAGCTTGTGAGACTTGGAAAACGTCCAAACATATCCTTTAATAATTCTGCTAATAACTGAGTGTGTGTCTGAGTGAGTTATAGTTTCAGTATTTTTTTCTGCATGTATTTTTTGCCATGTTTAACAGGCTACAGCTGCACAGTTCATGTGTACATGCATGTGTGTCTGGAAAGGTCACAGCAGCAGCAGTGGCCGAGCAAACCCAGAGCTGTGTGTGTGTGTTGCGTGCACCAATTGTAGCCACTGAAATAAAGACGTCTGGATTTCAACCCCTCCTCCTCTCGATCTCTCTCTCTCTCTTTCTCGGATATTGATCGAGCTGAGCACTTTTGAGTACAAAGAGTTAAGGCCTGAAAGGCGAAACAGCCACGATTTCAGAGAAGTCATGAAAGTTTAAAATGCCTTCTCTTTCAGCCGGGTCCGGGGAGACATATTTGCTGTGCGAGTGACCCCCGGGCGCATTTGGAGATCCAGTGGTTGAACCTTGCTCATCCCGCGTTGAACCAGTCAATACCTATTATTAGCTACTGCCTGCCCTCTGCTACAGGGCCTGATGAGCCAGCGAGAGAGAGAGAGAAAATACCTTCTGAAGGCCTAGAAGTGGAGAGGGAGCTGTGCTTGTGTGCGTGTATGTGGGTTTCATGATTTGCCGATGGAGGGCGAAAATGTGAGCGTGTTGTGGACAAGTGTGAGACTGGCAATGGTAAATGTAGCATTTTGTGTGTGTGTGTGTGTTTTATAATGTGTGTTTTCAAGTGTCCTGGTTGTGCATATACAAAGCATGCATGGAAGAATACCTGATTACTTGTATGTGTGCAGGGCTGTGTGTGTGTTTGTACATATTTATGTGTTTTGTGGTCGTTTTACATTTGTATTTTGTGCTTATTGCATTGGAAGACGTGTGTGTATGTTTTTCTATTAGCCAGTACAGTGAGAAGTGTGATTGTTAAATGTGTGTTTTACATAACTGCATGTGTCCCTAGATGCAAATGGTGTATGTGTGTGTAGCACTACTGGTAAAGATATGCCCATTTGTGTGTTAACTAATGAAAGAGCAATCTTTCTTGTGACAGATATAGGCCACAAAGGGCTACTTTATTAGTACGGGGAAACACACAAGCTTATTCCTTTGAATTATTGACCTAATTATATAAAAATGTAATTAGTACACTTCTACACGGCTACAACTATAAAATTGTCACAACTATAAAAAAAGAGACACTTCCTTAAATGGCCCTTTTACAAGCAGCATTATGTAAATCTTGTTTGTAATAATTAAAATCAACACTGAACTTGCAATGATTCAAATTCTATTTATAAGTGATTCCAATGTAAAACAGATTATAAACAGTTAAATATCTCTTCATTCATTTGACATGATGGTGAAAAGATATTAAATAGCTAAAATACATTAAGGTGTTTTAACACTACGTCTCTGATAATATATGTGAGAAGACAGGCAGACAAGCGTCAACACAGTAGGATTTTCAAAATAAATTTCCTTTTAACACCCAAAAGTAAATAAATAAAGAATTTCCCAATTTGCAGTAATATTCTGGGCCAATGAAAGAGGTCAACAAAAATAAACTAAACTAAACTCATACCAAGTTAACTTAGCAAAACTAACCAACTGAAAACTGAAAACTTTGTGTCATGCCCTGCCTCCTGCATGCACTATACTGGGACCACCCCTCATTGAAACCAAACAGACTATTTCCCCAAGTGAGAATGGACACTCACATATTGTGTGCTACATGTGCAAAAAAGCTACTCCAGACATGATCCGGACCTGATTCTCCAGATGATGGTACAGTCCTGATGTGCTGTCTTCTTAGGTGCTTAGGAGAGGCAAATCTACACATCTTGTTGGACAACTTACACCACCACATTCAATAACACAGATTAAATCCTGGACTGACACAGTTTCAGTTTCGTTTGGGCAAAAGGTGAAGGTCGTTTCCACTGTGGTCATGCGTTTGAGTTAGAGGCTATCACATGTTCCTACTGCAGTCTTATTCTGTAGCAATAGTAAGAAATATCACAGTTAATTTGGCAGTGATATATTGATTTTAA
>JAUBNQ010000007.1:2316040-2327528 GCA_032353495.1 Ctenopoma kingsleyae | reverse complement strand
TAAAAAAGAAAAATTTTCCTTCAAGATTCACCTAAAAGTAAGTATAAAGTATAGTGGTATCTTCTCTTAGTATCTTATTGTTGTTCAGTTTCTCCAAGCATTATGCATATTTTAACACAGACATTTTGATCATGAGGTCAAACTGTGAGGACAAAATCCTCACACTGCATCAGCTAATGAATTTACTAAACACAGTAAATGTTTGGATCTAACAGAGATCGTCATCAGGTTTTAGCTCAAACACCATCAACACTCAGGTGGTTTAAATCTGCTTGACTGGAAGTGAGTCTACTCTCAGGCTGGACCAATCAAAGAAGAGCTGTGGACAAAGCTTGCCTTTCTAAAAAAGGGACAATAGAAACACAAAATTACACAAGATATTAAATCTAATATTGAAAAAAATCAGATATTTACACAGACATATGAAGAGACCCATACAATATTTCATCACTTTACATCCTTGTTGCAATACTTCAAATAATACTTATTTTAAAAAGACATTTTTGCATTCTGATGTTGTTAATTTTTAATTCAACACAACTTTGCATGTTTATTAATTTATAGACTGAAGACAGAGTTGAGTGTGACTCTGATGATGTCCACTAATTGCAGGGTTGGCAGTGTGATCCCCAGCTTCTACTATCAATATGTTAAAATGCATTTGATAAGATTCTGGATCTCTTTGTGGGCCGGCCAGATGCTAAAGCACTTTATCTTGTAAAAAGCACTATATAGATGCACTTTTTGTACATCAGACTTATTTGCTATGAAAGCCTGATAAAACTCTGCTGCTTTCCTTTATTGAATGATGAATACAGACTACTGCCCCTGCTGGTGTGGATATACGCTTATGCTTAGAACGTGACCTCTCATGAGACACAAGGAAACACAACTGTGATGAGCACAGTTGTCCTCTGGGGAATTACTAAATTACTACAGACAATAACTACATGCATAGGAGGTGTACCCATGGGCCCATTGTTTCATAATCCATCCATGGCTTCAGATTTCAAATCCACATCCTTTTTGTAGGTTTACTGTCCATTAAATCACCTTGGATTTCAATTTCCATTCAATATAAGGTTTGCTGACAGATTTAATTTACATAATCAAAAGTGGTTTTAGTTGTAAGAATGCATTTTACAGTGCATATCAACACTGCTGTATTATGTATTGTGAGTGTTCCTGTTGGGTCAAGCCTGTTAAAATATGCAAAGTCTTACTGAATTAGAGGTACTGTGACTGTAAAGATGTGTTGTGTGACACCGGAACAGGCCATCTATTAATGCAGTGCAGTTGTCATTTCATGTTATTAGAAGCAAAAGCACTTAATTAATGTATGCAAATAAGTGCGAGATCGCACATTGCCAAAGTATGAGACAGTGTGTGTGTGTGTGTGTTCATGTGCGATGCACAGGGTCCACTGCCTCCCGAAGTGTGAACTGGAGATATATGAGCCGGCTCCGGGTGGAAATGTGCACTCAAACTGCTGCATCCATCCTTGAATTTAAATATGGTTAAATAAGTTTTTGTTTTTCATAATCCACCAGTGCTTTTATTTATTTATTAATTTTTGCATGAAAAAACAAACACATGTACTATGATCTATCAAGGTAACACAACAGGCAGACAAGGTATGAAGCTGCTATAGGACATTGTGAGGGAATCTAAAAAGCTAATTTTCCCTGTGGCCTTCTCGCACCTCTGCCCTTCATATACAGCCATTTCCATAAAGTGCTTCCCCTGGGGAACCAACAATAATAAACAGTTATTAGTAAATGCATTATGCCAGCATGTCCCTTTTGCCCTCTTGCCTCTCCTCAATAGTCAACCTGCAAACACTCCCAGCACCGCCGCAGCGCCCAACTGGACCTGGCACACGGGGGATGCATTTGTGTACAAGTGTGTGTGTGTGTGTGTGTGTGTGTTTCTGACCTGTCTCACCACAGAGTACTGAATTCGTAAGGGAATTGGGCTAATGTTCATAATAACACCGGCCATTACAGCAAAAAGCTTTGGATGTTGTATGCCTGCCAAACTCATAACTGTCATGACTTCATCTGATTGCCTGGTGCTTTTAGATATGAAATCCCTTCATATTGCCTTTTTTTTATTTATCCAGTTATTTAGCCGTTTCCATTAAAGTGGCCTAAATTGCTCTGAATTAAAATCCCCGATGTTTAGTGATTCAACCTCTTCAATTAACGATCTGAGACTGGTCGCTTTTGTAATTGGAGATGATACTGCACCTAGGTTTGTAAGCAGTCATACCTGCCTGTACCTAAAATATAAATGTATTAAAATTTTGATTTATTCTTGATAAGCAAGCTGGGGAGTCTGTTGTGTGTAAAGGTGACAGGTGACATGTTTACAAGGCTAAACAGGTACCAATAAAACATTGCAGGTCATTACTGATTTTTATTTGTTTTTGTCATTATTGTCACAAACTCATTCATGCACATGCACAAGCAGCATCTCATCTCCGTGAGGGGATACACAAGATGCCTTTCATCAACAGATGATCCAGAGCAGCTGAACTTACCCTGCATGTATTTAGAAAGATGGGAGGGGGGTGAGATAAAGGGAGACAAAGGACGAGCACTTGCCAGTCCTCTCCAACAAAGCTCCCCAACTGTATGCACTTATTTACATCTCTATTGATCTGGTGGGGGCACGTAAGGAGGATGGGGGATTGGGAGGGCAAGAGACGACAGGCTGCTTACCTGAATGAAGCTGTCGTATGGATGTGCTGCAAAAGGTTGGTCTCCAGGGCAGCTGGAGATGCACAGCGTAGCACAACACAACACAAAGATCTGTTATATCTGACTGTGAGGGTGTGTGACTCACACACAGACTTGCCCTACTTTGCAACTGTGTGTAGAGGCGTTGACAGCCATCATGGACTTTTAATGGTTCCCACAGGACTACAGCTAAGTTTTAACCTTATCTGAGGACAAAGTGTTTCTCACTCATTTTATTTACGGAGTAATGGCACAAGCATATGTTACATAATAGAATGAGTTGTGCTGATTCATCCATTCAGCAGTGTGTGTTTGAGTGTGTCAGGTCAGAATCAAGTGCTGAGTTGTGGCTCTGAGAAGAAGAGACACGCCAATCCGCCAAACTTTTGTCACGTTTGTTACTCCATACTGAAGATTCTGTAACAAATATACCCGTCCTATCAGTCTTTTTTTCCACTTGGACCCTTTTTATTCTGAGTAGTTTCACTGAGAGGCTACTTCTCTTTGGCAGGAACGTCTAGATCACATTCACACAGTTACACACATTCACACCTGGAAGCTGGCCAGTACAGCCACAGTCTGACCTGTGGTCACCGAGCAGCTCCACGGGAGCAGTTGGGATAAAGATTGACACAGTGGTGTCACTTTGTACTTTTCCCAGCCGCGTTCTATCCTGTCGGTCTGAACCAGGCCCCTTCTAGTCGCAAACTGACTTCTCTAATCAAATAAGATAATAGTTTGTACAAAATAAGACAATACAAATAAGGTAAAATTACAAAGCCTTAGCAATAAATAATCAAATCTTAAACCTAAATGCAATACTTTGTTTCTTATTTCTTAACATTTGTGAGTTTTTGCAGTGAGATTTTGTTAGACTACAGTGCACAACTGCACTGGGTTAGGTAAGTAAGCGAATAGAGTTTAATCATCTATTAAATCCAACATTGCATAAGCCATTTTTTACCACGCAACAAAAAAAGTATAGTAAAGAGATAAATAAATAAATGCAAAAGAAATTAAATCAAAGCTAAAAATGTATATGTTTATATAGTCACTGGCTATTCCCAGGAAGCTATACTGTATGTAAATGAAACTTCTGAGAAGACTAACCTTTTGAGAAAATAACCCAAGACACATAGTGACTGTAACTGTAAATAAAGTGAAAAAATGAAACACATCTTTCATGACACGACAGAGAAACAGAGAATGAGACAGAGCTTAGAAAGAAATTAAAACACATGAGAGTGGGAGAAAGATGGAGAAGAATGAGGAACAGGCAGTACCCATAAGTTAAGGAGGGCAAGAAGGAGAGCGAGAGGGAGAGAGAGAGAGAGAGAGAGAGAGAGGTGGAGAAGTCTAATTTGTACATGGCTGCTAAGTAAGGAGCTCAGTCTAATTACTGGCTGAACAGGGCAGGCACAGGCTGCTCATGTCAAAAAGGACAGAGCCACTTATTAGGCATCAAAGTGCATTCATGTCACAGCACAAAGGAGAAGGGGGTCGAGGGTGCACAAGAGAGGGGTACAGCATGTGTAAATGGAGGAGGGGGTGGGGGTTAGCTAATGAATGTCATTGAGAGGTGCATTATGGGACCCTCTCTTCAGACTGGTCGCTGTTTTAGGACAGGCTTTGGAACAGCAACGGCGAATGCAGATGGGCTGCTTTGAATGTGCTCAAAGATGGAGCAAAAGACAGGGCGAGATTGAGAGTTCTCTAGGAGTGAGGTGTTCGGTGGATGTGAAACAGAAAGGAAGTGAAAAGACGAGTAAGTAACCTGAAAGAAATAGGAAGATTATTTCAAGTACTGTGATGTAGAGAAGTCGAGTTTAAGTTACACATAGTGATTTAAACACATCATATAATGTATCTATGTTTCTATTTGAGCAAATGCATGTAACTTATTTGCAGTAAGTAAGTATAACACACTAAGAAAAGCAACTGCGGACTGCATGTGCCTGTGCTGGTGCAACCAGTAGCTTTGCGGCAGGACCTTCTGCCACTGTGGCGCCTGAACAGGGACTCTCCAGCACAGAAGGAGGCGCATACAGTAGCTGAGTCCAATGAAGCTCATTGGTTATACCACAGGACCCAGTATAACCAATGAGCAGCAGGACAAATGAAGGAAAGCGGACATCAAGAGCAGCAGACTAAAACATTGACATACAGTGAGAAACCTACAGACTCCAAAAAGACTCCAGTATATTATAATAAAGTCAATTTCAAACAACTACAAAACAAGTTTTTACTGAAAGTCCTCACATGGCTGCATCAGGTGATTTCAGCCAATTTTCTACTTTCTACTTTCTACTGTCTTTAAATACTAGTCTTGTTCAAAAAGGGCTAAAGGGAGAAAGAGAGTGAGGTTTTGAGACTCACGTCCGGTGGTGGTGCAGTGGGGAAGAGGATCATAAACTGCTTCTTCTATCCCACCATCCTGGGTTAGAAGTATGAACCAGGGAACTAGAGGAACCAATAAATCCTGAAGTTCAACCCCCTAGTGGCTCACACCCAGCTTGGGCTGGCACAGGATGAAAGACCGGCAAGAAAAACCCTGGGCCTAACCACATGCACACACAACCATAGTTCACCGCCCCACCAGCCCCCTGCCTGGACCCTGGCCTGAAGCCCTATGGAGTGTTTATTAGAGAGGAGAGAGAGCCCCATGTGCTGTGGCCCAGGCACAGGAATGTGTCTGGTCAACAGCAGATTATAGTGTGGAGGTATCTGCAAGGAAGGTACTTGTTTGTGCTGCTTTGTGGACTCATGAAGTGTGCTTGTGTACAATATGTGTATGTATTTGCATGCTTTTAAGATAGAGATGACGGCTGCATGTGTAGTGAGGCTTTTTATGCCTCCATGCCAGAAACATGGAGTCAACGATAAACTGCCTTTCAGATCTGGACGTATACCAATGTTGATGTTTCTAAAGCAACAAATAGTTTTAAGGCGAAGAGAAATTAGATTAAAAAGAAAATAAAAATAAAAAGAACAAAAGAACATTAAACTCTCAAAATTTCTCCACAATCACAGACAGACACGAGGAACAACAAACAATCAGCTTTAAGGAAGATAGTGTAACACAAACCTACATTTATCCCATCAACTATTCAACAAGCAATATATATATTTATATATAAATATATACCTATTAAATTAGCATCCTGGCACTCTCATTTATGCCGTTTGGAACATCCAAGCATCAGGGTCAAAGTCGTATTAGCAAAAGGTGAGGCCAAACAAATCAGATTATAGCTGAATTAGCTAATTATCATCATTTCCATTCCCTAACAGCCTGTAATATGTAAGGCATAATGGTGCTTGTCAGGTTTATTGTTGTGTTTGTCTGGGAAGCCTTTGCCCTCTGGTCTCACCTGCGCAAACATCGCCCATCCATTAGAATGCATTATGGAAATGAAATCTTTGTTGTGTGTGTGTGTGTGTGTGTTTTAATATAAGCCTTGATATGACAAGTTGTTTTTTTCCTCTTTTTATGTATTTTTTTTCTTTTACACCAGTACAAGAGAGACAGTAGAGATAGAGAAAGAAGAGGAGAGGGAGCAGTAGAGAAAGACAAACAAAAGAAAGTATATGGGTCTTTATTCAAGGTTAGAGCAGGCTGGAATTTGTGAAGGAGCACCTATTACAGACAGACCTTTCAAAGGAAAATTGGACCCGTCTACCTTTTAAGGACGACATGCTAATTCATGTCAAAAAGGCTTTTAGTCAGGAGGACAGGGCCAGAGGAAAGGCTGTTGTGTTATATTTATACAGGCTGATGTGCGCTCACATTGGGGATATCGCAGGCAAAAAACTGATGTCAGGATTGGCTTTATCCTACAAGACCAAAGGAAAATCACCAAAGACAAAGCGTTTTTGGACATTTTACAGATGAAAATAATAATTCTCCTTTTTTAAAATTTGGATAACATATTAGTGTGCACAAAAACACAACCATATTTTACTGTAAATAAAATCACTGTATCTTCATAGTTGGTTATTTACATATTCACTGATAAAAAAAACATGAAATAAAAATGCTGATTAATGATAAACAAGGCTATTTTCTTTGAAAGAAATATGAGCACACCAGATACACATAAGCTGGACCACTGAAAAACGTGACATTACCACTATATATTACCTATATATTTTAAGATCTCTGACTTACATCTAGTTCTGTTCTTGGGTACAGGCAAACTATTTAAATGCTGTTTTGGCTGGAAAGGTGAACTCTATGAAATCAAGCAGACAATAGCTTTTCTAAACATTATGATGACTTCCATATTTTTTCTGGAAATCAAAACAGACCTAAAATCTAAATATAAGTGAATATTCTGGGGCAAAATAAATTCAAATGCTGTTCATGACTGATGTGTAAATAGGTACCTGTTTGCTAGAATGTTCACAATAACAACTCCAAGCTCCATTTTTTACTTTTCCTATCATAATACACCTGTACACTAAGGTAAAACTGCTTCTGTGTAGTTGACAGAAAAGCTCAGCTTCTTATTTTGATGATTTCCTATAATAGTTTGTACTGTGCCTTATTGCATTTTGTATAAAACAAAGGAGCATCTAGACGAAAGCTATTTATGCTCAGCATAGCTGTGAATGAGGCTTATTGTATCCTTCACCGTCCATGTGCACAGCTCAAGCACACTGGAAAATAGAGCTCTAGTTGCTCAGGAGTCACTAGGAGTCATGAATACTTTTCATTCTCCAGGATTATCTGATTGGCGATAGGAGAGGTGGTGGTTTTGGGCCTGCTGGAGGCCCTCCACTGAGTCTAAGACTGAACCTCGTGGGACCCTGTAGCTGTAAAGAGATCAAACAAAGACTGGAAGATAGAGGGAGAAGACCCTGTGCCTCAGCTGATAACCTCTTTACCCTGCTGACACCGACGACTCAGACTGAAGAAGTTGTTTACGGAGAAGTTCTGGAGCTCACACATACGCCCAACACTCATAACTCACATACACTTAATACTCTCTATTTGCTTTATTCTTAACTTTCTTTCTCCACGTGTCTTCCTCACTCTCCCAGTCTCACACCACTTTCCTCATCCCCTCTTCTATAGGCAGCCAGGAAGTGAAGGGTCTTTCATTTTTTCTGACACCCTTGTCCTTCAGCCTATTGATTGGCGACCGAGCTGGCGAGCCCCTGTCGGCTGCTAGCAGAAAGTGAAGTTCATCAGCCTTTCCCTTCCACTGACACACACACACACACACACACACACACACACACTAACTCAGCTCCCCTCTGCTCAGAGACCATCCCATCAGCAGACACACTGTGATCTACTGTACAAAGGCCAGCAAACTAACCTTTGCAGCACTATCCTTACGTTCTGCCAAGACATGCTCCTCCTAGAAGTCTGTGTATTTATTTTGGCCTCATAATATATCACAGAGTCTGTTTCCTTTCGTTTGACTACTGATGGCTTACTCTTTCAGCTACATATTAACACACAGATACAGCAAAAAAACATCACAAGCAAAATTAGCATTGTACATAACTTGGCGCCTTTTCGTACAGTGCATCAAGCAGCTTTCAAGGGAGTCATGATCCTGGTGACCTGAGATGTAAACAGTCCCACAGTAATCCTCCTCTTAACTGACATTTCATGTGATCTTCTAATCGCGTCTAAGCTAATTGCTGACTTTGGCTGTGTAGTGTTTAGTGCCGCACAGGTTTTGTGCAGGCTGAAAACAACAAATGATACTGCAGCTCCATACTGCATACTTATCAAAAGGTTTTCCTACATCTCAACAAATTGCTTAAGGGTTTTAGTGCCGTTCCAGTGTTCACGTGTTGATGGACATTTTGAAACCAGAATAAGAAAACGACTGAATCATGTGAAACACCATGCCCACAAGTGTTCTGGAAACAGTCCTCATAAATTGTAAAATAAATTAGTGACTAGGGATGACTCTGTCATTATGCTGGGACATTTAGGAGCTACTGTATCTGATGTGGCACAAGCTAGTGATTCTTAGTATGAGAAACCAAAATGCTTCTCCCACGAGGCTTTGACAGCAGCAGTATGAAAGACATTCCACAATACTCATCAAAGTAGCATTTAAAACTTAGGTCAAGGAGGAATTGAGGTATTTTCCTCAACTTAACAAACTTTACAAAATCTTCCCTGTGATTTAAGGTTGACTGGAATTAAACACTGGCCCGCTGGTTTGTCTTCTACACCAACATGTTATCCTGCTACCTCAAGTTTGAGTTGATTCTTCCATTTCCTTACATAATTGATTCTGAATGACTCTAAAACATCTTGTCATTTAAGATGTTACAGTAAGTCCTGTGATGTAGTATGTGATATGGACAAGTTCAGCTAAGTTTGACAGTCGACATGGGTGCAGAATTATCCTGGTTTTATAATGCATAATAAAAACTCTACAACTATTCAGCAACTACAAACAATTACACCAAATTTCAGATCGTGGTTATTAAAATCCCTAATGTGTGGTGTTCTATAGCTCTCAATGTTCTTATATTGCATCAAATGTAAATGTACTCTTTTTGTGTGCAATGCAAATTAAACTAAACCAATTAATCTGTTTAACAACTACTCTCAAAATTGTTTTCTTCTGTTACAGTGTTTGTAAGAAACCCTGGAGTAAGAACTTGGTGTTCCCCCTTGCCCACAGGAAAGGTGCTTCATAATAGCTTTTCGTGCAACTATTAAATGGTCAGGCCATGAACAACAAACATTCTAAATGTATGAGAGTTTACTTCCTACTGGGTTAAATGATTCTGTGGAATGTAACACACTGGTTCAGTCCACCACTTGATCCTGATTTAAATATCTTAAGTATTACATTGCTTGACATCTTTGATATTCGTGGTTCACAGATGATCTCCTGAATTCAACTGTAATGGTATGAGTAGGCTGATAGTCTTTTCTTAGCAAATGCCTCAACATGTAGTTAATGAATTGACACTTTCAGAGATGCACCTGTTTGCAGGTAAAGATCACAGACTGCAGACAAGACAGTTGATCTTTAACCTTGACTGGAAGTTCCCAATCTTTTCATGAAGTTAGTTTTAGAATGCTTCTGGGCATCATTGCATTGACCAATGACTTTCCCTAACCCTAACCACTTGACCTTAATCGTCTGTGTCTGAAGGTCTATCTTCTACTGATACTAACAAATTCTAGCTAATATTATTTACTTCCTACAAGGTTGGTAATCTGCCATCTTTGTCTGGAAACAGATTCTCTTGGACTTTGTGGTTCCTATATGATGCCTCCTAATGACTTTTTTTCTCCTGGCTTTTCGTCTAACACTATACTGGGGTAACAAGTGATAGGTTTTAACAACACTAGTGGATGAACTGTCATGAATTAATACATTACATGCATATTCCCCTCAGGATGATATGGGATTATTCATCCAACACTTGAACAAAAACTAAGATGTTGATCACATTGGCATACTAATATTACTATATAACTGTTTTTTCTACTGTGGGATTTCTGCAAATATAAACTCTTAGTCTTTTTTTCTCAGCACTGCAATCATGAACACAAGGCGAGTTGTCAATATGTATCCATCATGTGCTAGAATATATTTTACTCAGTGGCTACACTGCCTAGCCTGTGCTTTGATACTAATAAGGAAGAAACCACCAACCAAAGGCTTAGTTCAATATAAAACAAGTAACCCCTGGACATATATGTATATCATACATATAAGTATGTATTTACTGTAATGCCACACTGGAAAAAGACGCTTTGTTTGGAAATATGTTTGCAAGAAATAAATCTGCCAGATTACCATCACCAGATTATGTATTTTTTTCCCAATCAAAACCATTTCCTCCTGTCTACCAAATTTCATAATGATGACATATTAATTTTAGCCACACATTCTCTTCAGTTGCTGAACTGGACTGAATCACACGGATTCCAAACCAGTATATAAACCAGTGATGCATGGTTACTCATTAATATCCAAATGTCACATAATATTACTTAAATTTGCAAGAAGTCCAGATAACCCCCTGGCTCTAAAGACTGCCAATTTGCTATCACATCTATTTTAATGAGTGCTCCATAGCTTGCTATGCTCCTGCAACACCCACTGTGGCTTTGCTTACATTCTACAAGCATCACTGGCTTCATAAGACCGAATCTTTACCTCTCACTAAGCCTTCTTTTCCAATTTAGACACTTTTTAGGGAGAAACTGTGGGTGCACCCAAGCTTCTTGAGCCCACACTCAAACTTTGCTGGCTGAAGGCTAAAGCCAAAACCCACCTTGAGGTGAAGGGACATGCTCACTCATTTTCTTCCTTCTCAGCCTCTCCTCTGTCAGGTCTTAAGCCAAGACCAATGGCTCCTATTAGAGAGTGTGGCAGGCCAGCTGACAGGCTAGTCAATATCCATGAGAAGGCCACTTCATTAATGATCCCTACTTGCTCAGAGAGATGGAGGGGCTAGAGAAAGTGGCCCCTGACAGGCCACAGAGAAACGTGAAGGGCTTGGACTTTCTGCCAGATACAAAACTGTCAGAGTACAGACAGTTAGAGATACTGTTTATTCTAAGATTATATTCTAAAGCTATATGAAGACAGACAGTAGATGAGAAAAGATCATACTGTATATAAACTATAACAAGATGAATATGATAATTATTTGAAAGAAGTCAATGAAAATGTCTTACATGTAATTTAATGTAACAACAGTAGAACAATGGAGTTGTTCGAAACAGTAAACGATCAAGCTCGAGGAAG
>JAUBNQ010000007.1:2297710-2312646 GCA_032353495.1 Ctenopoma kingsleyae | reverse complement strand
TAGTACACTCCTTGTGACGCAGATGTTGTCATAGTTCCTCTTCAAACCCATCTTGCATCTAGTTCTCACTTGGGAACTCAACCAAAATAGTTTTGGTCAAAATGCTCAGAACTTGGTTCCCGAACAAAGCTGAAGAGGTTCTCTGTCAGTTGAAAAGTCCCTTTAGTGGCCTGTTCTCTACTTTAGCAACTGTTTCACTACATTATGGCACATTACAGAGGACGTTTCAATAGCTAGATTGCAGAAGTACACTAGAATGTACAGCAAAACACACCAAACCTAACCACCAGATGTGTTTGGTGTTTACTGCTTGTGTTCCTTACAGTCACAGTCTCAGTTCAGTCACGTAATGATGATGTTCTTTACTGCATTCACATCCTATAGTTCAAACTGTAATTTAAACCCACTGCCTGGGACACAAAATACATATATCAACATCTTAGTTGCAATTATACATTAGAGATACAGTATCAGAATGTGGACCTGGATTCTGACCTGTCAGTAACGCATTTCTGCAAATCTCTTATCAAATTCAATAAAGATGTTTACTCTAATTCAGGAACTCGAACCAATAAACAAGGACATGCAATTAAATCAAGTCTTCTCAAAACCATGATGCATGAATGAATTATTGAGAATATGTTCTCTCCATACAAAAATTGTACTTTCTAACAGTGTTATAATAGCGTAAACTGATAAGCATTTTGAAATGGTTTGACTGAAGAGTGGAATTACTCAGTGCTAACAGTGCCTCTAAAGACACAGAGGCTTTCTAAAGAGCCTTCAGAACAAGCTCTTGTCAAGCACTACAACATCGTGGTAAGGTCAAAGGGTTGTTTTTCTCCTTTGAGCTGAGCGTGCATATACACTACAACATCCTCTTATGTAAACATCCACATTTCTATTTATTTTCCTTACATTTTCCTCTTCTATGTTTTGCGGGAGCCTTCAGAGACCTTGCATCTGCACTCCACACATTACTCGTCACCTTACTCAAAAAGCAGTGTTAGTGTTCTTCACTCATGAATAGCTGCTGCTGGTGAACTATACAAGACCGTAGCAAACAAATTCAAGGCAGCTTCTCTGAGCTGGCAGGAAGCAGAGATAGACAGAAGGTTGTGTCTTCCAGTCAGACTGCTCTGCTGTCCAGTCAAGGTTTGCACTGGTGGCTCAATGCAAGACTGAGATGTGGAAAGTATTGTTAATAAAACATCATACACTAAAAGGCTGCACTTCTTAACTAAAAGGTGTCTTAACATTGAGAAAGAAGACTTGTGTCAACTAGTCCATGTTAGATAATGGTTGAGTGGTTTGAGAGCCATGTGTCTTAGTTCACCTTGAAATATCTATTTCACCGAAATGACACCTGCAAAGACCTTGCTGAATGTTTAGGCAACTATAGACTGTGATGCTGAGCTGCATGTAGGTGTCACTCTTCAAGCCAAAAAAGTCAGAACAACTAAAGTAGAATATACGATTACTGGGGCTAGATACTGTACATGATATACATTTTAAATTTGCACTCGTTAATTTAAAGGGGCACCAGGTCACATTGGATCTCATAAAGTAGAGAGGTGCGACCACCCCCTCCCTGGGATAGAGTAAAATGAAATTAAGCTCCGAAAAAACTCAATCAGTCTCAACTGAAGTAGTTTGTTCTTGGCGTGTCCTGTCGGCGTAGGTCTGTGGGCTTCCTTCCAGACTTAACATTTAATAATCAGTGATTTGAACTAAGTTACAAACCAAGTGTTTAACACATAAAATTATAGTTGCATGTGATATGTAACTACTGAACTACTACCAAATGTAGAACTGTCTCCCAGGTGATAACTAAAGGACACACAATTATATGAAAGAGACATACAGTTTGGTGGCACATGGTCCTATTACTCACAGTGATTAAGCACAATATAAAACATGATTAATAATGTTCCTTAGTTTCAGGATGGTCCTGTGACATGATTGTAAGCATCTGAGTGTCACGTAGAGTCCAATTGGTTATGTGGTGAGTGTGAATGAATAAAGGTCCCACAGGTTTAATGTAAGTGTCTTGGTCCAGCCTCTTCATATCATGTCCATGTGATGATGCTCTCAGTCCATGATCAGACCTGCCTTAACAGGAGGTCAAAAAGTGAGTTTTTATGTTGTCCCACTGGACAGTGTCAACTCAGGGGGAGTTGGTTTTCCACTTTAGTTGACCCCTGATAAGGGTCTCTATGTTCTTTGATGCATGGGCGATTCACACTGCCCAGGTCTGGGGATGTGCATGAGAAAGGTACCTTGTTTATGTGAAATCCCCCCCTTATCTATGCCATCCTGCCATAGATGGGGTTAGGAGCTCACACAGGCACTTAAACAGAGAGGCCTGTTGTTGTTTAAGGATGGAGGTTAAGAAGGGGGCCTGCAACCCCCCTTTTAGCTTGAATTGTCCAGGCCTGATGACACTACAATGCTTAAAGATAAATATAATAGAAACGGAAAAAGAAAGCAAACTTTATTAAGGTTTAATAATAATAATAATTGACACTTTATTGATCCCCTTGGGGAAATTGTTGTTAGGACAGCTGCTAGACTGTCTCAGCGCTACCACAGGGTATCGGTGTCTTGTCCAAGGACACCTTGATATGTAGCCTGTTGGGACTGGGAATCGAACCACTCACGCTTGGGTTTGAAAACGACTGCCCTACCCACTGAGCTATCAAGCCACCCCAAACATGAAGAACATGAAGAAATCTAAGCACCAGCAAGGACATGAAAGGTCAGTTGCTGACCAGTGCAAACACGGATATAAAGAAAATATGCACTTCAAGAATCTGCTTTTTGGAAAGAAGAGGAAAGAGATGGAGTTTCACCTCATTCTATACATCAAGATGTTTCATTAACAATACAGGATGTAAACATACATTTGTCAACAAGTCATCCAGGTGAAGTTGTCTGAAAGTTGAGTCCAGTTGCCATGACTCAACTTTCAGACATTTGTCTACAAGAAAATTCCACAACGCAACATTATGTTGCCTTTACATTTATATAATGAGGTGACTCATGGATATTATTCAGTGGTTAGTTCTCAGTCATAATCATTCCTATAGTTATGGTTCAGTAGGACATCTTCTACTTACCAGTAGTCTAGTAGGTTCATTATGATTGATACCTGTGGTAATTGGCATAATCTAGGGGCTGTACTAAATATGACAGGAACAAGATCAGCAGTTGGTAACTTAAAAATCAAAAATCTACATGGAGTGAAGACAAAACACAGGATTGTGAAAATGCGAGACAGTCAGTGTGACACTTCTTCTAACCCAAACCACAATCTTGTCCTAAACCTAAGCAACTCAGTTCTGTGTCTGATCCTTATCTTGTAGTGATTTTGCGTAATACATATAGTTTTTGTACATAAATCTAATAAAGTTGTTGCTCTGTTTCTAGTATTGCAGCCCTGACAATGCAGGTCCAGTCCATAATAACACACCTACTGTGCCCACTGGTGGGTAGAGAGGGCCACATGCTGATCAGAACAGAAAACAGGCCACTGACCAGAGTGATCACCAAATCAAGTGTTGAGAGGTGCTAATACTTTTCAACTAACAACTATTATCAACTTTCTATATTGTGTTACTGTTCATAAAATCCATATATACGTATCCCATAAGCTCATCTTCATGGTTTTATGCTTTTATTATTTTCCACCAAATATATCCTGCACACAAACCTAAACACAGGTAGGAAGACACACAGAAATGTACAAAAATGTTGTGTTTGTAAAGATTTCACCAATTATAATTGGCTGTAATTAGTCACAGGGTTCTGGGAGGTAAGGTAATTAATGATTTTTTGTTGTTTTAAGCTTTACTGTACAACAACAACAACAAGCACCAACTCACATTCCTAAACCACATTAAAAAACTTCAATTCAGTTATAATTAAAGTAACATTCAGCATTTACATTTTTAGGAGACCTTGTCATGTCAGGCTGAACAATCAATGATTTCCCCCTCAACACTAACAGCTGATGACTATCAGTAATTGGCAAAGCAAGAAGACTTCAGGAAGTCCTTCACTTGCATACATTTCTGTTCCAGACCTGGCAAGACCCTGTTCATTCTTAATGAGCTTCTGGCATCACAAGGCCATATCCTAATTATTTCCTTAATGAAAATTTAAATATTAAAGAGTAAATAGACACAAATTTCTAATTTAATTTTTCATTTATGTTTGCAACTTTGCAACAAGTGATAAGGAGTATCAGTATCCTGTTAGGGGAAGTGGATATTTCTCAAGACGTCACACTAAATGAAGACATACAATATGTGTGTTACACTATGTTTGTGTATCCATCACCAAGTTATGATTCAAAGATGAAGCATGGTGTTTGACACAAACTGCAGCAATTGTTTGAGCAATCCAAGAGCTGAAACCTTTGACCAACTTGTTCAAGTTGTCAAATCAGTGGGCTGGTGCAATAACGAACTTCCTGTTGCCTGCAGAACGTTAGCATACATGCGCCCTTTTCTACTTTTGCTTGGGGAAATGATAGCTATCTGGATTTGGACGTGTTACTCTTGATCACAGCAGACATGTTGGCTTTGTTGGAACTAGTAAAAGTAATGATGGGTCAGGTCAATTTAGGTGTCTCAGTAAGCGATACCAGCAAGTCAGCAAAAATGCAGCCATCATGAATAGTATTAAAATGTTTCTTGTGTGTAATTAACTGCTCAAGAATGTCGTAAGTGCAAGTCAGGAAGAAGAGTGACAACACACTGCTTGTTCAGCATTCCAATTAAAACTAAAACTGAAGTAGCAGACCACTGTGAAAATCTCAGTATGTCTCTAATTTTAGACTAAAGACATATTATGAACACATCCATTAAATTGTGACGTCAGGGTGACTGGTGTTGCTGTTTAGGTTAATTCAGCACATATAAAATATCCCCAAAATAAGTGAGACAAGCTTTTTATCAGCTGGCAGCATGTTGTTGGTGTCAGAGATGTTGGCTGCAATCCAGGGGCACGGCAGGCATCTCAGGTCCACAGACTGCCTCCCAGAAGAGGACCAATAAATCACTGGCTCTGACCTTTGCTGGCATCAGGGACCTTAGTGCCTCCAAATGGTAGAGACAACAGCAAGACTGAGACTTGGAGAAGTTGTGATGAACTGCAGATGGCTACACTCATTCCAACCCCTCCAAACACACACACACTCTTAAACTACCTGGTGTCACTCACCTCTCATGCTAGCTATGTGTCTCTTTCTGTGTCTTTCTTGTGTTATGCTGCTATGGGTGGACAAATATGAAGATAGTATCACACCCATTTAGGGAAAACAATTATGCACAGGCAGAATGAAATATCGCCACATAACAAATTAAAAGTCTTACTTTAGTAAGAAAAAGCAACTAAACTGACAAAACCACCACATTTCACTATTTAACTGATTTAATAAGTTCAGAAAATAAGGAATGCATTAACAAGAAAAAAAAGAAAAAATTCACAATACAGAATTGTAAATGAATGCACAGCAAGTTGAAATATTTCAATAACATTTGGACGATGTAGTTTTCAACATGAAGTTGAAGGAGCACATTTGTCATGGTCATGATTTCTTCGGTCAAAACAGATCAATAATGTCTTGAAATGAAAACATAGTTCTTTTTTTACTTTAAGAATTATTTCTTGCTATTCACTGTATAACATGTTTTTTTTTAAATTTGTCTTTGCATTTTTTCCATTATTTTGAAATGTGGCAACAACACCTTGGCTTTATCGGTGTGACGCCAACATAGATGACAAAATTAAAAGGAAGAAAAATGTTGATGAAGGATGAATGCATTCAATGTAATTTTTGGGAAAGCCCAAAATTACAGCTCAGTGTCAAAACTTTACAGTTGTACACCACGTATGCTAAGTTCCATTTACTTTTATGTTGTTTTTGGTCGTCTTGAACATGTTGGTTGTGTAATTATTGCTGCGTTTTGGAAGGAGGCTAAAAAGGAAGCACTTTGGTTGAGGTTCACTCCAAGGAGTCAATCATTAGCAATCATGTAAGAAAAGAAAAAATCAATGACAGGCACGTGACAGGACAGTTTTACGCCACCTTCAAACTACAAGCATGAATAGAGCTTAACAGCAGAGGACACCGTTGTCCCCTGATATAAGTGCAACAAAGTCTTCATTTTACTATACTTTTATATGTTCTCCAATTATTCTTAGAAGTGTCTCATATTTATTTTTTACAGCATCTTTAAAGCTACAGTGTCGTTTGGCGTTAGACAAACTTTAATCACAGGTACACTGTGGTGCAAAGATTTCTTGTCTGTGATTCAAATCATTTTTGAGAAAAGCAGTTTTAGCCAGAGCTCTTCTTGTGTTTTCACAGACTATATGGTATGTTATCAACACACTTGACAAGTGTTTTTTTTCTTGCCGCTAATGGGCTCACTATGCATTCCCAGTGCTAAAATCCATATCCAATGAATGTTATATTATGTATGTTACAGACATACATACATATATGTTGGCCCATTTTTGGCACTTATATCCCCAAATGTCTTCTGAAGTAAGAAATGCATTTGTCTTACAGCAGTCTCAGTGTCTATTTTCGATGCCCTCCCACCTTCCCCCGCTCCCTTGGTGGTGAAAGGTTTCCATATGTGAGCCGTCGTGGCCTGGTGGATGCAAACTGTCAGGCGGGCGTGTCGCACCCAGCGTGAAGCCTGGCCGGGCAAGATGGAAGGTGGGCCAGTCAGCCACACCACACGGCTGGTGGCCATATTAACCCTTATGTGTCTCTGTGTGTGAGTTGGGGAGGGAGAGTGGTTGTTACTCTGGTGTTCCTACATATGTTAGCTGTCTAAACACTCCCTCCCTTCCTCCAGCACACGCACATTAGACCCCCTGTGGCACCGCAGAGTGTAGATATTCATTCTGCCAGTAAAAGAGGAGGAACAACAAAGGGCCCAGGGAATTGGAGAGTAGAAAGTGGACTGGCAGGAATATACAGGTCATTTAAATACACTCTGTATGGTTTGCATGTAAAGTGGTTTTCCTGCACTTTTCAAAGTGAGAGCATTTCTGTTATATGTCTTGTTTTTGTTCCATGGGACTGTGGCTGAAATTTAAAAAAATGATTATCTCTGTAAGAGATAATAGATAAGAAGACAAAATTATACAAAGATATTGCTGAGCTCATTACTTGGCAAGGTTGAGCCCCTCTAGCTTCCTTCGTACCCGCTGTGATGTCTGGGCTAATGGTGAATGATTAATCACAGACCGTGACTTTTAAATCTACCGACACATCAGATGTTGTTAAAATATAGGCTCAAGAACTACCTGGTGATTTGCAACAGAAGCAAATTCACAGCAGATATAATGTGTGAACAATCCACTTTAAATCAACAAGTGACAATGGCTGAAAACAAAAGCCACAAGTGCATATTTGTACAGGGTGCACAAATTAGTATTAGTTATTAATATTTTTAGTTTTGAGATTTTTTTTAGGCATGGAACAATTTCAAGTTAAGTTGATTCATAAGTTTATTATTTTCATTTTGAGATGCAAGAGCCTGGTAGCAGGCCAGCTCCCGAAATGTCCAGTCAAAGTCAAAGAAGGTCAAAGTCCACCATCCCCTCAGATCTTGGTCAGTCTTTTATCAAAACTAAACGTAAAGTGAAGCCTTAGGGCTAGTACATGCAACAGTCATGCAACAAAAGTAATTATCACCACACCTGCCCCCACCTTTTGCTAAATTGGGAAATACAATTAAGTACAGTATTTGTAAGTACATTCACCCAGAATTTCATGGCATCTAGAGGTGAGGTTACACATTAAAAAAATTGAATTTAATGAACTTATTTAGTATATAATACAATATGCAATAGCTTTCACGAAAGATAATACATTTTATGATTTGTTCTGCATTGTGGTAGGTTTGGTTTGGTTTGTCCATTCTAGGCTACTGTAGATACAACATCAAAATATGGCAGCCTCTCTGAAAGTTAACCCACTCCCTATGTGGATATAAAGGCTCATTCTAACGACTCTAATTTTCAGGTGATTAAACACTAATGAAAACATATTTATGAATATTGTATTCCATTTCGGTTAATATTGTAGATCGCTCTAAATCTCACAGAATGCAGCTGTAAAGGGCAACTTCACCTTTCTACCCAGTGAATACATGAATATGAAAGGTGGTAATGTTCCCCCAGCCTTCTGTATAGTAAAAATATCTGCTATTAGCTCAAAAACGTCAGATGATGCCATTTGGAGGAATTTTTCAGTTCACCACAGACTATCATCTGTCATCACTAAACGTCACACTTTATTCATTTAATAAATCGGTTGCATCGCAACATGATCCATCCAGTGATTGCATTTCTTTACAAAATATTGTGTTTGCAATGTGTTTACTCTTTTAATCTTGTTAGCTCTCATTTAGCATATTTATTGTTTTACGTTGTTTTTTTGCAAACCAAATTGTTTTTAGAAGTTTTATTATTTCAGTGTTTTTTATAAATACAGTATACAGATGCAAGAAAAAATAAGTGAACTAACTTCAGTTTCCTGGTTTTCTGCATAAATTGGTCATGAAATGTGATCTGATCTCCACCAATACACAAATATCAACAAACACAATATTTCTAAGCTGATAAAACACAGTCATGATCTTTCATGTCTGTATTGAAATCACCCATTAAACATCCCAAGTGATGGTGGCACTAAACACCAACTGTAGTCAGGTGCTGGCAAACCCGGTGTCCAACCAATGAAACTAGATTATAAGTAATGGAGGTGTGGTTTAGAGCTACTCTAACTTGAACAGCCAGTGTCAAAACCATGCAAAAAAAAGACCTACAATTAAAAGTTGTTGGTTTGCACATAGTTGGAAAAATCTCAGAGTTTAGATTTTCATCAATCCATAGTTAGACATCTAAAAGTGGAGACAAGTTGATACTCTGGCTATTATCCATATATTGAAATGCACATGCCAAATTTTGATCATAAACGAAGTGGAAGAAGAGTAACATAAAATACATACATTAAATGCTACAAGTATATGAACTAACATTGTTCTTACATAAAGTTCCGGGTAGCTAATTGTATCTGATTATTTAAGTTTTCATTTCTATCTCCTGTCCACGTTAGCCACATTTACTTTATGTAACACGTATATCATTCATAATTTCAAGTCTAAGACATTGTGTCTTGCTGGTAATTACTCGGAGCAGAGTGACGTGAATACTTGCTCCCAGATGACAGCTTGTATTTACAGGAAATTCGATATGATGTGAACACTGCATCACTGTTGGCAGAACTGTCTATCCACTGTTCATTAGCTGGAACCATCAATGCATGCATGTAGGCTGGTGATGGATAAAGAAATAGGTTGAAACCCACTATCAGCTATTTTAGAACGAAATCTGTGTTTCATTAAGATTATTACAAACCTACAGTACATTTCCCCTTTCACTCCATGTGTCATTTCCACACTGCTCAAGTTACCCACAACCAATTATTAACCCAAATTTATCCTTTACATCCTTCATTTTTACATAGCATTGCACTGGAGAATTAAATGAGAAAAAACCCCCTAACTACACAAACTGACCTTTCCTTCACACCAGCACAGGGCAGATCTGTCAAGATGCCATCTGGAAAAAAAATGACAGAAAAAGAAATCAGAAAATGATGTTAATGCCACATGGAGGATTTGGAGCAGTGACTCATGAGTGCCTCCCCAACAACGATATCAAGCCGCTGTCGCCATGGTGGCGACCTTTACCGTGGCCCAGGGTGACCGGCACTTTAGCGTCACCGTAAACTTGACCCCTGACATTTCCACGGCTCAGTACCACTGTGGGCTCCTGGGAATGGAAATAAAGAGGGGAGGGGGTAGCAATCGAGAGCAATGGATGTGACATAATGTGTTCACTGAGAGATTTCAGCCTTACAACACTACTATAGTAGTGACTCCACCGTAGAGTATTGGAACTGTGATGAAACTAATGATTACAATGATGATGGACATACACATTGCACACACAAACCCAATTAATGATTGTTATATTGATCATGATACAATAGATGCTAATGACTTTTTAATGAAATGGTAATGAAATTCTGATGATGCTGACTAATTGTTATTACGCTCGTAATAATGCCACTTGATTAGATAATTAAACTTACACTGCGAGGAGATGTAACAACTGCTTTTTTTATCTGATGACGATGACGATAATGTGATCACAAGAAAGATGTGACAATAATAATAATAATTCTGACATTGATAATGAGGATGGATTTATTGATTTGATTTGAGTATGAGGATGCTGTAAATGGTTCTGATGCTTCTATTGATGATAAGATCAGTGTCACAGATGATGACGAAAATTAAGACACTTCTTCTTCTGTTTATGATGAGAATAAGGATGCTTTTACTAATGAGAATTTGAATGATAACAATGATAAGTATTTGAATGCCTTTTAAGCTACGGTGACAATAAGTCAAGTTCCGTACCAATCTGAGGATGATGAAGAACAGAAAATAATCCAGGTAGACAAAATATGTGACAGGTAACATTAAAATGAAGGAATAAAGAAAGATGTTTCTGACACTGAAGTTGAGAGACTAGAGGAGAGCAGCCAAAGGGTAGAGGTGAGAAGGCATGAAAGGTGGAGGGGTAAAGCAAGCAAGGGAAATGCAGGTATGGCAAAGTCACAAAGGACAGGGACAGAGAAAGAACCTGAGGTAAGACTGTCAGAAAGAGAGAGAAAATGGAAGCGATAGCGGGCCCAGGGACGGAGATAAAAGCTGTATTACATGAAATTAATGGTGGTCGTCGCAAGCAGTACATGAATCACAGTCTTCCCCTACAGTGAGAGAGAGAGAGAGAGCAAGACAGCGGTAGAGAAAGGAGAGCAGAGCTGCGGGCTCACTAACTACAACTTCAAAGGTCCCTCCATTTAACCAAACTGCGTAACACCTCAGACAAAGTGACAGAAGAAGAGAAGTGGAAAGGATATGGAAATGGAAGGTGAGAGAACTCATAGCGACACACATAATGGAAGTGTAAAGACAATGATAAAATGATTTATCATATTTCATTCAAATAGATTTTTTGTGATTAGTGGAATTGCCATGTGGTGTTTTTTTTTTTGTTAGCAAAATAGTGCTATACTGTAGTACCTGCTACTGTACACTGCCATGTGGGAACATCATGCATACAGTTCACATCAACATTCAAGTCCTGATTACAACTAGAGAACATGGAATATGAGAGCTCTGAGAACTCACACAAAAAACAAAAACACAAATAGGATTAGTCAGCTAAAGGTCACCATTGAATGTGATTAAATCCTAATTTAACAGATGAATTTTCACATTGATAATGCACATAATTATTAAGTTTCTCTTCAGGTGTCCAATGATGAGAACACTCATGAATCATTATTATTAACATATAAATGTTCCTATTGCTACTTTCTATAACCTGCATGACCTGAAGGACGCATTCATCTTTGAGAGGGCACTCAACTCAAAGTGTTTTTTAGTGCAATTTGTTCAATAACTCAGTAACTAACAGTTATTGTCTTCCTTTGTTAATGACAAGTCGGCACGTATTGTAAGCTTATGATAAAACAACAAAAATGTCACTTGATCAGCAAATTTGTCCTTTCAGTCAGTCTAAATATTGCTCTGATGGCTCTAAGGGTCTCTTATATGTAAGCCAATTTATGCCAGAAAAGTGAAGCATGAGAAAAATAAAAATACTTAATGGGCATAGACTCCACTGCCATTTCTGGAAAACATCTGTACCACCCCAGCAATCATCCCAAGTCCAACTGTTACGTACAGTAGTGGTAGGTGGATTGATCAAAATAACCACAGTATCAATACCAAAGTTGGTATTGGTATCAGATCAATACTAACATATTGGTATTGATGCTTGTTCCATTAGAAAGTATACTTGCCTGTGCAAATATCACTCCTCTCACATCTACAGGCATTTAGTGATTTCCATGTTACTCGCCATTGCTGAGCAGCAACCGAAGTGGCTTTAGATTATCAAAACCTCCCATTACTTCAGGTTAGCTGCTGTTCCACTAGCTTCTATAAACTCACCTCCATTCTGGACCATCTCCCCGAACAATAAATATGACAGTCAGGAAGGTCCCATAGAATAGTCCAGGGACGCGTCTGTGAGGTTCTCTTTAGCAGAGACAGGTGCGTTAATCAGATGCAGATTTAACCATACAAGACTGTCTCCCATGCAATTTCTTGTTCTCTCAATCTCTCGCCTACACTGTTCGGGCCTCTCGGCCGTGTCTGAAATAGCCACTTAACTCGCCTAAGTTCATTTCACTTTTCAATCTGCTGATTTAGCAACATTTAACCTGTTATAGTTAACAGAGGGATATAGTCCCTGTTGAGTAATGCCAAATTTCCAGAGAAACTGTCTTAAACAGGACAGTATTTATAGGACTGTACAGTTCTGGAAAGTTTGGCCATGACAATCTCAAGATCAACAGTGAAATACAACGCTCATGTTACTAAGTAGTCCACCAGCAATGAGCACTTGAATATGCTTGATTAGCCACCACAGCACCTTGCTGGATGGTTTTGTGTTGTGCTAGAGAAAATGTCAAACCACATCAATTTTTCCCCCCATGAAGCTGCCTCATTTTGACAGAACTGCCCATGATTCTAGCCCCCCTGCACTGAACACCTCATCCCATTCAAATGAATAAGAAGGGCTGAAATTGTGCCTGAATGTGGTTTTAGCTGAGAAATCATTAGAAAGCAGTCAAAGTGAAACTTCTAGGTACCGCCCACACACAAAAACACACATACACAAACACAATTAATGCTTGCTGCTTAAAGGGACTCCCACTTGAGGTATACAGAAAATATTATATTTATATACATAAGCACAGCGCAGTATAAACATACATTGCTGCACATGCACTTCCACACAACAGGCTCTAAATTCCCCCCACAATGCTGTGCGAGGTCATAAAGACATGAGTGTTTTTTTCCCTCTCCTCTACAATTTCCCTAGTTCGCTCGACTCTGTTCAGGTCTGTTCTTCTGTGAATAAATCTCTGTAATTTGAAGGTGACAAGGAGGAGATTTATGAAAGTATAAGTGCCTGTTTCTGGTGGAATTTATAGTGCAGAGCAAGGGATATGCAGATGAGAGTGCAAAGGGTGTTGCAGGTACAGGCAGATGTGTTTTCATGTATTTTGTGTGTGTATGTGTGTGTATGTGTGTGTGTGTGTGTGATATGAGGAAGGGGCCTACAACACTTAATCTTTCATGTATTATTATACATGGTTTAGGAGCAGGCCAAGCAGCAGCATTATAGAGGTTAGAGAAAAGGGCTTGTGTGAACTGGTATGAACCTCTCACGCAGACCAAGACAATCAGGCTGCAGAAACTGAATGACAAATAGTGTCTGTTTCCCCAAAGACCACCACTCAGGAGACCTCCAGCAAGAAGCTGCTTAGACAGTGACCAGCTATGATTCAAAAAGGCAAAATAAAATACCAAATACCACAGCCCTGCTGTGTTTTAAATTGAATACTGAGCACAAACATAAATGAAAACTTTATTTTGCATTTGGCACGTTCTTATTTTTTTAGTTCTTATGCATCAGACTGGAAGGGAATAAGCTTGAAATCTAACATCTGAATCTCTGACTTACTGATTTTAACCAGTTGATTTTTACACCCACACTAATCTAATCTTTAAAGTGCTGAGAATGGACCCCTGATGGACACCACATGACCCGAATGTAAATTGGTTTTTGCTATAACGCCAGATTTTACTCTTTAATAAGTAATATGGCAAGACATAGCCATTTGCTTTAGTTGTTTGCATTATTCAGTGTGTCAGGACACAGTTTAAAGTTATCAGTTTACATTTTCCATGAAGAAACGGCAAACGGAACAACACACTATGTTAACTCACACTATACATTTTAGTAGTGCATACTACAAACTTCCTGCTTGGCCAGAACCTTTGAATTCTCTGCTCAAACTGTAGAGGTCAGTCAGTCAGCTACTGAATGTGTTCAGGGAGCTACTGGCTAATGCTACACTGCATGTCAAACAACAACAGACCGGACCAATGTTTCGCTATATTCTATCAGTCAGCTGTGGCAGACAAGAAGGTTAAATTAACTATTGTACAAATCAAGCTACTGTTCGGTTCAAAAGTCCAGATTAAGTTGCTTATCACTTCTAAAATGACTGATGCAACATGCTATATTATTAATAAGCGTGTGCTCCACAAAATTAGAATTTCCCCCTCAAGTAGTCATCCTGGGGATTTCATTGAACTCGAGACAGATTTATAACCCATGTCATATCTTCTCTAGCTAAAGTCAAATTTATTTCATCACGGGTTTGACCAGTGATCATACATCAACAAATCTCTCTTAAATATTTCCCCAGAAGACCTCCAGGCAGCATCTCTCTCTGACCGAGCATTTAAAGGCTATACACCACGGGCAATTTTGGGCTCATACTGGGCATTCAAAGAAAACCCTGTGACTCTCATTGATCCAAACACATGACATGGTTTAATGTTGTGGCTTATAGTAAATGCACTGTTGAAACTTAATTGTCACTGATTAGATTATGAAACCTAATTGGAAGGAATTTTAGAATGACCTTAAAATAATCTTGGGCAAATAATAATGGACCTATATATTTTATAAATGCACCCAATGAACACTATAAACATTGTATACCATGGAAATACTTCACAATAATTTGAGAGGTATGTTGTGGGTGTTTCAGACCAGAGAAAACTGCATGCTGTAGAAGAAGCTTAATCAGGCATGACTTCACTTCCATAACAAGACCCCAAGGTTACTGTTATTGTTTGTTTCAGTTCACTCCCCAGGAAAGGATGTGGGATGTAAATTGGCTT
>JAUBNQ010000007.1:2258334-2281675 GCA_032353495.1 Ctenopoma kingsleyae | reverse complement strand
TCATTTCTGTTATAGACTATTACGTTCACTGTAGATTCTTCCAGACCTTTGTTATTGCTTCTTTTTCTCCAGGCATTTTGCTCTCATCGTTTTATCCTTATTATGAAACTAAACAGTGTCTCAGAAACAACAAGCGGAGAACTCCATCGCTGTGGTCGCCTCGTCTCCCAGACGCACGATGGCCGACGGTCGTTTCATTGAAAAATGTTCATTGAAATATGCAAAATGCACTCAACAAAAGAATATATTTACTGTATGCTTGTGTCGCTGACAATAGTGCAAAGTTGTACTATAGCCTAACATTTGCCTACTATGTCACGCAAAACTAACTTTAATAACCAAGTTAGGCTTCTTATGTATACTTCAACACAAATTCCTTGTAACGCCACTAGTGTTTTAATGTCATTCACATGTTCTGTTATGATGACCCCTTGCCTCACGTGGAGTTAGGGGTGGCAGCTAGCAAAGAAGAAAAGGGTTTGAAGTTCTGTTAGATGGGTCTATCTACAAGGCCAAAGTTTTTAGTGATGTGAATTGAGTTACCACCGGAGTACATCTAGTCTGGATGTTTTGCCAGACATCTTAATAGCACACAAACTTCGTCTTCTTTCGGCTGCTCCCTTTAGGAGTCGCCACAGCAGAATATCTGCCGCCTATCCCAAGCATTCTGCTCTGTCACACCAACCGTCTGTAAGCACACAAACTCAATACTCACATAAAAATGGAAGTACTTGCCTAAAAAAGTACTTTGCTAAGTAAGAGTATCAATCAAGTTTTTTTACTCAAGTTCAAGCACTATGTTCTGTACATGCTCTAAATATTACTGCTGCTGATAAAATGTACAAATCTGTCACAGTCTCCGGCTACACGCTCTGGTCTGCTCCATATATGGTCATTTCCTGCCATTTCTCTCCCCTCACTCTGCTCTCTTCAATTAACCAGTAATCAAGTAACCAATTTAACCTGTTTCTCCTCCTATATTAGCAGCTCTGTTTGCCCCAGTTCTCTGCCAGATTGTCTGCATCACTGACTTCAGAATGCGACTTTCCAACAATTCTTGGATCTGTTGACCCGTGCCTGGGTCCCCTTTCGGAACCTGACACTGATCTCAGCCTCTGATCTGTTTTCTCTCCCTCTCTCCCTGTTGTCAGACCTCTGACCCTGCCCCAGACCTAACCCTGGATCTGCCCTGCTCAGAAACCCTGTCTCGTCTGTCTTGTGAGTTTATTCGGTTCTGTTTGTTACTCGTGGTGGAAATCGGATTTGGAATTATCTGTGTGGATTAGATCTTGACTATTAATGTGATCGGATATTGGAGTGTTTTTGGATTTGTAGATTTGAACTTCGGATATTATCATCTGTGTGATTCTGCAAACGTCTACTCACCACTTCCCTCCTCTTCAGTCTCCTGTGTTAGTCTCCCTTTCTCTGAGTCTCCTCCTCAGTGTGTGCTTCCACACCTTCCTCACTCACCTGTAGCTTCTCGTTCTCCGCCGCCTCTCTCCCCACCCCACACCAAGCAATATTCAGTGAGTAAACTCTCCAGAAAACACACTCAGCCCTGTTGTGGTCACTTCTAACTCTGCTTTGTGTCCAGATTACAGAGACATCATCAAGTTCACCTGCAGCCTCGCTCCTGTTCTGGCTCCCCATCCTGTTTCACAATTGCTTTATACAATAAATACTTAACCTTTCAACTGTGTCATGGGCATCTTTGAGTCCAAGCCTAAAAACCTCACACAAACCTAGTCCAGATTTATAGTAACCAATAAAAAATAAGGATAGAGATCTGTGTTTCTCGGGACATGATGTTTTTGTATAATCAATAATATATCTTAACTTACTACATTGTTTATGTTTTATTCATTAGTAAGTGCAGTAAAATTAAGTCATTGCTATCTCAAAATTTAGGATACTTTAAGTTACTTTCCAGGAGCCAAGCACAAAGGTACAGCTAGGCTTGTTAGTCCCAGATCATCTCACCTGCAGCAAACCTTGCTAATAATGTGTGAGGGAAACCAAACAAACTTACTGTACATGTAGATGCAACAAGCTTTCACCAGTAACAGCTAAATGAATGGCTACAGCTTGGGAGACTGGGAGTCAGCCAAGTCAGAGTGAAATCATTCCGATGACACGCTTCTAGTCTTAATCTCATTTTCCATAAACTTGTTTGCTTTGTTATACTATGTTGTTACACATAAAGACAAGATATGACATAGCAGGTGTTGCAAAAAAGGACAAGTTTCATCCCTGCCTACACCAGGTGACTCACAGCAAAGCCAGGAGACGATCCATACCACAAATATGCTGTCCACACACACAACAGCAACACACACTCACACACAGCACACATAGCCAGGTAGAAAGCCTTAACACAGTGACGTAACATAAAATAATAAATGAATACATGAGTGTGCGTGGGTGCATGTGCCATATATGGTGTGTGTGCATGCATGGTGACCGTCCTTCCACTCTTTTGCTCTCAGTTTTTCTGGTGTCAGAATAGATTTAGCAATTGGCAGAACGAGAGGGAGAAAAAAAAAGTGAGAGAGAGCGAGAAAGAGTGAGGTCGAGTGAATGCCTGCGTGGGCTATATGACCTGTCAGTGGTTATGGCTAGAGTGAGTGTGTGTGTGTCCATGCATGTTTGGGTATGTGTGACTACATATGCATACATATATGTGTGAGTGAATACTGTGTGTGTGTGTGTGTGTGTGTGTGTATGCGTGTGTGTGCATGTGACTAGGCCGCCCTGAAGCAGCAGATTTGATCTTTGCAAAGGCTAACATCTGTCGCCTGTCATTTTAGCAAGATTGATGACAGCTACCAGAATGGAGGGCTGAGGAGGAGGAGGATGGAAGAGGAAGGGATGAGGCACTGGCTAGGACAGTGAAAGGGGGGAAGATGCAGTAAGAGATGGTGGAGTGAGGACGGCTGGTGGTAATGAACAGGTCACAGAGGTGTTGTGTCAAGTATAGCAACTTAAAAATAAATAAAATACTGGGTACTGGGCTCTTTATCAGAGTTGTGTTGAGAAATTTTAATGACAGACTGTATTTTCAATTGCGTTAGCAACAAAAATTGTTAGAAAATAAGTCCACCTCGCATCCTCAGACTAAAAGAAAGACAAAACTGTTTCTTTAAGGCACACATAAGGTGTTTCCAACCTTCTTCTTTCTCACTAATGGCACAAGTGTCAATCCAATGTTAAAAAAAAGAAGAAAAACTGTTAATAACTGACAAAAGAAAGACAGCAACAAATTACATATAGGTAACTCTTTCACCTTAAGCCCTAGAGTATCTTTCTTTTAATTTCCCCTGAAAACACACACACACACACACACACACACACACACACACACACACACACATTTAATCATCAGTAGCTCTTAAAACAATAATAATAGACCTTTCCAGAAAGGATGGAACCTATTGGATGAACTTCAGATGCTGTTGATCCGTGTAGGTGTGGAAAAGTTGAATTAAAAGTTTACATGTGCAATGTGACCAAGTGGAGGTGCAAGCAATGTAAAACAATGCATGGAAAGAACCAGGGACACTACTGTGTACTATTTGTGCTACTCTAGCTGTCAGAAATGTAGCTCATAATGTTTATTCATCCAAGTAACAAGCAGTAAATTGAGAGTAATTGCAAAGCTGCTCTCACCATCATGAACAGTCACCAGTTATATTAATAGCGCGTACAAATATGTCACAGGATCTATGGCAGGAAATCAAGTTTGAGTAGACAGTATGTGTAGAGAAGAAAGCTATTAAGTATTTGCTATTCACTAGTGTCATCCTGGGTGTGAGGGGCGGTGACATTACAGTGACTATCATTGATTAAATCTACAATGAATTGCCACTAGAAGTAAAATTTAAGCAGGGTGTTGACAGTGGTCAGTGATGATATACTGCGTGTTGGCTCCCTTAGAAATTAGATGACTGATGATGAAGACTGGGTCATCACGGCAGCAGACTGAATTATACTGGGAGATAATAAGACTAAGATAAATAGAGAGCATTGGAAAATATATAGTAAGCAAGTTTTGCAAGGTATCTGGCATATTTCGCAAGATACTGAAATAAGAAAGCAAGGCAGTAAGAACCTACACCAAGCTGAAAAATATGCAGACATAGAGAAAAGTCATTCACACCCAATCCAGAATGCTTTCAGCACATATCTACTTTATAATTTGGACTCACTGTAAAAGAGTATTAATTATTTATGTTCCTGTTTTGGGGGGGGGGTACAACGTACTGTAAACACAGGAACAAAATATTAGCATGATGTGTCAATTGTCAAAGTAAATTTAGTAAAGTTCAGCTTTCTGCAGCCCACAGTTTAATACTCTGGATAACGACGCATATTGCTTTACTTCCACCTGACAATGCTAGCACAAAATGTATCGTGCTAACATGTGCCATGCACTTACAAAATACTCAATATACTTCAGGTCATTAGGCTACTGAGTTTAAATTATTCTCAAACCCTCCACCGCTAGAGCAAACACAGTATGAATTTGTTTGAGTTTGTTGTTGTTTGTTTCTTTCTTTCTACCTAGTGAATCCAATATTCATGCTGCTTTTAGCTTCATTTTGGTCTCCACACCAACAAACCACCATTTAATATGTGTTTGATGGTTTATTCATCATTATTTAGCAGATGGTTGCACTATTAACCAGCTGACTTGCAAATGTCTGAAAAACTGGGGAAAGTTTTGGGTCATGAAATAATTTAGCAGTCTATCAATTTAACAGACACTAAATTGATAGACTGCAATTTTCAATGATAATTCTCTGTGGGTTTGCCCCTTTGAATAACCCCTTTACTATTTCACAAATTCTTATATTTCTTTGTTACTCCAAAATAATGCTCAGTGAGCTTTCACATCGATGAGCAGAAATTTTTTAACAAAGATGCTCTGAATGACCTCTTCATGTCTGCTAACCACTAAAGAGCTTTAGCAGCTAGCCATGTGCCCTTTAGGTTTATAACTTAAGTGACCTTCCAGATTCCTATTTCAAAAGCAGAAACACTAACTCCCACCTATGGACTACACAGTTGTATCCCACATTAGCACATTAGGTAGCATTGTGGATTAGTATGCTCCCCGTGATAACTTACTGGAGATGGAAACGAAAAAAGAACTCCATTTATAATTTCACATTGCAATCATCTTTGCTCTATTCTCTTTTCATTTGGCTCTCAGTGAGTCCGCAGGGACAAGTCCCTGACCGATGTACACACAGTTGGCTGAAATAAAAAAAAGTGAAAACCTAATTAACTCCAGAGTGGAGATATTATCCAAACAGACAGAAAGAGAAGCTACACTCAGTGCGGGTCATGCTCCATGAATTATTCAAGCTGGCCTCCAGTTTGCAGAGCGGGTTTTAAGTGGACAATGACCCTGTGCACACTCATTTAGCCTGCGCCTCGGCTAACAAGGCTAAGTATTCACCGACTCTCCAATATCCTCCACTAACAAGCTAATGGAATTTCAATCAAGAGGATGCACTGAATGGCTTAACATGGGTGAGCCTCGCTCTGCCCCTCTATACACACACATATCAATATTCAATTAGATCTGTGGGTTTTTCAGCCTGGCCTTGTTAAGTAAGAAGTTGTGTAAAGGGAAACGCTTGCAAAGGCCAAAAGGCTAGTTCCTACCAGGGGTTGATAACTTAAATAGACGTCAGTAACTTCCTCTGTACTCATAACCTTGGCTCAAATAAAAAAAGTGGCTTTTGGAAAAAGTAGCAACTCATAATGTAATGTAGAAAAAGACGGCTCACACATTGGAACTGACATGGCTAACGTGCTACAAGCAATGATTATTAAAAATGATCATCCATCTCAGGACTCATGAAAACTTGAATGAAGTTTAGTTTATTAGCATAAATGTTTAAAGGTGAAAAAATGGGGCGTTAATCAAGTTAATGCAGTGTTACAAAAGGTATTTTAAACACAATGCACACAGGCTTCACTTCTATGAGTCAGAACTGTATTTAACACTGGTCTTTACACAGTGGAGCAGGTTTTAAAGCTTTAATACAACACTAAGAGACAAATTCTTATTATTTTATTTTCCTCTCACTCAGTGGAGGCAGCCTATGATATCATTCATCAAACTACATACTATGGTCAGTTTATAAGCAAAAGTATTTTTCAACCAGAGTGCTTGTCTTATATCTAAATGAAGCATCTGAAAGTTATTTCCTCGAAACCTTTTGACAAAATGACAATCAAGCCGGACTGCTCACTTCACACTGCGACTAGTCAGGTATGCAACGTCACCGTTTTCACCTTGCACTTCTCCTCTGGACGTAGATGATACAAACGAACTAGTTTGATTTAGGCATAACACCACCTTATGACGTAAGAGGACCTCAATGCCTTGGTTCTCGACCATGACAATTGGAACTGCAGAAACTCTACATTTGATTTACCTCTTCAAGACCCAGTGGACATTATTGTAGTGACACTGCTATAATATTATGGTAACCAAAAGACATGAAAGATGGACAAATCAACAAATATACTGTAAGACTCAGGGTTTAGTAGACTGTAAACATCATTTAAACTGTCTGTCATTCTTTGGCTCATGTGTAAAGTTTGTGTCCATATAGATATATATGTATATACAGTATATAATAAATAAACATAATTAGCTTGGGTTCATTTTGCAACTGTTGCAGCGCCTTCATTTCAGAGTTCATCGAATGTCAAATGAAAAGTCCTTGCAGCATTGCATTGTGGGAGAACGTCAATTACGTCTTATGTGCCAAACTAGTTGATGCGTTCAATTGAACATCTAAAAAAAAATGGGAACGGGACAAAGAGAGAGCAAGCTTTATTCCAATTGGCTATGAGAAACAAAAGCCCACTCAACCTTGTTGATAGAAATTGCACTTGAGAGCCGAGCTGGCGAGCGCTACGGTAAATACTGATTAATTTGAATTCCTAATGAATAGGCGCTGAGTCTGGGAGAAGGAAGGTATTGAAGGAATGTGGCATGTATTCTTCGCAGAGGTAAAAAACAAATGGATGAATAAAGGAGGGTGCAGAGGGGAATAATTAATTAGTTTGCTGGAGTGAAGTGTGCATTTAAATTGAAGGGTAAGGAGAAGGACAAGGTACGCAACAAAAGTTAAGCAGAAATCAAAGTCCAAGGTCGACGAGTTCCATTTAAAAATGCCCCGTCAGTGTCGTTCTTCAATCTTTGTCCATATACTTTTTCAGAGACGGTTTAGCAGAAGAGCAATAACACCTCCAGTGACTGGGAAAGAGGAGTAAAATATGCAGAGAGAGGTGTAAAGACGTATTAATCTTGGTGCCATATGACTTACAGTCTTGGTGTTATTTAGCAGGGACATACTGTACTGACAAGCTTCTTTGGTGTGTCATTATCTTTTTTTACGTAATGTCACAGGAAGCCATTTGCTTCGCCATGCTTGTATTTTGTCCTGTTCTCCATTGTGTGATACAGGTGTACAGTTGTGTCTTGTTGTTTTCCAAGGAAAGACACCTAGACATGACATCCTTTTGCATTTGAACAGCTGAGACAAAGGCAAAACACAACATGTCTGCCTGTCTCCTACTTGGAAGAAGTCAAAAAACAAACAAAAAAAAACAACAAAAAAAGAGAAAAACAAAAGGATAAGGGAGAAATGTTATGCAAATGGCTTTTTAAGTCAAGTCCGGCATGTTGTCGTGACACTGTCTATATTTAAAACAGGTCATCTTAACCCCACCCCTGCTGTCTCGATGACAGACACTGAGCAAGGCTGTGCTGACATCTGGATGTTGCACAATTGCACCGGCACACATGTGCATGGACACTGACATACACACCAAATCAAAGGCATTGCTGGATCTTATTTGCATATGCAACACACACACACACACACACACACACACACACACACACACAGCATGACAATGGCTATGATGTATGTATATATGTAAAACTGGTCAGGCCATTCTCTGCAGGCCAGGGCCCAATCATTCCAGCGCACTGAGCAGTCAGCTAGACGCTCATCCCAGGAACAGAGGTGACATGAGAGAATATGTGACCCTGGTGCATTCACTGTCTCCCTCACCCATTCATCCCTTCTCTCCCTTAATGCCCCCCCTTCACATTCCCTCACTCCTCCATATTCAACAACAGCCGCGTGCATGCATGCATACGAGTCTTGATTATATGGGGCCATAGAGTAGCCGTGAAGAATGGCTGCTGCCTATTTACACCCCCACCCCACCCCTTCTCCAGGCCCTCAGGCTGTCCATTTTTAATGGAGACTGACCAGCTCTCCCTCTCCATCCTTCGCCCTCAAACATCTATTTCAATAATTTCATCACTTCATTTGCCTCTGTCCTTTTTTTTTCTCTCTTTATCCCCCTCTCTGCTGACCTAGATACCAATGAAGTAGAGTGACACTTCTCCCCTAGCCAGAGCAGGACCCCTCATATCTTTCAACCATTACCCCACCATATTGGCATCTTTCTCTCTATTTTCTTATCTTTCTCTCTCACTCTCACTCTCTCTCTCTTTCTCTACTGTCCATAAAGTATGCCTCAGCGTTATCGCTCCCCCCACGCAGGAGAATAATGAAAGGCAGTGGCATGACAGATTGGACATAGATGAGATTGCTGCTGTGACTATATGCACGGCTCGCCTCGGCCCCCAGCTTTGCAACTGAAATGGAAAAGGGGTGGAGGGCATGTGGGTGTGTGTATGTGTAGGAGGCGGTAGAGTGTGGGGCAGGGGTGACAGTAGGCTTGAGGGGCAGTGCTTGGAGTTGGGAGGGAAGGGTATGGTGGGGGTGTAGCAGGTGGTTCTGTGTGAGGGTGGGGTGGAGTGGGGGACAGGCAACAGTAGTGGTTTGTTTGTTGGATGGGTTTGATGTTAAAGGGAAGTCACATTCCAAATAGGTGCGTTTGTGTGTGTGTGTGTGTGTGTGTGTGTGTGTGTGTGTGTGTGTGTGCGCGCGCACGTGCATGTGTGAATTGGGCAATGGGAACCAAAACTGACCATCTGACTCTGAATCTTGATAAATACTGCACATACATTTAATTTGACTGCTTTGTTTAGACAGAGAGTCGTCGTCACCGTGTATATCTGCACTGAAGTGACCGGCAGCTGTGTGAGGGTTGAGATTAGGCAGATTACACACAGCGATCTTGGGCAGCAGGGCTGAACATGCTGCCAAGATGGCTGCTGTGGAGCGACGGCGGCACGGTGCCAGCAGGCAACATGTAGGCACCTGTTACTGCTACAGCCGGACATCATGCTTAGCCGCGGTGCCAGCAACTGCTGCTACAGCAGGGGGCTAACAGGGGCAGGGAGAGAGAGGGCTGTTCTGCTTTGATGGAAGTAGCCTCATGTTAGACTGCTGAGCTTTTACTGGTGTGGACATAAATTTCCTTGTGTATATGTAATAAGTCTAATGAAAAATTATTATTATTATTATAAAGGAGTTATGTTGGAGACTAAAGCCCTTTTCTCAGATGAAGTCTGGACAAGGTCTGGAAAATCAAGTCCAGGATCTTTGCCCTTTCACTCATGCAGCACAAAACAGGAGACTATGTGAGACGTGCTCTCACTTACTGTGCTGAGGGAAATGGCACTGTTCCGTTTACAGCACATGAAGCAGAATCGTCATTTACACGCCCACATGCTTTTCAACATTCACTACATTCAGGTAATGTCCAGATATTGAGTGTCTGAACACAGCTCCAGACAGATTTATGGAGGTAATCACTGATGGTTTACACATGCATGTTATGTTATAGCCTCATGTCACCAACCTTTCAGTACAGTGACAATGCAACATATCTAATCACTGCTAAGGTTCTGTTGCTAGGTAAAACTTTGAAGTGAAACAACTGCAGGAGTAATCAGATGGCAAAGTGGAACCAAGTGGAATTAATAGTAAATGAAAATAGTATTTTCTTGTGTTATAAGGAGAAACTTGTGGAGTCTGTGGAGTAGTGATGATGGCATGTGTTGATGGAAACAGTGTTGTAGGTTGACACTGTACTAAATTTACCAGCTGAGCCTCTCTATATGTTAGTGCTAGCTATGATCAGAGATCACTTATTACTGGCTCTTAATTGAGTTTTTATTATGTTCATCACTTTCACTTGAGTGGAAATGACAAATAATTTAACTGTAAATCAACAGAAGATTTAATTTTTTTAAAAATCAAGCAAATAAAGCAGACAGGTTTATTTTTTGCTGCTTGATTATTGTGATTTGATTATTCAGGGGTTTTAGAGTCTTGAGCAGACAAACAACCAATCAAAAGTCATGCTTTTGTTATTTTTTAATGCTAAATTATCCATGTGTTAATTAAAACAATTCATTAACTGATGAATTTGTAATGAAAATACGACTTTGCCAAAACCATATTCTCCATTTGCTTGAACATTTTATCAACAGTTTATCTTAAACCACAATAAATGTACAGTATGTACACAAGAGCAACACAAAAGTTATCTCTTTTGAAGACACTGAAAAAGGAGGAGGCAAGAGAAGAGGAGAAAGAGGAGGAGGACATAATGTTTTTGGCAATGAAGCTTGAGCCGTGTTGCGGCTAAGCTGAAAACGAAGCTGACATGACCCAGAGTGAAGCAGGTAAACAGGCCCAACCTGCTTTGCCTGGGGTGACCATCTGGCCCTGTCTCATAGCAAACCAGCCCGCAGGATGCACACAAGCACACACACGTACACACATCCTGTACTTACACACACACACAGTGTACCTGGTGTCCCCTCTCTGCTCGCCTCTGTTTTTGTTTTTTCCTCTCAAAAGCTGACATGCTTTGGCTGCAAGCGACGGGAGGCATCAGGTAGGGGAACAAGCAAAACAGGTATGTACACGCACACATGTGCTTGTACACACACAAACATGCATCCACACTGGCACAGACAACATATGGTGATTGGGCACAGTGTTGTAGTCCTTAAGTGGTGCTAACTTGACCCGAGGCAAGAAAGACAGAAAGGAAACAGGGGGGAAGAAGGAGGCAGACAGATAGGAGGGAGGGAGTTGGTTAAAACTGCTGCAAATTATTGATGCACTGTTACAGATACCTGCTGGCACGACACGACTCTCGGTCTCTGTCTGTCACACACCCACACACAAAAAAAGAAAAACACACACGTGCAAACACATTCCAGCCACTAACTTTGGTTTCTTCCTAAAAAGCCTTCACACTGTCTTAGTTTTGATTTAAAACATATCATCTATCATCTGACCTATCATCCTTAAAAGTCTCCTCAAAAAAACAAACAAACTCTAATTAAAATTTATTCCCGACTTGTTCATTATGCAGAAACAAAGGAAGGCTCTTTGAATGAGAGCACAAGAAAGGCTCGTCTGCTGTTATGTCTTTGGCCTTTGCCAGGGACACTGTGTATTGTGATGTTTCACACAAGATAAAATATATTCATAAAAAAAATAAATGAAGGGAGCAAAGGTCCAGAGATGACAGAGATGCGGGTGGGGGGTTCGGGGGGGAGAAAAAAAAAAGTTAATGAATATGAGTAATCAAATTCACTATCTCCTCCTTTTTTATTGAAAATCCTTTTTTTAGTTAATTAGAACCTATTACTATTCTAATTGGCTGAGTCTTACACGTCCAGTTCGGTAGTGTCATTATGGAGCTATTAAAGAAGATCCACCAAGATGGAGGAACAGAGAGAGCATAATCAACCAATCAATTAGGATCTTTGAGGAAAACGAGCTTTGCTACATTATCACATTTGATCTTATGTCCTTGGTTTGGCTGCCTCGCAATTTTTTTTCACTTCTGAAGTGGATACATCAGCCAAAATGTCTAAATTCTTGCATAGAATCTGCTGGCATTAGCACGGACGGAATTTTTTTCATTATTTGGTGAAACATCAACATAGTGATCAGAGAGTTAAGCTTTTTTTTAACATTATGTGCCATACGGATGAAAATACATTAAATGTTATAGAATTCCAAGAATATAAAATTAAAATCATTTTATAAATTAAAGGCTTTGCACTTAAATTATTTTAAACTTTAAACTTTAAGACGTCTAATTCTTATTTGATGGATGCTGACAACCATCCACGTGAGTTATTAGATCTGCTCCTTTATGCCTCTGCTGTTATTTGACTACAGTAAGCCACTCGCAGTACTGTAATGTGTGCAGAGGTCTGGGCACTAATTAGCAGCTTAACATCTAATCCTGCAGAGAGATAGAAACAGAGAAGAACACGAGCAGAGAGGAAAGGACAGCAGTTGCAACGCGCAGAGTCTCCCCCATTAACGGCAATGTTTAAATGTTAAAATTCAACTTATCTGTCTTCCATTCATGCTGTCTGACAGCTTCCTGGATTCTAGCAAGACGTCTAATGAAAAACTCAGTTAACCAAGTTGCAGGGTTCATATTTTCATAAAAAATATAGGTTTTTTCATAGATTCCAAAGACGTTGCGCAGTCTGATGCATTTATAATTTTAGTGCTAAATTCTGAGTTTTAAGCACGGTATTTAGAATTTTTTTTTAGAAATATTTAGATAAAGAGAAGATCAAATTATATATTAAATGTCTAATAGGTTGTAAATTTGAACTGCCCCAAGCAGGGGTGGGCTTATAAAAATGCTTCACACAAATCCATTTAGAAGTATACACTGAGTAAATGTTGACACAGAACAGGTAGTAATTTAGATTTTTTTTAACAATGCAAGAATCAGTTGGTGCATTTTAAATATATTCGCAGAGCATATTTTGCAAATCAGATTTTATCTTAATCAAGTTGTCGGCAGCGCCACGGACTCATATCAGCCATTATTTTCAATGTTCATATTATTTGCTTATGAGATTTCCATAAGCATTTGCTTATGCGTATTTGGTGATGAGTGCATTCTACATGTCTGGAAATATGTGATATTAATGATCAATGACAGTTACATTTGATGCTGGATATTATTTGGGGTAGCACAGAATATACTGAGGTTTACATGAGCAGGTATATGTGAAGTCAAGGCACTGTGGCCTTTAATTGTAGTTTATGTGAGAGTAGTCAATAGATAGTCAATATTAAAAACAAATGTCTTTGGTTTCTTTTAAAAAGGTATTATTTTTAAACGTCAAATAACCTATATTTATATTTGCTATTTAGATTAGATTTTCTGAGGGCCTAGATCGGCTTGTGTGACTGGAATTTTAAACCTTGGTTTGCCTGTATTGACTTTTCAAGCACTAACCATTCTTTTTGAGCCTGTTCTTCCTGGCATCTTGTGCTATCTAGACAGATTTGACGCTTTCCATCTTATACATTCTCACAGATTCCTCTGTAATGACACAGTGTGGAGCAGCTGAACACAACACTTACAGTATTTTTTTTTACAGTTTGTTGTTTGGGTTGCGGAGTGGATCCATCGGTGACTAGGGGGTGGAGTGGGGTCCCATCTTGACTTTTACATCCATGCCAGCTTCTCTGTGAAGACAAAGTGGAGCCACGGCTGAGTACAGAGAGGATATTGTGCGGTCAAGGTGATGATGTAGGTCACCAAAGTATCAGATTAAAAGGAGCCAGTGTTCACTTGATATTTGCTCTCTATTACGACGAGAAAAAAAACACGACAAGGTCACATCTGGATTTAAGCTGAAGTACGACAACTTGTGCACCTCTTCATACACATTTGGAACAGATTGAAAGAGAGATAGAATTTGAAACACAGAGGGGAGAGAATCATAATGTTTAAGCAATAAATTTTCAGGCTGCTGAAATTACAACAGGCCCGAGCAGCAGCGGCTGCTACAGAATCTGTAATTATCCCCTGAATTCAATAAAAGCGAGGAAGAACAAAGCGCGAGGAAAACAGTTCACTGGTAAGTAAAGCGGTTTTGTGAATTGCTGCTACACTACTACAGGATAACACCAAAGATAATAGCTTCTTCTTTTTCTTTTTTTTTTCGCCCCCTCTCTTTCTTTTTACCTGAAGAGCAACTTCACAGGGGTGCCACAGTGTTCTGAGGCAGAATCGATAACACTATCAAAGGGCAGAATCTCAACCTTAATGAAAGGAAAGAAAATACTGCAGGCTACAGGCGCCGAAAGACCACTAGAGATCTATGTGTATCAACATGCCTGAGAATAAATATGAAATCAATTCATTACACCTTTTCTTTCTCAAACACAGTCCGGTGCTGAGATAACACATTTACCTGCTACCTCCTTTATTTTCCCACTTCTTTCATTTTTTTTTCTTTTTTTTTTCTCCCCCATCTCACTCCCAAGCAGTGGACACTTTCCAGCGATGGAAGCAGCATAAATAGATTAAATTGCAGAGGAGATTATAATTTATCATTTCATTATTAAAAAGTAATGCGGGTGAATTAACTTTGAATTAAATTCTATTTGCATGGCATTACTGGAATCATCTGTGTAAATGGCTTAAAATCCCAAATGGGACATTGTTCCCTCCAACAGTATAATTGTAGAGAAAGAACTTTTTTTCCCCGTTCATCCAGGAAATTATAAAAGACGAGGAATTAATGTGAAACTACTGGAATGAAAGAGGTGAGACTTGTCACACCCTCCAACAAATATATCTTATAGCAACTTCAGGAACAAACATTTAAAAAGTGGAAATAAATTAAAACAAAACAATAAAACAAAATTTCTCTGGTGACACACTGACTGACCAGGCAGCACACTTTAACACAAAAATGTTACCACATAGATTAGTCAGTCGTTATCACACTCATAGCTCAATTCAGTGCAGTGAAATTCTGTTGAGGTTCAGGGTGGGCAGTCATCTGCCTCAACTGGTTGGGGCGAGTGGTAAACGGGTAGAGAAAACAAGAGCAACATAAAAGGACACCTAATGACCTACCAGTAGGCGGTTACTGTGGTAATATGGCGACATCTAACAGCTGTAGTAAATATGACACAAGCAGGTGCACAGTCAATGTAAGGAGAAGGTCAGGGTCAGTCATGGCATCATGTCATGTCTGTTTCCTGTTTTAAACTGTTAGTCAGTGTGAATTTGTTTTAAATCGCAATCTTTTACCTAAATCTATATCCAAGTCATTTTTTGCCTAAACCCAACCAAGCTGTTTCTTTTCACATTGTTGCACTGCGTTTGTTAGAGCAGGAACCTACTACCACAGGTGTCAATCTCCGGATAACGAGGGCCACAATCCTGCTTGTTTTCCAACTATCCTTGCACTTACAGCTGCTGATTGACTGGACACACCTGTACCAGGTAATCGGCAATAGGTAGGGAAGAGAAGGCTGGAAAAAAAGCAGGATTGTGGCCCTCGAGGACCGGAGTTCAATCTAACTTGGGGGTATGTATACACTATTTTATTAATTTATAAAATGTGCAGCTGCTGTGTGGGGAGTGGTGGAAGAACTATTCAGATTATTTCTTTTAAAGGATGACTATTAAACTTCCCTCTGTTTCCACTATGTGCATTCTCTCTGATAAACTGAGTCATCACCACTTCTGTCACTAAATGATATTCAACACGACATGGCTGCTCACCTTCAATACGTTTTTATGACATGGTTTAATAAAACTGGTTGAAGGAAGAAGGGATCGAGAGACCCAGAAAAAGAGAGACATTGATGAGCAATTTGATTGGCACATGACTCATGGGACGTACCAAATGAGCGAAGACGCAGGGGACAGGAGAAGGTCTGATTAGCTGGCTATGGTGAAAATGGAGTGTACCACAACTAATTCAAGACAGAGCGATGAGAAATTGAAATATTGCCCAAGCCTTATACTCCTCATTGCAGCTTTTATTGAAATTCAATACATCTCAGCAAATGTCTCCTTGCCTCTGTGACTCTCTTTGTTTGTACAGTGAACAGTCACACACACATAAGACAGTAAAGATAGATCATGAAACACACATATGTGTTTTTTTTAAAAAAAAACACTGAGGGTTTATTTTTGTCCAAGTGGAGTATGTTTTCAGTTCAATCGTCACTCTTTGATACTGAGCCATTTTGCACATGCTTAAGGGAATGTGCTGTAGATGTGGAGGAAAAAGTAGGAAAACACACACAGACACACACCCCACAAACACATACATCCACTGATTGTGATTGGCCTGGATGGTTTGGGTGTTAAGGCAGTGGTGCAATAGTCTCCAGCACAGTGTCAGAGCTGAGCCCGGCTGTGGTGACTATTGATATGGCTGGCACAGACAAGGCCACCCTGAGGCTACAGCAGGCTTCAGCTTTCGTTAAGTGCAGCCTTAAGCTGGCCAGAGTAAAGCTAATGCATGAGGAGTGACAAGGTTCAGCACAGTCTGCATGCTGGTTTCTGTGGAGTGATGTGGCATAATGGGCTGCTGCACTACTCTATGCTTTTCAGTTATGCATTTATTTCTGCATGTATATACTTCTGTAAGGTTTATTCCAAACTGAATTTCATCTTTTGGATACATCTCATATGTACTTCAGGGAAACGATTGCTGATTGTAATGAACTGTGTTACTTCCAGCACATAGAGGTTAATGGTTTTGTTTCCACCTGTGCGCGATGGGCGAGAAAGGTCGGCAGTTTGCAATTCAAGAAAACGCAATAACACACACAATAAAGGATGTGTACTTATGTGACGTCTAACTTATGTGCGATGAACATATAAAATGAACAAACTGTATTTTATTCTGATTGTAGTGTTCTACTTCTACTGGAAATCACTTTATATTTGCAGTATTTTGTAACAACATTTGCAGTTTTTTTGTTGAATAATTATAACGTAATATGATAATATAACATTATATATAACATTATTATATAACATTATTTTAACTATGTCCATCACACTGATGTTAGAAACCTTTTTCTTAAAGAACACCTGGCCAAGATGGCGGCTTAAAGTTTCAGACAGAACGATCCAGCATGAAACAGACACATACATTACACATTTTTATTTATTTATTTTTAATTAGGGCATGGGCAGCTGCCCCCTCTTGCCCCCCTGTAGATCTGCCCGTCCTCACACCTCAAACCTTTCGCTGGGCTCTTTCGGCAGATTGGAATTTCAAAAAGAAAACCCCTTGTTCACGTTGTGTGAAAGTGGGAGACCATGTAATTCATATCAGTCACTGACATATTTGAAATCACTTATCATAGAGAAAGTTTCATATCCAGTCTTGTGTGTACTATCCCCTCTTTATCTCTGCTTTTTATTCATCTTTTGCCTTCTTGCACCCTCGCACACTTCTCATCTCCATCTGTTCTTAAACGCCAACACATACTCTATATGCTATATATGTATATATGTATGTGCATACACACTCAGGCATATGGACAAGTGCATGCAGAATCACACTCTCCCATACACACACGTACCCCTGGTGTCTTGTCTCTCTCTTTTCTTGCCTTTCCCTTTTACTCCCCTTCTCTCTCAGCATTTGCTTGGAAAATGTTTGAACTCTTTGGCTTGCTAAGATGTTGCTGAAACAGAATATGAATTAGTCCCCCCCCCATCTGTCCTAATGCTGCTGCTGCTTATGTCTAAGACGCTCTGCCCCAATGCCGCCAGCCCCTCCCCATGCATAAATAATAAAACAATACAAAGGGGAGGAGAGGCCTGCTGTCGAGGAACACATGAAAGAAGTGCTGAACTCTGAGTTGGAATGACAGGATTCAAAACTTCCTCGGATAGAGCGGGAAGTGGGGGTAATGGTGGAGCTGGGTGGGTGGAGGCATTGAAATGAAGCAAGTGTACATGTTTATGTATGTAGACTGTGTCTGGGTGTGTGCATCCTTTTGCTCATCCTGCACTGCCCTTTAATGTAAACCTCTATATGGCAGAATAATGTGCATCACCTTCAAACACTGATTACTGATTAGTTGCACTTCTCATTTAAGTTGCTGCAGCAACTTGTGCTGTATTAAACTTGAGTGCAAGTGATCAAACAACATACAGTGCAGTCAAACACCTGGTTTTAGTTATGAAGAATTTCTATCTGAAGATAGGAGCAAGAATTATAGAAAATGTAATTGCTACCACTGTTTTCTCCAAAACTGGTCTCATTGGACCATAGAACTTTCTTCCATTGACTTCAGAGTCTCTCACATGCCTTCTGACAAACTTTAGCTGAGTATTAATATTTGTTTATTTCCTCTTTTCTCAACTTGTGAAGATCCCAGCCAATTGTTGCTGAGACTCCTTCAGATGAGTCACAGGTACCTCCCACTTCTTGCACAGTTACTCAGTTTTTGAGGCAGATTTGCAAATGTGCTATATTTCTTTGATTTAATAGATTTACCAATACTCCAAGTGTGTTCATGGTGTAGATTTTGGCCAGGATACTGATCCACCCGTAACTGGACCTTCCACATACAGGTATATCTGACAAATCAATTGACTGCAAAAAAAGTACTGCCATGGAAGGTTGAATTTTATTATTATTATTTTTTTACATATTTGCGGTTGCTGTTTAGGAAGGTCTCTCAGGTCTCTCTCTTTCCCCTCCCTTGTTTATAAAGACTGCATATGTATTAAGAGGGATTTTTTTGTCCCCAGACACCAATTTGCATAAAGTGGATGCTATCAACGGTTCAATAGAGGCAAATTATTTCCCTGGCAACATCACACTTTCGCCTTCTTTTATTATTTATTCATTTTTAACTCGGTGCAAGCTGGGACTTGTTAGGACCGTTTAGCCAGATATGTTAAATATTACTCTCCTTAAAGCGCCCTTGTCAATGATCAGCGATGGGGGTGGGCTAGTACCCTGTAGAAATTACCGAATTAAGGACTCTGCCAATCGTTTAGCAATTCCTGCACAGCCTGCCCGCCTGAATGTGTGTTTATATTATCAGGTGTACAAGTAGTTGGAGTATGTCATTTAGAAATGTATCAAATTGCAAATGGAAAAACTGAGAATATGGAATGAAAATATGAGAAAACTGACCGAATATACGCTATACAGCCTTCACTTGTATGATTCTAGGCCATTGTCACGCTGAAAAGCAAGCAAGGCCTTGTCTAACTAACCCAAAAGACGCTAATGTCTAATGATTATGCTGTATGTAGATCGTATGTTGCAGGTCTCCATGGATCTTACCAGTTCTTAGTGTCGAGACTACATCTTGGGCCAACTAAGGAAGGTTCAACTGATGCACTGATATGAAGTTGCATATGATATCTAGACAAGCACTGTACTTGTATAACACTGTCAGACTCATGATGCACCAAAATGAATGCATGGAATGCAAAACATTTCATGCATTGATTTTCTTGGCAATTTGGCACCTACATTATGCACAATTTGGGTTTTTTTTACAGTAAAATCATTATGTATTAATACAATGCTGATGTATCATTTATAGATTAGCCTCTATATGTCTCTATATAAGGTGTTAAAATCAGCTCCACATTTACCGACTGCTGTTTTTATTCATTTCCACCTTTGAGATTTCAAATCTGGACTAAACTTCCACATTTATGTTTTCACCAGCATCAAATTCAACATAGTTTAAAATACATGGTTTTCTTAGTGAAGTACTTTTGTACTTTAAGTAAAACTCAGAGCTTGTACTTTTACTTGAGTATTAAATGGTACTGGTAGTGGAGTTTTTACATACAAGTACTTGGACTTTTACTTGAGTATTGAGTTTGTGTACTTTATACACCTCTGCTTGCCAAACCATCTAAAAGCAGATACATATTAGTCAAACTGGTGCCATAATAGTTCCTGAAAAAAGACAGATGTATTGAATCCACTCCCAAGTGCAAAAAAAAAAAAACATCATGTCAGTGAACATCTATCAGTGCTCTGCTGTCTCATTAGGAACAAAGATGAAGGTGCAAATGCTATTCCAGTCAAACCTCTTTTACCACCTCTATCGGACAGCCAGCTTACCGTGACATTATTTAGAATTAATGTAATTCACTGAGAGATCCGAGGTCCATTGTAGCTTAGATGTGTCTTCTTTTGTCTGCGGCCCTGAACAATGCTCTGTCATTTTAGCAGAACCTAATATGATTAAAGTACTCTGACAATAGACAATGTAATTCATTTCATCATTAGGGATTGCGGACTGGCCAGGAGAGACGAGTGGGTAGATTATTGAGGCTGCATGCTAATTCAGCTTCAGTGGAGAAGACGGACATACCAAAACGGACTTTAGCTGACAAAAATCACTTAATATCACCCAAAAACAAGAAAAGAAACCAAGTTATGTTTCGAAAGATCCACCGCACCATGTTAACTGTGCAGTGGAAAATCATCAATCATGTGAACAGAAGGAATTTATGAAGTGTAATAATAGCAATGAGCAACCGCTCAGTCCTGGTAAAGGTATATGCTTCAGCAAGGTACGATGCCAACACACGGAGAGAGCCGCACTTCTGGTTTGGAGACACTCCTCCATTTACCGATGACTGTGCTCTATTACTGTTCTTACTCGCAAGATATTGGACACTTAGCCTCTCCTGAAGGTCTGTTTCTCATAAGTGTCTGAGCGCAGTGAGACGGTGCCATCTGACAAGTCTTTCATCTTTGGCAAATGCCTGGCACTCTCTCTAAGCTTCCAGTCACTGGAGGAATACCACTTCACACGTTTGCCTCTAAAGTTACGTGCCCATTAGGCCACCGCAGAAGAAGTGTGCAATATTTACCGTCTGGACGATTAGAAATAAGCCTCAAATAATATCAAATTCTGCTACCCACACCAAGACACTGGGTGCTAGCATGAGAACATAAACACACTCCAGTATGCTCAAGAGAGGGGGGCAAAATTATGACAGAAATGCAGCATAGGTGGAAACTTACTTGAGGAGTTGCCACTTTAACTATGAATGCACTGTCTGAGCTTCAAAGGCCTTTATTTTTAATGCCCAGGATGCAGCAGTGAGTGTCAAAAAACATAATTTAGAGCAACTCAGGTGAGTGTGTTTCATTCAGTCGGCGTCTTGGCCAGAGATGTGGTGGCTTTTCATCTTGAAGGGGGCATATACCCCTCAAGATTTGCTTTAAGTTGTCTTACTAATTTTAAATGCTGTGCATAATTTTGTATTACAGGTAGACAAAGATCAAACTGCCACTGCATTTGTTTTCTCTCCCTGTTTGGGTCAACATTTTGGATTGGGTCTGTCCTATGAGCTGTTTGGGCTGAGTTCTCACTTGAAGTCTCACTTTTTTGAAAACTTATTTTTGTACATTAGAGTGGGGGCTGTTTTCCACGGTGCCATTTATGGTTTAAAACTTTGGACCTGACAAATATTCCAATATTCACTTGATCCTATAAGTTTACTCATTTTGCTTTAAAACAGCTACCTGGCCATGACCAGAAACATGTTTCATGTGACCAGAGTTATCAGAGGCCAGTTTTTAGATTATCTCTCATAGTTTAGGGTCACTTAGTAATGTAATCTTTTCCATGAGGTCTTCTAATTAGGGCTTTCTAATGATCAATTAGCCCTTAAAATCAATACTCGCATTAACCAACACAAGGTATCATTGGAACACAGCACTGATGTTTGCTGATAATAGGCCTCTGATGATCTATATAGCTATTCAGATGAAAAAAAAACAGTTATAATAGTCATTTACATCATTAACAATGTCTACCACTGTATTTTTTTTTTTTTTTGATCAGTCTGATGTGAGAAAATCAGCTTAAATAAAAACAGGCACATTTCTGAGTGACTTCTGGCCTTTTGAGGTGTACGTATTATATGTTGCAAGTTGATGTGTATGATGTATTTAAACCTTTTTTATGACATACAAAGCAGATACAGATGAAGGGTTAACTCTGTATGTCAGAGGTTAAAAAACCAAACTTTTTCAGACCTTATCTGTTTGATTCTCAGCCAAAGCATTTTGTTTTTACTTGTGTTGTGAACAGTGGAATATTCGACAGTGGATACATTCCCCAGCATCCAAACTACAAAGAACAAAAAAGTTTCTTCCTGTTGATGTGCGAGCAAACTTTCAGCCAAATCCCTGCTCCTCTTGCAGCAGTACCCCTGTGCCTGCACGCCTCTCTGGAGAGTATGTACAGTACAGTGACACATGCACAACTTCACATGTAAAAAGGATGGCGATGGTGGTGGTAGTGATGGTGGGGGAGGATGAGGGACAAAAAGCTGTGAAAAAAAAAAAGTTTCTGGAGACGGGGAGTAAGCCGAAAGAGAAAAATGTATGTTCCACAAGACGGGATCATTAATAACACAGTAACTGGTGAATGTCGCAGGGAACAATGGCATTGTGTAGAGAAGAGATGACGAATCCTCCTCTCTTTTCTTTCAGAGACGGCTCTATCTATTAATTAGTTTTATGTCTTCATTCATTCTTCCCCAGCATTCTAACACCCAGAGTGATTTTTAATCACCTGTGGCAGTACAGATTACAGTGTTAGGTTCAGTACAGCTTTCCAAAATTAGGCAAAAGTAAGTGCAGTACCGACTGTGTATTCAGCTACTATCCTTAAGCATACTTTTTAGATATTGTCTTATCTGCTTTATTAAAGACAAATGTCTGCTTTTCACTCCTATTTATTTATTAACAGCTGCAGTTACTGGTTACTCTGCAGCCACAGTAATAATGTGCATCATGAAAGTTCCTTGTTAATCATAAAAAATGATTGAAAGCTCTGGAAAGAGCTGGTAGGAGGACGATCAAGTTAGCGGTAACATGAGATTTAAAGTCAATCCACTGCCCCCCACCCAGCATTTAGGCATTAGTCATGAAACTGCAATATATATGAAGCTACAAAACTCACCAGTCAATCAGAAACAAATGGCCTTCTCTGATTGGCTAAAAGGGCGAACCTCACTCAGTAACCTCTGATAACTACTAACCTTTTCTCATTGATCTGATTTTTGTCATGGAGTAGTAAATTAAAGGATCAGATCAAAAGAAAATACATATTGGATTTGGTCTTTTTCAGTCTCAATCCTGACTTTCAGGATGACATCAGGATCTACTACTTCCACTCCTTTGCTCATGTTTTTTTTTTTTGTTCTATGGATGCTCTTGTTTCAAATGCAATATACAACTCAGAATACATCCTCAAATTAATAAACATTGTACTCTGTTACACAATATACATCTGTAACAAGCTCACTTGTAAAATGTGCAAATAGTCATTGCAGAGGGATCAGTTAGAGGGGTCCGCCGTTACTCAGTGCATTCATAAATGCACCATCAAGCAAACTTTATTAAAGGGTCAGTTCACTCCAACTACAAGAACAGTTACATAATTTTCAAACAGCTTAGAGCATGAAGAAAATGTATTTTTGTGATCATATACAGTTTTATTAGTCTGTGTGATGCTTTGAACAGATGAGGGGGGGGGGGGGGGGGGGGGGGGGGGGG
>JAUBNQ010000007.1:2243304-2258234 GCA_032353495.1 Ctenopoma kingsleyae | reverse complement strand
ATGAAGCCCCCCCCCCCCCCCCCTTTTTTTTTTTTTTTCTTTTTTGCCTTACTGGCTCAATACATCAGTTTGTCTAGGCATACTGGACTAGCAACTGTCCCTCTAAACAGCCAGGAGAGTCTGCAGTAGAAAGACTTCTCAGCAGAATGTATGAACTGGAGATGAAGTCCGGGCCTGGCATCCAGGCTGGGTGGTCGCCTCCCCCACCCTCCCTCCTCCGTCTTTCTCTCTATCCTTAACCCTCCACCCACTCCTTCCATCCCTCCCACACTCTCCTCTGCTTCTCTCCCACCCCCCATTGGCTATAGAAGATGGCTTCAGTGAGTCATCTCGGGACGAAGATCAAAGGCAAATTACAGCCGACGTCTATGCAAAATGTAATATGGAAACCCCCCAGCTATGTCCTCACTATTGATTTTTCTCTCTCTTCTTGCATCCCCTCTCTCACTCTGTCCCTTTCTCCTCATTTCTCCGCTTCATTTTTATCCAAGCACAATACTACGCAGTGTGAAATTTGAAGAAGAAAGGCCCCCAAACCATCTTCCAGATGAACCAAAAAAACAGAAAACCAAGTGGCGGCGGCGGTGGTGGTGGTGGTGGGGGGGGGGGATGTATGATTTAACTCTCCCTAGTTATGCCTGTTTGCATTTAGAGTCCATTTTGTGATGTAAGTAGTCCTGTTACTTGTGTGGAGCTCCACTTTAGGCAAGGGTTTGATGTCAAAGAGGGAGGGGTTGTAATAGGTTACGCCCAGGCCTGTCTCAAATTAAACAAACTTGACAGGCAGCGTCCCTCACATGCAATAGACTCCTATTTGTGAAATATCGGGTTTTGGGGTTAAGATGTAAGTGCGGGGCTAAATGGAGTTCTTTGTCAGATTACTCGCTCTCTGAAGTCACTCGGGCCCTGCAGGAAATTGAAATGAATTTTGAAGCCATTCTCTATATGAAAAGAGCTGGTGACTTTTTTCTTTTTTTTTCAGATGTGAATATGTGAAATACTGCTGGAGTCATGTATTTTTGACACGTCAGCATGTTCACTGACAAAGCAACTATTTCACACACTTGAAAACAAAGGAAAGACAATTTGTCACATTTCTCATGTGTTAAAAGGCATAAGGTGGAACTTTTTTTTAATATGACCTCTGCTGGAATTTGACTTTGTTTGATAGTTGACAGAAACATGGGCAGAGAGAGTATGACAAACAATAAAGGTCCATCTTCCAGGAATTGGTTAAAGGTCGACTATCCAGACTTGTATTCTACTTAGTTCATTCATGGGTCCAAGTGGTTTTTCGTGCCAGATGTAACAACTTTCATGAGAATGGGATGCCTAATACCTAATATCTTCTATATTGTAATAGGTTACCATGATTAACATGTAGAAGATTTATTGCATTGTTTTTGTCTTACACTTTTGCAAGATTTTGCTTTTTAAAAAAGCCATGTTTTGTGGAATGGCCAAATCAGAGTCCAGATCTGGATTCAATCCAGAGTGTGCCACTGTAAATGAAAAAACACTGAAAATGTTTTTGTTTCTTATGATTACCATGCAAGGAGCACTACTAGATAGTGAATGAAGGGTTTTGCATTTTATATTAATAATGAGATTTCACTTTGCAGAGATCTGTTCAGTGTCAGTAACATAATTTTTAATCCACTTTGATCCAATATTTATATAAAGAACACACAAACTTCCAGGGGGCACTGCAATTGATCATGACATAGTTTTTTTATGCACACTTTTCAGTGTCTGTATTATGGCTTTGGGCTTTTTCTCATATTGTGCTGTCTATGCATAATTATTGTGTATGGATTCTAAGTCAGCTAAATCACTTATTCTCACTGATCAGGCTACAACACACGATAATAGCAAATATTTCATCTAACAAAAGACCAACAGGGACAAAGGCATCAGTGAAGAATGAAACTGAAACTGTAAAGGTATAGTGGTTGTACCCCCCTAACCCCAGTAGAAATTACCCTTAATATAATGAATAAAACATATCAGGTAAACAAACAAGCAATGACAGCATCTGTACTTATATGTTTGAGCACATTTCTTCTGGCAAAATACTTGTTTAGTAATAAAGATGTTTATAATTTGATAAAAAGGCATCATGCATATACAGTACATAGCTCAAAGCTATTGATCTGTTTCATCTGCACGGCGCGAGCAGCACAATAAGCACCCACTTTGTTCCTGTCGTAGTGTTTGTAGGTGCAGCACTGGAGCCTGCTGAACTGTGGGCAAATATTGTGCTGAAGGAGAATAAAAATGCTGCGGGGACAAGATCCAAGTGACACACCTGGACTCCAGAGAGAGAGAGAGACAAATGAAGATATGGAGACAGAGAGAAAGAAAGACAGACAGGCAGCGGGATTGAGAGGTGTGTGAGTGTTGAACAACAGGGTAGGACAGTGTGAATGTGTGCGTTCGTGCAGCCCCGGATTCCACACTGTTGTCGTCACCACCCCCTTCACTTCCCCCTCATGTTGTTTTTGCTTAAGTGGATGCATGCTTTCAAAGAGTGTTTGTGAACCTGTATGTGTGTGTATGTGTGTGTGTGTGTGTGTGTGTGTGTGTGTGTGTTAGTTGCATCAGTGGTGAGAGTTAGTTGAGGGTGGGTGGGTGTTTGGGGTGTTGTTGCAAAGACATTAAAAGAAAACCTTTCCTTTTTTTTCATTTGTGTGCGAGTGTAGCTGTGCCAGCTTTAGTGCCCTCAGCCATGGCACAAAGACAACAGTGACAACCCATTCATTTCCCTGACGAGCTGTCGCCTCCGGGAGGATAGGTGACTTCTCCCAAGGTTATTTATGGCATTGTTGATCTCTCATTCTCACAGTCGGTCCTCTCTGTCACACAGACCCCTCCACCCCCTCTGTCCCTCACCATCCCACATCCCAACCGTATCTGTTTCTTTCTGTCGCCATTTGTCTGTCTCCACCTCTTCACCTCGTGTTGTCATTAGCCAGATTTGATCATTCCCGATGTTGATGAGTTTGTGTTTATAGTGCAAATATGCAGCACATTTGTGCCTGTGTGCATGTCTGTGTGTAAAGGCTAGTTCAAGATTTGCCCCCAAAATCAGGGAATCTCCAGAATCACTCTTTGAAAATTTAAATAAGACAAAAAAAAAAAGAAAAGAAGAAAACTGATAGAGTAGGATGTTTTGTTACAGTTTACACGTGCGTCTGTCCCAACTCATATCCTAATTCAATTCAATTCTATTTAATATTAAATCGAATATATAGCTCTATATAGAATTATGCAGAAAACCCAACAATCCCACTTGAGCAAGCACTAGTCGACAGAGCAGAGGAAAAACTTCAACGGAAGAAAGCTCCAGCAGAACCAGGCTCAGGGTGCGCGGCCATCTGAGTAGGAAATCAGTTTATCCATGAGTCCAAAGTTTTTGCAAGATATGATGAAATTCCTTCCATGTGTTCCTCAGACATAGTGTTGACATATGCGAGGCCACAGTGTCCAGTGTCCAGGTCCCGTGAGAAGAGACAAGAGGTGAAATAAGGTAAAAAGAAGCACAAACCATTCTAACATAACCCTGTTTGGCTGCTTAGTTTCCATTTTGATGTGACAGAAAAGGCTTTAAAGATGAGGGCTAACTCGTGTCTGCTAAAAGTAAAGCTAAACATGGTTCTGTTGCTAAGACCGGGACACACGTGGCTAATATCATCTTAAACAGGACTGACGTTCACACAGTGGGAAAATACCACACATTGGATTTGCTGATATCTGAGTCTCAGATTGACCATGGTAACGGTTTTGGACTCTGCTTGAGTGCTCCTAAACACCCACAGAGATACCAGTAATTTCCAATGTTAAGACTGTTAAAACGCTTTTAGATGCTGGCCTACAAGCAGGGATAAATATGCGTCACGCTAAGATTTTTTTTTTTTGCTACGTAAGACTGATTTCTAAATATGCGGCGCTTGATAAATACAGCTCCAACTACAGCAACAAACCCAAGCTGGTGTAGCGTTTGGGCTTACACCTTCACATATTGACTTTGTCCAGCACTTTGCCTAATGCAGACACACACACACACTCACTCTCATAAAAAGCATGGACACACACTCTTTTACCACTCACTTTCACAATGCACGAGTAATGTGATTTAACCTGCTTTGGCGAGCTCTGACGGGTACTCGACGTGATTAAGAGTCAATGTGCTGTTGCATACAACCAAGCTAAAGATGTCTCTTTCCTCTGAGCCGCTCTATTTGCCTGCTCCTTAAGCCCCTCTTTGCATCTCCCCCTGCATGTCTTTTAAGCACTTCTGAGGCAACGCGGAGGAAGAACTTTACACACACACACATTAGCCAGGATCCCTCACTTAGATGCAGGAGCATATCAAATGTCAGTGAAATGGGGAGCTCTGTAGGTAATAAGGTGTTTTGAAGGTCCTTTCAGGGAGACGAAAAGCTGGAAAGTTTAGACGGGGTTCATCTTTTGGGGCTTTTTTTTTTTTTTTTTTAAGTACAGCGCCCCGCTCCATCCTCTTTAGACAGATCATTACATGCTGGGAATCAGCAATCTGCAGATGCTGAAGTTGTTCGGAAGCATCCACCTGAAAAAGAGGGTTTGCTCGTGGAGGTAAGAAGGTGTAGGGGTTAGATTCAAGCAGCGTGACCTGTCGCTTTACATCTGAGTGTATATGAACACCATGTTCAACCGTCTAAAGAGCTGCTCAGCTATTCATCTATACATAACTTTCTATCTCTGCAGACTTCCTCCCCTCCTTCCATCCAAACCTATCCTTACTCCAATTTTTTTTTCCTTTCTCTCTTTGCCAGCTTCCTCCTCTTTTATCCCCGCGTTGTCCTGCCGTTTGCTCATGGCGAGGCAGGCATCATCTCGTATACATGGCGCGGCATGCGACGTGGGAGCGCGGTAATGCAAGCATCTGCTCAAGGCTTTTGTGTTCAAAAGATTCAATTAAAAAATAATTACCAAAAGATTAGTGGTAGTCCGGTACGACTGTACTGTTTGAATAGATGTTTCCTTTTCATCTGCTGTAATAATAGAATGCTTTTTTTTAATTAAAGAAAAAAAAAAACGGAGGAAGCAGATGAAGAAAAAGAAGAAGAGGAGGAAGAAGAAAAAGGCGGGTCCGCCTCAGTACACCCTGTCTGAAGACAAAGTTTTTTTTGATGTGCAGCAAAATTAAATATTTTTTTGATCTAACAAATTAATTTTCACCCCCACTCCCACAGCCCTTCCCGTCCTCCCTCTTCCCTTTTTTTCTGGAGGAGATAAAGACAATTTAATTTAGATACCACACACACACGCACACACACTCCCTTGGTCAAGGCGCTACTACTACCACTACTACTACCAGTCAAACCACATCCTAGGTAGCGTAGCAGGAAGGGTGATAAGAAAAACATGAAGCCGATTCAAGCACAGGTTGAGTTAACATTAGTGTACCATTAGTGAACATTTAGTGCCAGATTTAACTCATACAAACTATCTGAGCTATTACTAATGCACTTTTACAAAGAGCATGATTTAAATGGTACAACTGACACATAATTGAATTAAGCAACACAAAAACCAGGAGCAGTTCTGCTTTTCTCTGTTGAATTGAAACATTTCAACTAAATTCTTGATGCTTTATTAAGGTAAAAGAGCATTTACATGATTTGCATAAAGTAATACTGGCCAGGATTTTTCTTTAAATGGTTTAGTTTCAGAAAGTGTACAAAATTTTGAGAGCAATGGGAGAAGTCGGTGAAATAGACGGGCAGAGGGAGAAATAGAGAGAGAGAGAGAGAGAGATGTCATTGACTCTGTGTCCCTGTGGCTTTGTTCCTGCCATGCTCTGCAGCACAGGGCCGATTTGCCCTCAAGCAGCATCCCTCACGCGCACACACACACTATATTTGGGTTGTCAGCCGTGGCAGCACCTGTCAGCTGCTGACCACTTCATCGGACACCCCAAGGAAGAGAGAGACAGAAAAGGAGAAAGAGCGGCTACTAGAGACACGCAGCAGGAAAAGCAAACATTGGAGCGTTCTGTCCAGATGGGTTCACTCATATTGTACGACAACACAGCCAGAGTTTGACACGGTGAGTACTTTGTTTGTGCTAGAAAATACTACTGTACCGTTTGTATTAAAATGACACAAACACAGTAAGTAAATAAGGTGTGCATTCAAACAACAAAAACCCAATTTTTGCTTTCTTGCTTTTTAATGATTCAGTCTTTTACTTTGAAAACTATTGCATATCCGAAATCAAGACTAGTGAACTGTTTAATTAAAATATATAGAAGGATGAAATACTATGTGTATGTAACATACTGTGGTATGTATGTATGGTAACATAGGTAAAACTTTTTATTTACCAGTATGCATCCCCCAAGGCGACACACAGTTGATATCATTGGTTGCCAAAGTGTGTCGCAAATTTAAAAACAAAATTAATCACAGCAATACTCCATTATAATCCTTACAGTATAATCAGTACAAAATACAATAAGCTCTAATACACAACACATATGAGCTCCAAGGTTTGAATGCTTGCTAGGGAGCCAGTATAACAAACAGCCTCCCACTAATAAGATCATACCACGCTCACATTACAATGTATGTGAATGACTCATTTAATTTCACTGGAGGAATAATGCGTGTTTGTAATATGTTTATAATGCAGTTTCAAGTCAGCTGTTCTACTCTTTGATCAGTCACGTTGTCACTGTTTTGCACCCTCTCCCATTTGACTGCATAGATTCCATTTGCTCTTTTGGTCTGATGGAGCCTTCATAAAAGAGCACAGGAAGAGAAAAGACTAGAGGACGGAATTAAGTAAGAGAGGAGAAAGCATCAGAGCGGAGGGATTAGGATCCAACAAACACACCGAATTAGGATTCAGTGTGTTTGTTGGAGACAGACACCAGTCGTGGCATTGTTTACCTCCTGCTTACCTCCTGCTCAGGCTTACTGGCGGGGCTTCAGTCTTAACTAGGCATTGATTCTTATTTAGTGTGGAGTCGTGAGTACGAGGGTTGTTAAAAAAAAAACAAAAAAAAAGAAATGTGGATTTAATACAGAGGCCTTAAGAAATTGCCATGTTCGTGTGTGCATGGAGACATTGCGAGATGAAGACCATCTCAGTCTTTATGCTCCTGGTATGTACAGTATGTATATGCTTGCCTTAAATTCCATATATCTGTCCCTAAAGCTAAGCCAACACTATTGTTATTGTCCTTTTCACCCTGTTTCTGTTTCTCTCCTCCTTCCTCAGTCGATGCTTATCATTTTTGTATAAATACCTCAATGGTCTACTTCTAGATCACTATGTTTCAAGCACTGTAATATAAATATACCTGCATCTGGAAGGTCCAATATCTGGAGGATTAATGTGCTGGGCAAAACTCAAAGAACACTTCAGGCAACTCTGCAAAAACCTGTATTGAAAAGCTCAAGTTTCAGGACAGATACAAAAAAAAATCCATAAAATGGAAGAAATAGAGCACAGGCATACATCTGCCTACAGCAGGTTGTCCTCAAAAACTGAGAGGTGGTACAAGAAAGGGACTAGTGATGGAGGCCACCAAGACACCTGTGACTCCTCTGAAGAAGTTTCAAGTGTCCCCAGTTGAAATGAGTAAGACTATGCATATAGCAAGTGTTGCCTGGGTTCTTCACCAGTCATAGCATCCAGTCTGATGACCAGAGAGCTCAATTCTGGTCTCATCAGACCATAGAACCTTCTTCCAGTTGTCTTCATAGTCTCCCACATGCCTTCTGACAAACTCTAGCTAAGAGTTAATGTGAGCTCTCTTTCTCTTTGCCTCTCTCCCATAAAGCTTCAACTGCTGAAGAACCTTTCTCCGCTTTCTCTGAGCCATCAGATAGCTCAGAGACAGCAGTGTCTCCACTTCCTGCATTGAGTGATCAAGGTGAATCTCCCTCCACCCTCACCATGTTCTACACAGGCACCATTTGAGAATCCTGACCACCTGCGTCACTGTCTGGTGTAGACGCTGCTATGTGTCTGACAGTAAGACCTTACAATGAGAATCCCTAACAGCTTGAGCACCACTGGGTCCAGGAGAAACAATATTACACAGTATACCAGAATACGTATGTAGTGTTGTCTGGCAGACTCCAGAACCCACCAGAAACATTTTGAAAATTACATTACACAATTTAAACATATTAACACATTTTTACTGGCTAAACACCAGCCATAAATAAAGGGAAAATAAATAAATATATAATTTAAATAAAGAATAAATGTGCTGTTATGAAATCCTTAAGGATGAGAAGAGTAAATGCTGCTATGTATTGAAATGTATAATACTAAAAGTCACAAATGTTTGGAGGATTGCTGTTGTTTGCTGATCTGTAAAAGACAGATAATGGATGCATTTATATAAACCGCAAATGTAGAAAGTACATTATCTGTTTCTCTTTTTTCTCCATCTGGTTGTACAGGGATGAAAGGGAGGTGGAGGGAAGAATGGGAGAGTGGCAAGAGAGGGAAGATATTAATTAAGCAGGGATTGTGCATTGACTCTGCCTTGTGCATAAGACAGAAGGTTAAGCAAATGCCAGGGCAGCGGTGTCACTTCAAACAATGACTATTAGCTTTGGAATCAGGCTCGTGTCTGCCGAGGAAACACAGTCTATTCAGACTCCTGATTGCTGGCTGGTACCGTGTGTGTATGTGGTGGTAGGGGGTGGAATGTGGGGGGAGGGGGGTCATTCCATTTCAATCTGTGGTTAAATTAGCCAAAGGCAGCAGAGGTTGAAAACACACAATTATTGGTGCAGGGCTGTCGAGGCAGGGGCAACATTCTATAAAATGATAGTGATAAATAGTGGGGTTGATGGTGAACAGTGGGGGTGGGTGGTAGGGGGCATGCAGGTTGGAGGGTTTTGCAAAGAAACTTGCAATCAGTGAAGTAAGATATGACTTTCGACCCTATGGCCTTGTTTCTTATGTGACCTACAGTGATCTCCAACATGGACAACAACATACAGTAAATTCTTGTTTAGTTTTGATGCATCAAGTTAACTTGCTAAATTTCAAATCAACTCAAAGCGTTTGCCAAGAGTTTCTGAGACTGTTGGTCGAAATCAGACAAAGCTGAACTGTAGATTTAAAGTCAGATTTGATAATTCAGGCCACCAAAGAAAAGCATGTGTGAAGGGCCGAATGTAGGCAGACTTTGAGTTTCTTTTTACACGACTGTTTGTTACTTTTCATACAGTGTATGAAGACAGTTCCAAGACCATAAATGTTTTAAAGGAGAAACTGTTGGAGAGAAAAAAGTAATTTCACATCCATCTCATCTCATGTCTACATTCAGCTGAAGACAAGGGGCCTTAATTTAAAGACAGCAATATCCACATTCTAGAAGTAAAGGTTGCTATGCTAAACTTCTGGAAAAGGATGGATGTGTGCAGAAATGGGCACTAAAAACGGTGCAAGGCAATGCCATGGTGTTCGGCATGTAAATGCGGGTAAAGTGTTTTGCACTGTGTGGAAGATACTGGACGAACATCAATAAAAAGTATTCAGTGAAACACTTTTCTACTGCAAAGCACAAGCAGAGAATGGCTGAAACACAAGAAACAACAGCCAAAAATAATCCTGAAAAATATGGATCTAACATGTGTTATATATCAGTCAAGTTAAATGATGAATCTAAAATGAAATACAAAAAACTAACAATATATTTAACTATCTATAACTAACCATAGCTTTTCCTGTTAAATGACACAAAGCAGAAAGGAAGAAGTGTTCCAGGCTATTGACTTAGGGGTCCACAGTGAGATTCCCAAACAGATGCCAATCACCTCCAACCTAATAAGCTGTCTACACACGTGCTTACACGTAACCTATGGAGGAGCAGACGCCAGCACACTTAGACTGAATCGCCACATCAACATGACAAAAAGAGAGTGGAAACAAACAAACCAGCAAAGCGGAGAAAGCCTAATGTTAGGGGCCTCTTTTGTATTGAGAGAAATTACAGAAGCGTTTGATTTGTGCCGAGGTGTCGTCCTGAACATATGGCGTTTTAATTCTTGCTGGTCTCATCTGGATAACTCAGGGCCCGGCAAATCTCTCACCACCATCAGGGAAATATGGGCACAATCGGAATGCTTAACAGCAAAGGGCTCCAATTTCCCACCTTAATGGGCATTCTCATCCCATTTTTCCCCCTCGCTTCCTTGCTCTCTTTTTTTTATTCTCTTAAATCTGAGCCCTTGTTTGTTTTTCTTTTTTTTCAGCTCTTTTTTTTTTTTTAAATCATTCTTTTCACTCCTTCTGTCTTCCCCGCTTTCCTTATTTGCATTGATTTCCCCACTTAGAGGTAGAGTGGACTCAGAGGGAAAATAGGCCTCCATCAAAACACTCTCTCTCTCACACACACACACACACACACACACACACACACACACACACACACACACACAGACAACCATAAACCACACACCCGCACCCACCTACACACACACACACACACACACCTGACACATAGAAGAAGACTAGCAGTGTGCAGAATATGTTTGCGGCTGTTCATTTTTTTAATCGTCTGATGCCTTTTGTGTGGGCTGACAGCTCGAGACAAGTGACTAATAAGTCCAGCCCTGGTGCTGTCCTGCTGGGCTGAGCAGTCTCTTTATACACACACACACACACACACACACACACACACACAAAATAAAAGCCCAGATCCTCAGCTTCGCTTCATATCCCAAGCACACACACACAGTTTCTCACACAAAAACACACACACACACACACAGGCCCCTAATCATCCTGGTGTCTAGCACTCCGCTGGCGATCACCACTCCACCATACTGCCATCATGGGCCAATTAAGTGGCCATATATCTGTCTAACAGTCTCCTCTGGCTGAATGGACAGTGGTGGAGTTGCAGTAGTAAGCCGCAACATGAGCCCACCCGCAGCTAGCAGTCAATTTGTAGCTTAAAGCCTAGTTGCCACAACACTCCAGCATTATTAGGGCTAGTAGCACTATTGAGGATTCTTCATTTTGTGTGTGTGTGTGATAAAAAGAGAGAGAGAGGGAGTGCTTAGTGGAGAGGGCTGTGTGTGCTTTTGTGTGTGTGCCTTAGGATGTATGCATGCTTCTGTTTGGAGGTTCGCCTTTATTCTTGTATGTGTGTATTCACTGCTTATTGCTTTTCTTGAGTATTCGCTTTTCATGTGTATTTAGGATTGTGCGCGTGTGCGTGTTTGTGTGTGCAAAGCTCCTCCACATTTGTAATGTGTCCTTGTGTGTCGGCCAGTATCCATTTGTGCCTTCACATATGTGCTCACATGCACAAGAATCAAACCTCATAAGTCATCAAACAAACATCTACCGGGCTCCTTTTGGGAATGACCCAGTTGTTAAATCGGGCTGCTCCTGCTGTCACCTCACAATGGGGACGGAGCCACATTTTGGCCACAGCCCATCCAGTCTGTCGAACTCTCTGAGCGACCGCATCTGGCACCGTGTCGGAGGACTCGATGGAGGACCAGTGGTGTGCAAATAATGGCTAATGGTGCATTCATGTGTACGGCGGCTGTACTTTTCAGCAAGTTTTGAAGTGGAACACAGTTGCACATGTGTACAATTTTTGTGAGGAAGTCAGGAGTAAACAAACTTGGCAGTTCAACACATTACAGGTAGCTACAGAACAAATAGAGACAACTATGATAATGCTATAGAATATAATAATAATAATAAAATTACAGTTTGACCCACAGTTAGGTGAATAGTGTTAAGAGTCACGTTGATCAGTGCAGCAACTTCACAGCTTAGCTTCTAATGTGTGCTTGGTGTGCAGCTCTTTCTTAAGTACACAACTGAAAAGATGTTTTCTATGTATATGTGAAGTGAACTGTGAAGTATCTCCAAGCTATCGCCACACCACATCTGATCTGAACGAGATGACTGGCACATTGAGAGTAAGTGAACTGGCATCAGAAGTCCCTACTTTGACTGATCTCACTAAGAACTTACTAAGTCTCCAGTTATTTATGTTGTCTCTGGCCTGTTTCCTTCTTACTCAGCATCAGAGCTTTCAGCTGTACCTCTCGAGTCTTCATTTAGATATAGTAGCTGGCTCAGACTTAACCTGATTCTTAAATCATGCCTAGTTGCCTAAAACTCTGTTTTTTTGTGTAAATGCATAAACTTATTTGAAGTCATACATTTAGTTGCCAGATTCCCTATTTTTAGAGCAACTTTGCACAGTCTGCCTTTCAAAATAAAGAATTTACTGCAGTCTAATGATTCACACAGAGTATGACAAGGTGTCTTTAAAAAAAGAAGACGTGGAAAAAGGCCACAGGAATAGATAAGACATGAAAAGAGAAAGGGGGGAAAAAGAAAGAGATGAGGAAATGAAGTAAGGCCCAGAGTGCTCTAGAAGTGATTATTCTAATTTAGCAGCTGATGTAAATCCAAATGAAGTCACGTCAGGAGTCAGAGTATGGACACAACACAATCACCCTGGGACTCCCCATCCCATTCTCTTTCTCTCCCTTCTTTCAATCCACCCCCTCTCTATCTCCGTCTCTGAGACACTGCGTAAGGCTCCTGAGAAGGTAACCTCAGCAACACCACACGCAGCAGGGACTAACAGAGGTATTACTGTGCTTAGTATTGCTTTTTGGGTTGGGCAAGTGGGATGGGGTGATGGGAGAACAGGAAGCGAGGAACGGAGGAGGTGCAGGAGGTTAGCGAGCCTATCTGGGCTCACTGACAAACACCGTTGGACTCATATTCCCATCTGGCTCCCAACAGATCGGGACGGCAGGGACATGGCAATGGTTGTCTCGGTCCCAGTGCTCACAGATGACTAAATAAACCTGCAAACACAGTGTTTGTACCGTGTGTCTGTAAATCTTTTCTAACCATTAAATCATATAATCAAACACAGATAGAAATGTATTTGAAATCTGTATCTGATCTGAATTTTATATTGTGTTATATTCTGAATGTGACCAAGCATTTTCAAGCTACCACACCTCTCAACTTGACAGCATGTATTCTTATGTTTGCCTGGGTTATTTTATATTTTTTATAGCCACTGTGGTTTTTTACTTTATAGTTCAAGTACAGACAAGGAGAAATTCAGATAGAGAGAGAGAGAGGCAGCGTTAGAACACCGCAAACATAAATTCACTTCATCATAAAACCGATTAACACCATTCAACACATTTAAATTCAATCTGCTAATTTTATTTTGAAATGACAACTAGAAGTGAAGTCTGTATCTGTGCTCAGTCTATAACTACAGTATTTATTGTGTGTGCATGTGTGCACGTGTGTGCGCATGATTCCACTGGCGTGGGGCCCCGACAAGTTGGTGCAAGGTTGCAGCTCTTTGCACTAGGTGGTCATTCATCACTGGGAAAGCTCCAGATAACTCCAGCCTTCACCAGCGAGTCAGCACATGACCGTCTGCTGACCTGGCTGCCAAAGCATTTAACCATGATGCAGCACAGGACCACATTGTATGTGACTGCGTGTCTGCGTATGAGACAGTGTGGCAGGGGGCTGTGAGCTCAGTCATGGTATAACCCTGGCAAAGGTGAACTTTGGTCCATCTATCCTGTTAACTGCCCCCTTCAACGACCAGTTGACCTGTAGGCCAAAGAGAGTCTTCTCCGAGGGCTCTGACTCCCACATCCTCTGCATGTTGTGTGAAGATACACACACAAAGGATTATAGTGTAACACTTCTCACGCTACAGCATCTGCATTCCTATCTCACACCACTGCTGGATTGCCATGCTTGGAATCTTGCGCAAAGCTTTTTTTTCAGCTTTCAACCTTGACGTACAACCACCTACAACTTCCACACATACCCCGCCCTCCGCCCCTGAAGGCCCCTGTTTCAGTCTGAAGAGGAGGAACAGCGGGAGGGTGCAGAGGAGAATAGAGGGAAAGAGACTGATGAAGAACTCTTTTGATACACCGCTGCAGGCAAAGGACGAGAAAAGTGATTGAACCTTGATGAGAATTATTTCAAGGGGAGCGTTCATTTGCAGCAATGGACCTGCTGCATGCGTCAGGGAGTATGGAGTCCTGTACATATGTATGATCTGTGCTCCACTGTGATTCAGAGTTAAAGGGAAGCACAAAGGAACAGTTGGTTTCCGTGATTTATTTCTTTTAACCTTCTTGACACGCCCTGTGATAATACCACATTGTAAAAATGATCAGTACACATTAAAACATGCACAGTTTCTCTGTATTTCTTTGTACACAGTATCTTGATGCTGATTATTTGCTTTGCAGTAAATAAATAAAACCAAAAATCGCTTTACACACTTAATAATAATGCTGTCTGGTGCTGACTAAGCATGGGCGATGTCAAGAGTCAAAATCAATTAGGGACACATCAAAACATGCAGTATTGTTTGTCTTGTTTCCAACGTAACAACAATGTCTGTCATGCCAGAGAGACATTAGACATAGGTTTAACATGATTGCGTTTAGCACGTGTAATCTTTAAAATATCTTACTCTATTTTTTTTTGTATGCTAGTTAACTTCACAAAATGCTTTGGTGATAATCATTATTTTTGTGGGCAGCACTGGATAAATAAAACATGTTGACCTAGATGGCGCTAGATTAAAAACGAGCGCATCAATGCAGTGATCACAATTCATGCTCACGGTGGAAGTAAATATCCGTACCACAATCCACAGCAGCATGTTAAGTAGCTGTGTAGTAGTTGCTGAATATTAGTAGCTACATCACAGAAAACAAGCAAAGAAGAAATGGTATATAATTTCTGCTTCTATTTGCTGCGTGTTTACAGCAAACTGACTAATTTAGCAAAAGTTTCCCATCATACAACAATCAGTAATGGTCGACTAGAAAATCAAATGGCTTTGTCCATCTAGACAAAAAAAGTTTGAATTTTGT
>JAUBNQ010000007.1:2201985-2222193 GCA_032353495.1 Ctenopoma kingsleyae | reverse complement strand
CCAACCCCCCCCCCCCCCCCCCCCCCCCAATTCTTCCTCTCCTGTTCTGTCCTCCCACAAACTCTTGCTCTCTTCATCCCCGCCTCCATCGCTCTGTCGTCCTGTGCACGTGCAAGGACCTGGAGAGTGGAGGCCAAATACAAAATTTATGCTGAATAATGTGTATGGTGGTCACAGCATGGGCTGTCTTCTCTGTGCTGTCTCCGGAAAAACAGAAGCTTACAAACAGACACGCACACAGACACGCACGCACACGCATAGTCTCCTGTGGTCGACACAAAGCACTTTAGCTATCACTATGGATTAGCCTGAGACCTGTAATGCACCTTTAAGTACGCCAGGCCTTTTTTTAAGCCACAAGCCTCATGCACACACACGCGCGCACACACACAACTGGGTAAGTTTAAAATACATGCCACACACACATACATACCAAAAGTTGTGTTACTGTGTGGTGTGATTTGAAAAGTCACATATACTGTAAATATCTGTCAACACACACACACACACTCCTGTAAATTAGGACTATATTAGTTTTATCACGTGCAAGAGCATAAATAAGTGCAAACAGGCCCAAATTATAAGTTATGCATACTAAAAGTACTATTCTGATGGTGACTATAAAATCTGATATTTTTGTGCTATTGAGGTGGTTAAGAAGAGACACGGAGAGGGGGGTAGATGCTGGCTCTACCTCTCTGCTGATGAGATATAGGATATCACTCAGCGTGCTGAGCAAGGCAGAAAGATTGTCTGCACAATAAGAAGACATTGAAGAGGATTGAAATATTTCTTTTTTCCCCTCTTTTTTTGTGTGATTGTGTATGTCAATGGGTGAATAAGAAGTGGTGTGAAGTGCACCGATGCTTAATTTCAAGGGTATGGGTGCAAAAATCAAACAATATAAAAAAAACCCACTGATAATAGTCATAGTAAACTAGAATAAACTAAAATAATCGCATCTTAGATACAGCATCGACAAGGAGATCACAGTGACTTTGACCGTTGACCACGTAAATCTAACCAGTTCATTCTTAAGTCCTGGTTGATATTTTTGTCGATTTTGAAGAAAATCCTTTAAGGCAGTACTGTTACGTCATGCTCTCAAGAATTGGACAGATTATTGGAACAGATGCGAGGACACAGCGTCCTTGATATTTGACCATCACAGTCTAATCAGTTCATCCTTGACTCCAAATGGATGTTTGAGGCCATATTAGAAGAAAATCACTCAAAGCAGTCCAGAGATATTGCATTCACAAGAATGAGACAGAAGGATGGACAGAGTGGAAAATATAATGACTCCAGCATATAGAACTAATATTAACCACCACACTACCGCTTCTATCCTAGAATCCCCAACTCCATGCTATATAGTAGGGTTTGTACAGTCCACCTTAACTGTCCGTCCCTATGGTTTAAAACAATTAACAGCCTCCAGATCCTTGTAAATTCCTCCAGTCTGTCATTAGGGATATATCGGATTCTCCCCAAGTGTCAGGTGTCAATCAGTACTGTGATCCAGAGATTAAAAGATCATACTTCCTTTTCCAGAACATAAGAACAAGTATCTTTGCACTGAGTCAAAGCCTAGATTATAGCCAATATCTACAGAAATGCAGCTGCTAGGCACTTACAGAAGTTTTACACCAGAAGCAAGATATCAGTGGTGCACACACTAAGCAATTCAGAAGGGATTAACTCTGAGAGCCACCTGTCCAGCTCATGCAATGGCATGGGGTTGCGAGAAAGTGTGCGTGATGGCAGCCAATGCTTGTCTTTGCATGCGGTCAGTGGCATCCTATGAACTTTTAAGGCACTGAGGTTGCTTTATGACGCTGGAGTAAATACAAGAACAAATACATCAAGGAGACTGCTGCCATGTATCTACTGCTGCGGAGCACCACAGATGTGTGCAGTACAGTCCTTTGTGAGCACTGCAACCAATAACAAAAATTGCATAAACATTATGTCCTTTATCACTCAGCTTGTGACAGCACATGCAACAAAAGCAGTCATGACAGCTAAAGCCCTCACTTCTGTGTGGTGGCAGTTAAGATGGCCTATTGATTAAGGACTTAAATAAAGCAAACCAGTCCCAGCACATTAAGACTGCTACAGAAATCCCCAAACTTCCCACCTGTCTGAAAGCTTCAGAATTGATGTTGTGAGATGGTAAATGTCCAGGTATGTTTCTAAGTTGTTGGTGGCTCACACCCGAAAGGCCAGAATTAAATCTACCATTGTGTTCATAGACTGGACAGTTATTAATTAAGCCTCAAGTCATTTCTGTATCCATTAAATTATTCTGACTGGTTCTCGGTGTCCATCAAGAGACAAAAGTTTATGCTCATACCTGTGCTCCAATAATCCTGCTTGTTGTATAGTCATAGTACTTGACCTTTAGTAAACACTTTTATGTGCACAGGAGCTCCTAATGTCTCAAACAATTGTACTTCATCTTTATGAGAGCATTTTTGAAAGTAAGTTTTTTATAAGAACGCAATGTGACTGTGATTGTCAGATAATGTCCTTGGATTGTCTTTAAGGACTCCAGCTGACTCCATGAAAAAGTATGCATGAATGTGTCTGTACATGCGTATGTGGTGTGTTTGAGTGTGTTCTTGTGCTTCAATGGATCAAAAGGGCCTTGAGATGTGTTTTCGTTGGCCGTGAAAGATCAGTTGGCAACAATACACAAAGGCACTCCAGAGGACCCCCGTGGATGACCCCACATGTAGACTGAATGCAGCCCCCTAATCTGGTAAGTCACCGCATACCCGGGCCTTTCACCTCCTGATGGAGAGCTGAATCAAAGAGAAAGGGCCGCTCACTGCCCTCGCTCCCGGAGAGTGGAGCAGAGACAGGGAGGACAGTTCACAGATGACCTTATAAGAGGGAGCAGATGAGATCAGATGGTGAGGTGACAGGTCAAAGAAAGTGCAGGAGGTAGAAGTAAAAGAAAAAAATAGCAAGAGATTAAGAGAGAGAAAGAAGTAGGACAGAAGAGACAGAGGGCAAACAGTGAGTGCAGACTGATGTAGTGTGGAGAGTGGGCACTGGGAAGGATTAAGTAGTCATGCAGGGCTTCTGTGTGTGTGTCTAGCTGAGCAATAGAGATGGTACAAATGAGTTATTTTGATGTCACCCAACACAGTTGATGGACTCTGCAGGGGCAGAGTGAACACACAAACATGTATTTGTATTCTCACACTCGCAATCCTCCATTAAGTAATCGTCTCAGCCTTTAAACTCTGAAATGTTGAGAGGTTCAGCATGACTCAAAAAATCAAACAAATTCAAAAGTGTTAGCAGCAGGAACACTAGCTCTAATTGTTTAACTTCATCAATTTGCGTGTACAAAGTACATGTGCAAAGGAAAAACATATGTTGTTATTTTTTACTTTAAGACTTTAAGAGACTTTAACAGCTAAAATATTTAAACATGATTTACATGTTTCTTCTGAAACTAAACCCGGTCAACTGGTAAAATATATATAGTACTCTACCAGCAAAACAAACTCAAAAAAACAAATCAAAGCTGAAGACCCAAGGCAATGGTGGGATCGAAGACTGACTGGTAAATGAAGAGCTTTGCCTTTGTTCTCAGCTCTCTTCTTCATCTGCATTATTGCCAATCCTGTGCTGTTCCTGTCTGTCAAAGCCACTTAAACCTCACTTGTCAACAAGATCCGATGCCTTATATTCTCTATAGCATAGGTGTGAAACTCTGGCCCGCGGGCCAAATTTGGCCCGTAGTGTAATTATATTTGGCCCGCGAGGCAATACCAAATGACTACTAGAGCTGGCCCGCCAGTATTAGCACATGTACCACTAATGCTACAAATCCCAGAATGCTCTGCTGGTGTTTTGGCGCGTCGATCAGGACAGGACCCGTAAACACACTCTCCTCTGTTGACAGTAGTCATAACTATTTTTTCATAGAAGATTTTTTCAATAAATTTCAGTGTTGGCCCGCGACTTTGTCCAAGTTTTAAATTTTGATTATGAAGCTGCTGGTTGGCTTCCATGTTTGTTTAAACACAAGGATATGTGAGAATTTCTAGTGTCATTGTAGTACTGTCTACTGCCAGAGCTTCAACTCAGTACAAGTGTTTTGCCCACATTCTACTCAGTCGTCAGGTGTGTGCTGCTTCCAGCCTGTCCAATCAGTGATCTGTGCTGGAAACAGTGTTGTGAACTGACGAATCTTTGAAAGTCTTAGCTATTCTTTAAGCTGTTCATACATACTGATTCACAAAGCTGAGCCAGCAACACCTGCCGGTCGTTGTGATTTAAACCTGGCTTTGAGCTGTGTAGCTCAACAGAATCAAAATATATAAAAAGAGTGTTGTTTGGGCAACATGTCTATTGGATTTGTGCAGCACTTGCCTGTCCCCACGTACTCATGCAACCAAGGTATGCATGGGACTCTGAAGGCAGCACCTAGCAGGGATGCAAATACGAATATGAAATATGAATGTATTTCCCCCTTCCAGATTTTTTAATATACAGTCGACTCCACTTAAGTGCATGTCGCTTAAGCGCACGTTCCATTTAGCTGCACTTCACTTGCAGGACCGCTTTTTGCATAATGTGTGTATACGGGTAATAACTTCGGATAAGCGCACTAGCGATAAGTGCACAATGCGTTTAAGCGCATGTACATCATTGATCCCATTGCTATTCTCTACAGCTAATTCACTCCAGTTAACATCCACTAGTCAAACAGCAATATTGAATGACACGTTCAAAAGATGTAAACAGCTAATCAGCATGCAACAATGTAAGTAGCCAGCTAAAGACGGATCATTCAGGTGCTGATGACCAATCCAGCTACTGTACTGAGGCCTAGCAGTTTACAGTGCATTCTAAGTGTACGCTGTAGTCAGTTTAGCAGTGTTATGTAAATGTCGTCCCAGAACGACGATTAGTCTTACAACTCGGCTGTGATAAGTTAACTGTCGTGACTTCTGACAATGGAGAGTGTATGTATTATCCGCTATATTATATATATATACGCTGATCAACTTTCAGAACTGACGTGTTGCACTCATTTTTAGCGCACGCTTAATAGGAGTGCCCCGCTTAAGCGCACGCTCCGCTTTAACGCATGTGTCGATCTAGTCCAGATGCTGTGCACTTAAGCGGAGTCGAATGTAGTATAATATTCAAAGATAACCTATGTAAATACAAAATGCAGTTGTTAAATGATGATATTTGAGTTATCTTTGTTTAATATTAAAATTTGTTTGATGATCTGAATCAAGTGTGACAAATATGTAAAAACACAAGAAATCAGGAAGGGGGAAAATACCTTTTCACAGCACTGTACATAATTTGGATATGCACAGAAAATGTACGCTGGACAAATATGATATGGAGTAACATGATGCATAACATAGTTTTCCAAAACAAATATTTCATTAATTCAGGTACATAATTAAAATAACATATTGTTGTCTAGGCTTCAGGACCCCTAAAACCCTTCAGAGCTGACTGGTGTAGTTCTAATGACTTCTGGTATAAATCCATATTATTAGTATTATGACTCTCAGCTGATCATGTTATATGTAAAAGTATACATTTCAGTCTCTTCACAGCCACCTTAAGATTTCAGGAGCTGGCTACATCATACTCAGCACACATTTTGGGCATGGTATTCCCTTCCCCTTACAGGCACATTTCTAGTAACAGATTGTTGGGAAGGTAACTGTAGTTGTCACTAGTCACCTGTAGACATTGTTTTTCTGGATTATATAATCTTGTCAAGGACTGGACTACTCTTTGAGGCACACTGTTAGACTGAATACCCATGTGTGCTTCAAACAATGGACATGACCATGGAGAGATAATTCTTTTCGTTTCCTTCAACCAGGGCCGGATCTACAGGGGCAACTGCCCCCCTGCTGTAGAGCCTTGCCCCTCCAGCTGCCCCCCCCCAACTTCTATGTCAAATCGCTTATTTGTCCAAAAGCCTATTATACCTTCAAATTAAATATTAATTCACCAAGAATCACGGTCTATATTATATATAGATCATTTATTTAAATTTTAATGTTTTTCTAAAATTATTTTATGTGATCAGGTGATCTTATTCTTCTTCATGTGAGACAGGTGGGACGGTGCCCGAGCGCCCTCTATTGACGGGCCGCTACTGGTCACGGCCCTGCTTCAAACACTGTCTGCCTCCCTCTCCGCCTCTGCTTACAATAAACACGAAAACAGTTTATGAAGAGTTTAGACATGGAAAAATGTTTTGGGTCGTTGTTTCAGGGGCTGAAGTTTCACTGATGGCTCTGTATAATCAATATCACAGCAATGAGGCCGCACAATTTAAACCACGTTACATCCTTACTGATAGACTGGAAAAATAACAAAAAGGCTACAATGAGAATAAGAAGTCTAAATATAACTGCTTGTGTGATTAGTGTGAATGTGATAAATCATTTCTGGTTTCATATTGTTAGAGGCTTCTTATGGTAATAAGGCAAATTTTTAAAATCTTGATGTTTGCAAATTGCAGACCACAGTGAAAAGGACATTTAAAAGTAAAGACATTTCTAGTTTTTTTGGCAAAAAATTGAGGGATGACAAGGAAGAAGAGAGGGCGAGAATTGAGGAAGGAAGAATGATAGAGAGTTCAGGAGGGTCACAGTTGAAGAAGGCCACTGAAAGAGCAACAGGTGAAGAAATGAGTGAAGATGAGGAAAATGATGTTAGCGCAAGGGGTAAAGGTGAGAAGGTTTCAGAGTCAGAGATAGAGACAGACACTGCAGAGGAAACTGATGAAAGAGAAAAGGAAGGCACAGAGTCAGGAAAGTTCTTTTTCTGTATTTATTTATTTATGTATTTATTTTATATTTACTCTGGGGAACCCTTTTTTCTCTCAAAATTGTCTTTGTTTTCTTAGAAGAGATAATGATACAATAAATAGTTTTAATGTGTATTTGTGGATATTTTGTTGACTCCATTTACATATAGGGGATTTTCACATACTTCTCTAGCATTGCCAGACCTCTTGCCACTCTTTGCCCCCCCATGTAAAATTTTCTAGATCTACCACTGCCTTGAACTAGCCTATAATGATGAGTTGTGGTAAACAGTGTTTGTTCTACAGACAGAAAAAATGAATTAGCTAGTGTAGATTTTTATAAGGGCCTGTATGATTTTACCAATGCACTATTTAATCAGGAGAGAAGTGGCACTTGACAAGTGAGAAAAAAAGGAACTAGAGGTTTACGTAGAAAAGCTTCATACAGATAAAGATAGGGGTGGTGGGGTATTTAGTCTCAAGCAGACAGCTGTATTTACCTGTCCAGCCATGGCAGCTTAGACTAAACAGATAATGTACAGATATGATGCTGGCTTAAACCAAGTCTTTTGCTTGGGAGATAGGAGGTAAGAGCAGCTGTATGTTGGGTAACTTTAAAGGTAGAGCAGGATAAATCTGAAGAGTAGTGTCTTTGTCAGGGGATGCAGTTGATTTCACAGGTTAGCCGTCGCCACTGCTCTGCTCTGTGAAGTGTTCATGGAACTTAACAGACGACAGGCTGTCCCAGCATGCAGCGGGACTTTCGGCTAGGTTGTTGCTGCAGGACACTGCTGTGGGCAAAGTTCGGCCTCCTGGAAGACTTCCACAGGCTGGCCAATCAGAAAAGAATGGGGTGGGGGTGGTGGGGTATTTAGTCTCAAGGCCAGAGGGGCTATTGTATGAAGAGGCTTTACAACATGTGTTGGAATTTTTAATTTAAAAAAGATAAAGTTGTGTATCAGTGGAGCCCCAGATTAAAATATAAATCCTAATTTAAGCATAAAATGATCAATTTAAGGTTGAAGGTACACCCAGTGGTAACTCTGGTGGTTTATATAATCAGAACTATTAAATTTATTCACACAAAAGTGTCTTTAATCCTGATCTGGTGTTTCTGTGATCAGGAGGTGGAAACAATAGACTGAACTGTCTATGTCTGAATGTACTCAGGGTCAAGCTTGAACATAAACCTTTCAACTGAGTTGCTTTTTTTCCATCCTCTTTCAATGAGAAACATTCACAACACGATGGTGAAATAAATATAAATTTTGCAAATGATCTTTTCAATATGATTCATGTTCTGAGCAATTTGAAATAAAACAAATTGAAGCACTGACAGGCCTTGGCAATTTTGGCATCAATTCATTCTTGTTAATAATACGAACAGTGGATCTGAGTGTCCACCCTTAATAATAATAGTAAAGCAATATGTAAGAAATATTCAAAATATAAATTAACACATGAATCAAAGCATTTTCAAAGTGTTGTTTTCATGTAAGTAAGTGTGCATTTAGTGGTATTAATAGCTGACATGAGGATGTGTCTCTCTGGTTATGTGTCAGTTTTATTCACATGGGGACTGTAATCAATACATTTGATGGGACTGAAGCGTTTGTGGACTGCAGGGATCTTTAAGTGGGTTACCATGGTTACACTCTACATGGACACTCACTTATGCACACAAACACTCAAAGCCAATTTAAAAAAAAAAAAAAGGAACATATGCTTGATTCATGAGTGCAGGCGAAATATATACACTCATATTCTCACATACACACACACACACCTCCTCACTTACACAAGCAAATGCACATTTGCACACATATTTCCGCTTATGCACAATATGTCCTGCTTGAACACTGAAATAATGTTACACACACACACACCGCAGTGTATGTACTGGAGCAGTGACCCCAGGCTTCACTATGAATCAACAGGCCAACTGTGAATCCACCCAGACCACACACCTTACACACATGATGTCTCCTATGCATATCAACATCCAGAGGATATACCATATAAAACATTTCAAACCGCTGGGGCCAATACAATATTCATAGCTAATTATAACAAATGGTAGACACAAGCAGCACACAGCATCAGTACAGGATGCTGATAAAAAGAAAAGCAGACTCAGAGAGGAATGCAGGGTTAGGGCTGAACTACTGGCACACCTACCTGGAGGACTAATGTCAAGGTAACTACAAGTGGTCTATTAAAAAGTCTATTGAAGGGAATTTCAAATACATAACAGGTGATGCTGAGTGCATTTGTAGAGAAAAATGATAATGCCATGTTGCTAAATGAGGTCTAACAGTGCAACAGACATCTAAACTTCTGTATTGTAACTGCAACGTTTGTGCACACACACACACACACACACCTTCGATCACACTCCCCTCACATCACCACACGGATCGTCTGCACTTCTCAGGAAGATGTGTTTTCACTTCATGTAGCTGATCAGACTGCTGCTCAGGTTTGGTTTCTGGTGGAGCTATGCTGGGAAAAAATGGGATGTAAAAATGAAAAAAAGGTCTAAGTTCTTCCATTTTAACTGGTGCTGGTTTGCAAAACTGGGCCTGTGCAGGACTCACTTACTTAAGTATGTGTGTAAGTTTGATGAACCCATATGCTTGAGGTAGTTTGGTAGTTTTTCATCTTTATAAAATGATGCAATTTTAACACAGCTTATGGTAGTGTGATATTTCTAATCCGACACTGGTGATTTACAGTAAGACTAAACTCAACAAATGTAATATGTGATGTCTTAGTCGACCATAAAGATGGCCACTGTCACTTTCACAGCTGTCAAAGTATGAAGTGTGTAAACACATCAGACACATGCAAACATGTACACACACACATCCATCATGTGACATGCAGCCGTTGTCACTGTAACCTTAGCACGTGCAGCCTGTCTTTAAAGCAACATCAGACATCAGCGCGGAGGGATGGATGACGAGAGTGAGTGGTGAGGGGTGGAGATGAAGCGAGGGAGGGCAATTGAGTGGCTCTACAAATTATATATAAGTATGCGTAGAATTATGAGTGTACTAATTGTGGTCCTTCGTTGTCAAAACAGTAAGGGCTGAACAACAGGGTAAGGAGCACACAGCTCCCACAACAATGCTGAAAAGTAATAACTGTCAAGTAACTGTTTTTGTTCATATATGCACAGGAATCACAGAAAAAGAAGGGAGACGGCTGAGGAGTTCTGTCAGTACCTGGATGTATGCATGTTGCACAAAATTCTACAACTCTCTCTGTGTCCACCTCAGATTTTACATCAAAGATGGGAAAAATGCATAAATCCTTCAGAGTTCAAACATCATTTTCCAGCCATATATCTCTCACAAATTGATCTCTTTATACAATAAAGGTGTGTCGAGATCTAACAAAACAAGGAAGCAAATTTTCAAAGAAGACTTCAATTATGTTAAACCTACTCAAATGTATTTAGGAACTGACAGTGCACGCAAAACACGTTTTTTTTCCCAGTGTGTGTCGATTAAAGAAACTTGAGACAACTTGAGGGGTTCAAGAACAGTACAACCAGTCAAAACAGTCCAGATAGGCAGACATGGTTTTAGAGGATACCTCAGACGGTCAGAATGTCAATTCATTCTCACCCAAGACACATTTGAAGTTGTCAATCCGTTAGGGCCTCTAGGTGAGGTTGTACTGAACAACCAATAGACAGGTTCTGGCAGAGGATGGAAGCATAATGAAGGCAGTTTTGATAGCCATCTTAGGAGATAATCTGAGCTCCCACTGCATAGGTGGTTTCATTGAGAATTTCAGCTGTAGCAAACATTTTTGCAGATACTGCTTAATTGAAAGAGAAACCTTAATCAGGGACCCGCTGGCACTTGGACAAAAAAGAACTGCTGATCACTACCAAGACAGTTTTGACTTCCTCTCTACAACTGATCAGTCTGTCGTACATGCCATCAAGTTTGACTCTGTGTTCTGTCCATGTGTTTCCATGTGTTCTCTGGGCTGCCTCCATGTTTGGGCCATGATTTCTTTGAAGGAGTGGTTTCAGGTGACTTGTCACTATATATTATTACCCTTGTGCAAGTGAAAAGGCATTTCACATACAATCACAAAAAAACAGAGAAATTGTACAGTTCATACACATAGGAAGTGTGGCCTGAAACCACAAGGGCAGAGGCTCAGGGGGTGTGGGGTGTGTGTGTGTGTGTGGGGGGGGGTATCAATAGCGTTTACTGATACTCTAGCAGAATACAAGAAGAAAGATGGGCAGCTACAGTTGAACTTAGTCTAGATCAGTGATTCTCAAAGTGTGTGGCGTGCCCCACTGGCGGGGTGCAGAATGGTGACATGTGGGGCACGAATGACCTGGAGGAAAAGCCACGCTCATCAACGTAGCAGCAATTTATGGATAGAAACATCCTGGTATTTTAACTACTTCTCTCGGTTATAACTATGTTTGTGTAGTTTTTCGGTGGTTATAATGTGAAAATTAAAATATTCAGACATCCCTGATGCAGCACATGAGGACAGCGCGTGGAAAAGCATGTGTAAAATAACTTACTGTTACATTCTGATGGATCCTGACTCTGTATCAGGGACAATTAATAATCATGAATAATTAATGAAGTTACCACTGTTGAAAAAGCAGAAATACGAACAGAAGTGAAAATGTTCTTATGTTTTTTTTTACTTAGCGATGTCTAAAACTTACAGGAAATACATACAGTGGGAAACTACAAACTAGGGCTGGGCTTTATAACTATACCTGTGAAGTGTGACATACATTTATGAATTTGCACTCGTTAATTTAAAGGGGCACCAAGTCGCAGTGGATCCCATAAAGTAGAGAGGTGTGACCACCCCCCCTCTGGGATAATGTACAATGAAGTTAAACCCCGAACAAATCTCAAACAGTCTCAATTGAATAAGTTGTTCTTGGCAAATAACAGTGATCTCATGTCTTGATACAACAAAAGAAACACAACGTGTGTTTCTGGTTTCTGTTTCTGGCTTTACTGAGGTGGAATTCAGACAGAGAGAGTTACCTACTTTACCGCAGGGGAAACTTGGCTCGTCCTCCTCAGGGTTCAGACTCCTGACCTGTTTAAACCACTTGCAGTGAGGCAGGGTTCTGGCGGCCTTGAAGCTTGAGGTGATCCGTACGCTTGGCTCTCTTTACCTCGGTCCTTCTGCTGGCGGACTCCGGTCCTGTTTAACCAGGTGAGGCAGAGTTTGGTCGGTCCCTTTTACTCAGCAACGTCCTGTCTTGTTCTCAACCATATATACTCTTTAAGAGAGCACAGGGGTGGAGCCAAGGCCCTTTGGCGGGTTGTTCAAAACGGTCATTTCTTTGTCTGAGACACTCAGTATGTAAATACCCCAATAAAAGATAATGAATAATAATTCTAGAACCAGACACTACCACAGTCCACATCTTACAACCAGAATCAACATTCAATAATCAGTAACTTGAAGTGAATCACAAACAAAAAGTGTTGAACACATAAAATTATAGTTCCATGTGATATGCAACTACTGAACTACTGCCAAATGTAGAACTGTCTCCCAGGTGACTAAAGTAACTAAAGGACACACCATTATGTGAAAGAGACATACAGTTTAGTGGCACACAGTCTGATGATTAATCGGTCTCATGATTAATAATAATGTTCCAGTGTAGCAGCGGTAGTTCCAGTAGAGCATATGTCCAATGTGCAAATGAAATGTAATGTTAAAGTGCATTGTGCCATGATAGCGCAACAATGTAGTATAACAGTAATATAAAATAACAGTAATGTAAACAGCAGCGTGTAATGACATTGACAGTAATATGATGAGGTGCCCCTAAAATAGACCTAACGATGTCCATGGATCATACTGGTGAGGGCTTGGTTTTTAGGAAGATAGCTGTGATACTTGCTAACCATTGAATTGAACTTTGTGCTAGAGTTGCATCAGTTAGTACTCCTCATTGACCTTGGACTTCACTGCTTGCATGTCCCTACAGAAATAAGTGTGCGTGTAAATGCTGACAGTCTGATGGATTATCACTTAGTGCCACTTTATAATATGGCATGTTTTTTTGTTGTTTCTCTACATCATTCAGTTTCCTCTTTTTTTCAGGGATGGAAATTGAGGAGGAAATCACAGGCAGTCTGCCAGAACTGGACAGAGAGAAAATAACCTCTATTGTTGAACGTGAGACGTGATTGGTGTACAACAGAAAAATTGATCTGTTAAAACTACTACTTGCATTTGTTGTGCAGGCCATGCAAGTTCACCGCAAAAACCCTACACACGCAGCTTATGAAGAGGTTATTATAAATGTCATAAACACATATTCTCAGACTTTTGCAGATTTTATTGAAAAAAGACTCGTTTCTAGCCACTATTCATTACTAGGAAGCATCAAATCTAGAGTTCACCATGTTAATAGAAATATCACACTTACACTTCATCAGCCAAAGAGAACCAGAAATGAGAAAATATGCAGAAAATATGCCATGAAACTTCACCTAAACAAGTTAGACGTCTTGTTGATAGCTATGATTGTATTAATGGAGGTGTTTTCCTGCACGAAGCGGTTCAACATTTCTGCAACAGAATGCGATGCCGTCCAGCAAGATGCTACATCAGCCGAACACGTACATGCGAATATTTTGTAATTTGAACACTGTTTACTGCCAGACTGTTATTACCAAATATGAAACATTTGCCACTGGAATAACTTCCCTGAGTTGTAAAATCCTCAGTGCAAGCATCACAAACCAACGCACTATGTTTTGGCATCTAATAAGCTTTGAACCCCTAAATCTCATTCGCACACAAAAACACACAAAACAAATACTCTTGACCAAACACACCTGGGCAAAGGAAACCGTACACAGAACAGCAACTCACCTCCACTACTGCACCTTTGCATGCTTCTTATGTGCCTGCACACACTTCCGAATTCAACACACCTACACACACACACACACTTAAGGAAGTGTGTTACCGGGGTTACCACAGTGTCAACAGGCAACTGATGGAAAGAAAGTAGGAGAGAAAAAGATAAGGAGAGGGAAACAGACCCTGTATAAATCACTCCATCTGACAGAGTGGGGGTGGGGAGGGGTAGAGGTGAGTGAGGCAGGCCAGCAGATGAAGTGATAGAGAGTATCTCTTTCCCACATTATCCAGAGTTATGTAACATAGTGTAGCGTACCGGTAGGAGTCATGGTAAACAAATGCAGCCACACATTGTGTACGTTTATGACAGATGAGTCTCAGGGGGCGTCCACAGTTAAAAAAAAAAATGGTTCAAGGGATTTGAGACATTTCAGGGAGATGACTTATGTGAAAGCAATACAAAGATGTGTGAAGAGAAACAGAAAAGAGACATAAAAAAGAGGAAGACGGTACATAATGGATTAGAGTTGCTCTGTGAAAGTAAAGGCAGTTAAGAGACAGAAACATATTCTGAAAAAGAAGAGGATGAAGAGAAGAAAGAAACAGAAGATACTACAGTACAGCAGCAAGGCAGAATATATGAACCTGTTGGAATGATGTATTAATTGATCATATAATGTGATCTGATCTTCATCTCAGTCATGATTATAGACAAGCACAATGTGCTAAAGTTGATTATCACCATTGTCCTGATGCATCACCCAGCTTCTTTTGAGCTTTTTTTTGTGGACAGCCACCACTTTAGGATTAATTCCCCTTTCCAGAGCCTTCCAGGCCCTATGGCAGCATAACCCCAAATCACGATGCTTCTTCCACCATACTTCAGTGCTGTGATGGCGTTTTCATGTTGGTGTACATGTAATTGTACTGCTGCATGTTCTTCCTGAAGAATTCAACCTTTTTTTTTCATCTGTCCACAAACATTTTCCCAGTAGTGTTGTGGAGTGTCAAGTTGGTCTTTGGTAAACTTCAGGCATGCAGCCATGTTTTTCTTGGAGAGCAGCAACTTCCTCTGTAGTGCCCTGCGTTAGACACCATAACTGTTCGATGCTTTACATGTAGCAGACTCATGAACAGAGATGTTAACCAGTTGCAATGATTCCTTAAAGCCTCTAGCTCTACTCTTGGGTTTTCTTTACCCCATTGAGCATTCTGCCATGTGTCTTCGGAGTCATCTTGGCTAGGAGCCCACTTCTTCAGAGAGTAGCCAAAGTACCAAATCGAAAATACTGTATATAGACAATTTATCAGACTCCGGACTAAAATCTAAACTCTTAGAGATTACTCTAACACTTTCCAACTTTATGCAACATCTCCAGTCTTGTTTCTGTTTATTAGACTCCAGGTTTGCTACTGACTCCAAATAGCTTTTATTGAAATCCATAGCCTAGGTGTGGGTATCCAATAAAGACATGAAACACTATAACTATTGGGTGTTATTTGTTTAAGCACATTGTGTTTATCTGTATTCGTGACTTACATGAGGATCATGTCAAATTTCAATGCTGCGTATTAGATTGAAAAAGTTTCCTTGTCAAGCCTTTGAGTGTGCTGCACTTTTGACATTGATAGGTGCCATGCGTAAAACAAATGCTGAGGTTTTTACTCTGTAACAATATTGCTGAAAATCACTTTGACTATGACAATTGCTCCATGCTTTTTCTTACTGTTATATATTTCTCTGTTTTCCAACAAGTCCTGTCAGCTGTCGGAAATCAGCAAATAATCAGTATGGTGGTATCAAGACAATTACAAAATACTGTTGGACAGTGCCCTGAGCATGCCATTTAACCACAGCTTGCCCGGTTCAAATCTGGTTCAAAGAGCTCCTGACTTAAGTCCATGTCACACGACTCGAGTCCACTACTATCACTGCCTCCTATTACTAGTACTGCTGGTAATAACAGCAAAAACATGACATCTTAGAATCCACATTTATGAGTCATTTGTGAATTTGGAGCAGACTTTTCAAGCCAGCAAGAGATGTGTTGGGAACCCCTGTGAGGACTTATGGTCCTTAGCTCTCTGGACTTTACTGGTACACGCCTATTAAATCTGTAATTCTACAAGCGCAGAGCAGTCTGAATATTTGGATTAAAGGAAGAAAATAAGACCAAAATTCGAGGGCAAAAAAGATGAAGCTGACACATTTCATTATGTTAGAAAGAAAAACTGTGAGCTAAAATGGTGAAGCCGGAAAAAAGAGAACAAAAGTAATAAAAAATAATGATAAAGAAAAATGGTAGACGGGAACAAGAAGTTAAAAGAAGTGAGAAGGTGCAAAGACATTGTGAGATAGTAAGAAGAGCTAAGTTAAAGTGCCAAAGAAATTGGAAGAGAGAAAGAATGTGGAAATAGACGGAGGGGAGAGGAGGGATAGAGAAGGAGCGATAGTAACAAAGAGTAGAGAGAGGCTGCCAGCTTTCTCTCTCTCTCTCTCTCTCTCTGAAGTGTCTTAAAGGCCTCAGACTCTCATGTATATTAATGTCGCTGCGATATGACAATGGTGACACAAAGCCTGTTTACAGGGAGCTGGCTGACTGCAGCCAGGTTGAAGCTGTTTAGCATGCGACTCCGCTGGGATTTATCACACTGCACCCATGTCGGAGGCTGCTCAACTTAATACAGCAACACATCTTTTTGTATAGTGCATTTACATTTTACTTTTTTTTTTCACCAGGCATTTAGCTGAAGCGCTTATGCAAAACAATGTGCAATGAGAGCAACATTAGAAAATGCTGCTGGATCATCCTGAAAGATTACAAGCAACAGAATATGGCATGTCAAAGTTCAAGGGTTTGGAGGTCTTCTAACACTAATGTGACAAAAGAAGCCTCATGTAAACTGCCTGTTCACCTCCCTTAGAAGTTTTCACCTTTTTTTTTACAGCATTGAATCATGGTTAATTTAATTTGGCTGTAAAAAAATTATTTTCATGAAAACAGATCTCTACAAAGTAATCTAAATGGATTAAAATATAAAACAGCAAAATAATAGATTGCATAAGTATACACCGCCTTTAAAGTGAGTCATGTAAAACATCACTGGTGTTCATTTTAGTAGACACACAGAATGTGTTTCAAGTGCTTGTAACATAAATTTTGTTAACTAAGGCAGTCTGTGATATATTTGTGTCTACGCAGACTGTGCAAACCGAGTGCGCGTGCTCCAGACAAGTAAACGTGACGCTCATTTCCTGCACTGCAGTGATGTTTATTCCGACAGCCTTGATGCTGTTAAGCCATCACACATACTGTTTGTATTTTGTATGCATACTCAGTTGCACAAATTAGCCTTTAGGAACAATAGTGCTTTGAATGTACAAGTAGGAGCATCCTAACACGCTCACAGTGACATACTGTAGCACACTGATGTGGATGCTGACCCTGCTTTGTCAGCTTACACTGAAATGATTTGACCTTAAATCAAAGCTAAAATGCTGAACTGACGATGATGTTGTGGGAATATCTGCACCAGTGATCACACTGATCATGCAGCAGCCTCCTCCAACCTGCTTCCTTCTGTGCTTCGTGAACTAATATTTCATTAGTCTTGATTTGCAGTGGAGAGTTTACGTATCCCATCGTGGTTCAAAATCTGCCAAGATTATGTTTTTTGGGAGCTTTTGGGATATTTCTACAAGACAATGGTAATGTTTCAAAACGCCTTTAGGCCACAGTTGTTCTAAGTATTGATCTTTAAAAGTCTGTTTTTCAGCTAACCCCACTACAGAGACAGACACACACACACTTTGTAACCCCTAATAGCGATCAACAACAGTCAGAAAAGAAATGCACACTTTAATTAACTAGTCTGTTTGTCATTTCCAGAGAATGAGAATTGGCAGCGACAACATTTATCCTCAGCCACCGTCTCTCCCTCATGAGGACTTTGAACCAAATCTATCATCTTTCTTCTTGTACTGGCCAAACAAATTGGATATGGTCTTTTTTAATATTTTAGCCTGTTGTGACAAGTCTACTTTTGATACCATTTCCCATTTCCCTCATACAAAAAACATTATATGATAATGAGTCAGGATAATTCCACTCATTTCCAATATAAACAACTGATGTCAAAAATGTGTCATAGTATCAGAGTAATACGCCCTACTCTCACAATTTGATTGAGGCCCAAATACATAATGCCGTTTCGAGTTGTCTCAGAGGAAAAGTTGGTAATTGTTGACAACTGTAGGAGAAACCTGATGAAGTGTTGAGTTGTAACCCGGAGTGGTGCTACTACACTACTTGATTTTCCAATTCAAAATTTGATGAATAACAAGTTGCATTCTGTTTCAAAAAACGTCATACATCATATCGCCAAGACTTCACTCAGCATCTGGATGTAAGCCACTTCAGGCTGAACAAAGTTTAATGCTAGCCTGAAATGATCACGGGTTAAATATCAAATATCCCAAATCAAATGTGGGCCGCTTCTGGCAAAGATTTGGCACAGTTGGTTTATCTGGTTCATTCTTGACATATCGCCAGACTGAGGCCTGCTTGTGACCCAGAGCTTGCACACAGGAGCAGACTGTCCCAAATGCCATGATACCATGTGATGTGTGGGTGGAGTGTTGGGTGTGGGCTCGGGTTGTTTAAAAGGCAGAGAGGTTGCCCACCATTTGCGGGGTCAGCGGTTTGATCCCCGGCTCCTCCTGTCTTCGGGTAAGGCAGCCCGAGTTAAAAGTGTTCATGTGGTTGGCTTTGTTATTAGAATGAAACTCTCTGAACTCCATTTGACAGTGTTCTTGATATTGGACTGCAGTGATACTGAGAGTAAGATTTCATTAGGCCCACCTCACTGTTACCACAGTGTGTGTGTGTGTATAGGTAAATACACACGCATATGCCCACACACAAAAACAATCTAATTTGACACACACGCGCTGTGTGTAGTTGTAGTCTCTAGCTTCTTCTCTGACTGCCAGGAGAGAATGAGAGACTTACTCATACCCTCCCTCATCCACGTTGGTTCCCCTCAGAGAGGAGAGGGAGGTGTATGTGAGTGAGAGTGTGTGTGCAGGTCGGGTGGTGTGGAGGGAGTCTCTGGTTGAGACAGATTCAAGTCTTTATTGAAAGATCATATGGGATGACTGAGGAATCCCATTACTTGTTGATTAAGTATTGATCCCGAGCCGCCCAAGTATTAACAAGTAAGCTAATATGGGCTGACCCATGGGACCAGTGGCTTGGGGTTGTGTGTGTGTATTTGCAGGCATGCTGCTTGTGTGTGTGTGTGTGTGTGTGTCTGAATGAAAAATAGAGTGAGAAAGAAGGGGAGTGTGCCTGAAAGTGTGACAGGTTGAGAGAGCGAGAGAGAATTAAAATGATCACAATAAAGGCGTCTCACAATCGGAGAGGCGGCGATTAAAGTTTGAGAACGACATCGAAAGTGTGGAACGAGTTGACTGCGTGAAGGAAAAGTGGAGCGAACTTGAGCGTTAACAGGTCAAAGAAAGAAAGAGAGGAGAGAGGTATTTAAGTGGGGTAGGGGTGGGGGGGTTAGGTGCTCAAGGCTTTGGTTGAAATGTCAGGCGCTTACTGCCGAGTGGAGATCAATTCCTTCATTACTCTCTGCTCCTACCATTAACATCATCACATGGCATTTCTACAGGGAATTGATGCCCACCCCCCCACACCCCCCATTACATACATGCATTCATGTGCACATTCACATACACACACTAATATGAAGCAAAAATAAGATTAGTTATAGCTGCACACAATATAGTCTATATTAATAAGCTGTTTTTATGTTTGAATAACAATAGTATCATCAATATCAGATTCACACCTACAATACAGATTATTAATACATCTCTCAGTATTTTTTTGACTAAATCTGTGGTTTTTGGCTCTGAACCATCAGTTCTAATGAAGATGTAGTAGTTTAATTACTTTTAATTAGGGAACAGAACAATCCAATGTTTTTCTGTTCATGGAGATAAGAAGGTATTATGATGAAAACAAACTTAAAGTGGACATGGCTACATTTAAAATTGATTTTAAAATTATTTCAATATATTGATCAGCGGTTAATAAATTTATCTAATTCATATTTGAATTTACATTTTCAACCCGGAAGACAACTTGTCTAACATGAACACAATATCCCTCACAAACGCCTTCAACACCTTCAGGGTATTTCCTCAAATTTGGCAAAAAAATTCCACTTCCATTCAACAATGAACTGATGTTAGATGTTGGTGGTCAAAGGTCAAGATGACTGTGACCTTAGGTCCATCCTATTCAGCCCTCCTATTCTTGTGAACATGATATCACAGCCATGCCATGAGGCAAATGTCCGTTTGGACTAATCAACTAAATTGATTTGGTTGGTGAAATTCAAGTTCAAAGTTACATGTCAGGATGGGTTCAGTGCTGGTTTTGCGATGGGATTTACTGACTGAAGGGAAAAATGGATATCGCTAACTTAAT
>JAUBNQ010000007.1:2188387-2201885 GCA_032353495.1 Ctenopoma kingsleyae | reverse complement strand
ATGTCAGGATGGGTTCAGTGCTGGTTTTGCGATGGGATTTACTGACTGAAGGGAAAAATGGATATCGCTAACTTAATGGTTTTATATGCATTGAAGAAACCAGTTTATGTTTTAAAAATATATTCCTAGGAAACTACTATACAGAATACACTATATACAATATGTATATGTACAAAAGCATTGTTTATAAAACTATGAAATTTATTCTGGATTGCCAAAGCATGTGCAATTCTAAACACTTCACTTCAGTGCATAGAAACAGTACATGCAAACTGTAGAAATCCAGTTTGTGTGCACACCAGAGAGCAAATACATCAGCATCACCATAACTTGCAAACAGAGAGAAGGTTAAATATGATTTTCTCAAAGTGATAAAGTTTGATGATGTCCATGTGTAGGACTAAACAGGGATATTGATTGGGGCTCTATTATTTAAAAATCTGAGTGGTGTGAGCAGGTTATTGAAGTTTGTAAATCCAGCAAAAGTTTATACAGAGCTCCCTATTCAGCCCCCAGGACCACACAGTGTGAGTAACCTCTACACCTCCACCCTTGATCTCCTCTCATGGTTCTCCCTTTTGAACTTGAGGATACAGAGACAAAGCCCGTGAACCTGAATACAGATCAATGCTGAACCCTGACACAGAACAGGCTGCAGATTACTACAGCAGAGCCACTGTAGCAGACAGGAAATCAAAGGCCAAACAAGAGGTAACATCTAATAATGTGTTCCTCCGTCTGAAGATAAAAGTTTTATTGTCAGCAGTCAAGACCTTTTTGCTGGAGAAGTGAAAAAAAAATTTCTTAAGATACACAAATTTGCTCACAAGCAATATAATACAGCAACTGCATTAGCAAAATGGTAGCGACAAAACAGTCAAACAAACGTACAAACCAAAATTATTGCATTATGTTTGTATGCCTCTCTTAATTATTAAGTTGCAGTTTACACGCATGTCTGTCCAGACTCTGTCCAGTATTCTAATAACATCCCACTGGATATTTGTGCCAGATGAAATTTCCTCCACCCATTTCTGAGATACAGTGTTGAATGAATGTGACATAGATAAAGGACAGGACAGGACCTCGACCTTTGACCATCTAAAGCTAATCAGTTCATCACTTAGCCCAAATGGACATTGCACTTTCATAAGAAAGGGATGGATGGACAACCCAAAAAGAGTTAGCCAGCAGAAAAGTCAGTTCTGGGTCAGCATTGCCACAGCATGTAGTACAGCATCAGCTGACAACACCAGAACTGTGGTTCTGCAAAGTACATGTACAAAGTACATGTAAATATCCCATAGAATGTGTGAGTTGCATTATGAAGCTGGCATACTGCTTGAAGCATGCCCTATCAATAGGTCTTTTTGAATCATAAAAACTAAATAAAAAAATCAGTACTTGAAGCAGCCCTGTAAATGAGTGTAAATGACTTGCCACGCATATGCTCTCATGCAGCCTAGAGGGGAATTGTCCATCCTTGCGTATTGAATGAGCTGTACCTAAAAACAGCTACAAAGTGCCATAAAGTGCATTATTTTCTCAGTAGGGAAGACTTTTTCATTTTACTAAAGCCCTAATTGCCATGTTAAAAAGGTGCTTTGCACTGACACTGATGGTGTTAGACATTTAGTATTCAGGCTAGATAAGATCAGAGATCAGTGGGATGAGATGAGAGCAGCACAGCAGGAGATGGTGGTGGTCAGCGTTGATATTGAACATTATATGCCAAAATATTCAATGAAGCATCCAGTTTCCTGCCAAGGATTATTAAATGTCTTTATGTTTGAGTTCAGGCACTTGCATCTTGGAAGATTTGAGAAAGATTGTGGTTTGGCTAATAACAAAAAATAAATAAATACATTTCATCAGAACATAATCATAATATGATAACACTGGCTACACTGCAGTTTAGTTGCACAGGAACGGAATCTTTAAGAGATGGAGTTGGTGGTGAAGATGGGTGTCCAACGGCCAAAAACCAAACGTGAGCTGAATGCATGTAGAAGAAATCACACAAAAACAAAAACTCATATCTCATGCCTGCTCTGTTGTGATACTTTCACTAAACTTTCCAGAGACTTCTAGGGACGGTCCTATACACGAACGTTTTCAGTCTTTAAGCATACCTACATTTTGGGTCTGCATGCCTAAAGTACACAGTCATGTCCACACACGTCCAATCACAACAGAGTGTTTTCGGGGTGAGAAGGGGCCCTAAAGAGACAGGAGCTAAAATAAACCATTTCACTGTTACAGTGATTTAAAAGAAACACAGCATAAAGGACCATTATATCAAATAAATCAAAAATATCAAAACTATGCATAATAAGGCGTCTTTAAACAGGTAAAGAAAGTTTTGTTACACTTAATAATGTGGTATGAAGTACCGGTTAATCCTAGTTTACAGGGAACATGAAGGGCTACAGTCCTGCCATTCACACCAGTATCTAGGGTATGACGTCTCCCAGAGAAGGCTTTACACTGCCTTCTAAAACTGAAAGTGTAACATTTGTAATATGTCCTGTACATTCTCATGGCAGATTATTAGGTACACCAACCCTAAAATGTAACACAACACACCAGAGTAATGAAATACAATACAACAAGACAGTTGAAAAAAACCAAACATCATCACCTTTATGAAAGGAGGTTTTAATGTGGGGTTGTTGTATTATCTAGGTGTATGAGGTGCAAACGGAGTGAGTGCATGTAGCAATCAGTGTAAGTAAACTAATAAACTTTACTTGATTGTGATGTGATAGTACTATTTTTACAGCCTTGATATCACCTGCTCTTCTTTCTTTCTTATCTTCTATCCTCCAGCCACTGTAAATAATTCATTTTTCATTAAAAACTCATTACCACTAAAATCCCTGCGTTTATATTATCACACAGTACGAGAGAAAAGAGAGAGCGTGAAGGAGTGTGTGTGTGTGTGTGTGTCAGAGAGAGAGAGGGAGAAGGAATGGAGTTGAAATATGAGGCAAAGCCATAAATAGATTGTGTGCTCTAATGTGATTGTCATCCTGTGGTTGCTCTTTGTCTGTAGAGAATGCAGAGTGATGAGTCCAATGAGAGAGAGATCAATGAAAGACAGCGAGAGTAGAGAGGGAGGGTGGTGAAAGATGAGTGAAGACAGACGGAGTGATGACCAGCTTTTTGGGATGTGTGGATAAAAGAGAGAGAGAGAGTTTTGTGTGTGTGTGTTTGTTTGTGTGTTTGAGCACTGCAGGCTCAGAAAGTGAGAGCCTATGTATTACACTGTTTTCATATGCACGTCAGTTGGTGTTATTATTCACTGTTCACAAGCTTTGGTGTATGTTTATTTATGTGAATATACAGTGCTGGATTAAAGCTTCCATGTCACATAACCCCCTCTCTGGCAGCCAAGGCAGGTTTGGGGGGTGTTGCTCCTGAGCAGGCAGTTTGTTTTTATGAAGGTTACAAAGTTAATAGTTAATGCTCATGAATGCTTGATTATCAACGATTCCTTTTAATGAAGTAACAAATAATTTTTGTTGATATATTTTATTGATTTTGTGTCTGGATCCCTATCATCTGGTCACTACATCACATATCAGCCTCTAGTTAAGAATCTCCATTTTAAAGAATGAGGGAGGTTATATTCCATATTTTGTAAAGAATATAATTAAGTAGTGTGTGTTAGTATTTTGTCCATGTATTTGAACACTGATGTAATTTTCATCAGTTTGGCTCTGTACACCACTATATTTGACTTGAAATGAAACATTCAATATGTTTAATTTATCTGTTCTTGATATGGTCAATTGTCAAGTATTTTTTCTTCACCAGGGAAAGAAATCCTTTATCATCGACCATAGCTGTGATCTTCCTGGTCTTTTTGATGTCCTTGACATCACCAGTGTTTGTTTGTTTTTTCACATAAAGAATAGGAAGGTTTTGCAAAGGCCAAGTCAGTCACCTGATCTGAATCCAACTGAGTATGCATTTCACTTGCTGAAGGCAAAACTTAAGTCAGAATGCCCCAAGAACAAACAGGAACTGAACACAGTTCAGTAAAGGCCTGGCATAGCATTATCCTTCATCAGGGAAGTTACCCAGCATCTGATGATATTTGTGGCTTCAGACTTCAAGCAGACATCGAATTGAAAAGATTTCAAACTAACAGTTTAATGTATGTATGACTATGTCTGTCCAAAAAAACCCCTTTGAAACTAGAATTATGGAACGCCTTCCCCACCCAGTCAAGTTGCAGTTTACATGCATGTCTGTCCAGACTTCATATTCATATTCTACAAGTTTAGGTCACAGGGACCTTTACCACTGACCACCAACAGCTGAAGTCATCCTTAAGTCCAAGTGGACACATGCCAAGTTTGAAATAATTCTTGTTCTCGTACATGAGAAGGGGATGGGTCTGAGGTCACTGTGAGGTCACGTGACATTGATCTTTCATCACAAAGATTTGGAAAAATATTGAAGAAATTCCCTCAAGGCCTTCCTGAAATACTTTGTTCACAAAAAAGGGACAGACAGATGGAAATACAACTCTAAAACATAATGTTCAAGGGAATAAAGAATAAAATTTGTTGTAAGTCATATTTCATCCAGTACTTTCGATCAAACACTTCTGTCTACACTACACTATCCACTGATGCAGTGTGGTGGTGTACAGAGCCAAACACTGAGCGTAACTATCTAACTAGCCTTTGTGGTTTAGCACTCAACACAAACCTATTACAACACATCACACCATTGCACTTGATAACACAATTGATATTTTCTCTCATTGTCAGCAATGAACATTATATTTACTGAGTAATGTTCACTTAAGTATGAGATCTGAAAATTGGACAGAAAAACGGTGTAATTTAACTTTTAATAACATTTAGAACAATATCAAAAACTACTTGTAACCATGTTCAGAGTGTGTGCTCAAGCTGCAAAATGACTGAAGTGTGATGTCTCAAATTTTCATCACAAGATTTTTGAGTGTGGTGTTGATGGTCACACACAAAACATCACAGAATGGAAATTAAGAGTTATGATAGATTAGCAGGTTTTTTTTAAATGTGTCATTGTTTTCTCTTTTTTTCTTAAGTGGTCATTGAGTTTTCTCAGTGCCTGATTGCAACGCTACAGTAGTGCTGGTCCTAAATGAATGAACTCATTATGACAAAAGTCTTTGCCTCCTCCTACCTATTTGGCTTTTATATGTTACTCAACTAAATGCCAACTCTATCAGGGAAAGTATACACAGCCTTAAGTACTACAAATCTGTACACTCAACTCAGCTAATCTCATTCTGATCTCAACCCTCAAACTGACTGCCCAGTTTGTACATACACATATAAAAGGAAGAATGCTGAATAGACCAATTCAGGGCCTTAAGGACTTTCCAGATTTGTTCATGTTGCCAAGTCAGACAGTAGACTAATCACTTGTTTATCTGGGTATTTAAGCACAAATATCTTATTGAATTAGTATTATCACTTAACAGTAAAATGCTATTATGCACTGCACTCTTATACAAAAGGGTGCAACACCTCATACTCTAAATACATCTAGTGATCTGCACCATCTACCATGAACTGCAGTTCTGCACTAGGACACACTGTGTATGTGGTTCATGGATAACTTCACTACCAACAGCCACCCACCAAAATGTTGTTGGACAGCTGATCATAGTGGATGGCGCAACACAGATGATGGGCTTTCTGTGTCTTGTGCAAGGACACCTTATTATGGGGCCAGAAGGAACCAGGAGTCAAAACACCAATCAAATTAGTAGATTTGCTTGCAGAGATAATTTGCTCACCTTTGAGGGTTTGGAGAGAACCACAATGTAACATGCACTGTGTCACACAGAAGTTACAGCTTGTATCACAGTGTAAATTTACTGTCCCCTCTAAATAACTCAAACACAGCCTTGTAACACTGTTACAAGGTCTCAGGTGTGAATGGGGAACAGGTGTGTTAAATTTGGTGTTATCGCTCTCATACTCTCTCATACTCTGGTCACTGGTCAAAAATGAATTGTTGCTCTACATAAAGATGGCCTAGGCTATAAGAAGATTGCCAATACCCTAAAACTGAGCTGCAGCATGGTGGCCAAGACCATAAGCCGTCTTAAGGTCTCTAACATCCACCAGCTCCATGATGTCGTCATGGAGGAGTGGAAGAGGATCCCTGTGGCAACCTGTAACGCTCTAGTGAACTCCATGCCCACGAGAGTTAAGGCAGTGCTGGAAAATAATGGTGGCCACACAAAATATTGACACTTTGGGCACAATGTGGACATTTTTCACAGGGGTTTACTCACTTTTGTTGCCAGTGATTTAGACATTAATGGCTGTGTTTTGAGTTATTTTGAGGTGACAGCAAATTATACTTTATACTTTAGACTACTTTATGTTGTGTCAAAGTGTCATATCGTCAGTGTTATCCTATGAAAAAATATAATAAAATATTTACAAAAATGTGAGGGGTGTACTCACTTTTGTGACATACTGTATAATCTTAGGCTTCCAGTGCCACTTTCATTAAGAGAACGATGGGCCACTTTGTGGTGTACCTGGACATTTATTATGGAACACACAGAGGCAAGTACAGTACTAAGATTAGTATAGTACTCTGCAGTTTCCAACTGCAGAGAAACTAGACCAGGTTTCTTAACACTTCCTAAATATCTAAAACTATGCTATAACAAGTGTAGGCTTTTGGTTACACAAAGTATTTCACTGCATATCTTAGTTTCATCTGTGTGGGGTCTGTCTGTCTGTGTGTCTCTGTTTATGTGTGTGATTGACCATGCCAATGTTTGGCATTCACCTCATCTTGCAGCCAGTCAATAAGGCGGCGTGATTATTCAGATGGGCCTTAGGTTTAACTCTCCCTCCTCATTGACTTGACGAAGGTTTTAGTTCTGTTAAGAAGCTGACACACTTCATTACAGAGAACATTCCTCTATTGATTAAACCATTTCAAGGTCTGGCCTTTCTCTCCCAGGAAGGATCTCCTCAATAATAACTATACCGTTCTTAGAAACACACACACTGAGCTTTTGCACATACATGCAGGTGTTTTACATACAGTATATTTGCGACCAATGATGTCACAAACGGGTCATACATTAACTAGAGCTTTATGTGACTTAAGCTTTGCTTCACAAAGTTAATGTGGTTCCAAGTCCTTCTGTTGATCTACATGCCATATTGTTAATATCTCTCCATCCAGGATGTCTTTTTATTCTTGCAATGCATATTACATTGCATATAAACAGTTACCAGCTGCCATTCATATTTGTTTTGGCAGAATATGCAATAATTTATGTTCTTGTGGGATTTATGGGTGTGTCTACTGTCAGAACAAGCATTGTGAGGTGGGTGCTCCTTCCTGACTGATTGTAGGTCTCAGCTAGTCTTTAGGTATGTCCCAGCAGATATTAGGCAGTACAGAGGTTAGGTGAATTTTGTCTAGTGGTGGAAAAAGTAAGTTTAACACTAGGCTTCTGATGTCTCTAAAAGCCAGCTGGAGTCAGGTGTTAGCAAATGTGGAGTCCAATCAATTAAACAAGAATAGAGGTGTGGTTTATAGCATAACTACCAAACAGTTGACTTACTTTTTCTTGCCACTGTAGGTATAATTTATATACTCACTCCGCCACACTGGTAAACTGGTTTTAATATACTGAAGTGGAATAATTTAAATAGCTTAAAATTACAAAGGTTTTAAATTCAGATAGCAAGTTATTTTGTGAATGTAATTTGTTTTTGAATATTGACAATATAGCACAGAAACAGGCTTAACTTGCTGTGTACTGATGAATTACAGACTAGTGGAACAGAAGCTCACCTAAACATTATTACTTCAGCTCTGGTTTGGTTCTCTGCAAGTACTATATTAATGCATGGAGTGCTGGAATTCCACTGCCATCTATAAATTAAATAGCTGTTAAATAATTGTGCCTTACTGTGGTTAGTACAGTCCCCTGTAGCTTGTTAAATTCTCAGGGAAATGTGCATCAGCCAAGAATAATCTTGCAATTACTGTGCAAACTGTGCAAGTAGTACCTTTTGTAAATGAAGTTTCCTTTAAAATCACTAAAAAGTGAAATAGGTCTTTGGGACTATGGTGGCTTGAAAACAGAGCAAGTTACTGTAAATTTGGTGTCATCTGCATAATTATGCTTGATTCGTATTATTAAATATGATCTTTACATCAATGTTATTATTTTGTATAATGTAATTATATTATAATAAGTGAGCTAATGTAAGCACCTTAAATAGAAGAGAACCCAGGGTTGAGCCTTGATGAACCCCATGCATTTGGGGAACCCCGTGCATTATGTTGTACACTTAGATGCATAATCCTGAAATCCTGAAGATACAATTTTAAGCACTTTAACACTGTCTAAGAACCAAAACTAGTTTATCAGTAGTGCCACTACTGGACAGTAGTAGGGTCAACAGCAGTATTGAAATCTAATTAGACAAGAAGTTAAATCTTCAATAAACCTAAAATTTTCCAAAACAGTTTTACTCTCAAAAGCAAGGTTTGATACAGATATTCATGCACATACTCCTCTTTTTCAGAGGCTTGATGATGGCAGTTTTTCAAGGCTTCAAGAAAATGACCAGAGATCTATTGACTATCTGCAGTAAATCTGGTACCAAGCAGTTACAACACTTAAACAAGGCTTAAAAGGAACAACTTGAAATTTGCATTTCTTGTCACAAGTCAAAGCAATGGCTTTGTTTCATTATACTATTAAATCCCTGTAGTTTGAGTTAAATGCACACACACAAGAAAATAGTATAAGCACTCATCCATACAAACACATGCGCGCGCACACACACACACACACACACACACACATACCACAAATGCATCCATACACCTATGAGTTACTGCATATTTGCCACACTTGTACTCTGTATAAACCTGAGGATTTACCAGTCATCTAAGTTTAAAAGGTGTTACCCTGTAAAACTAATCACCTGTTTTAACAACTTATACTAGAATGCTGCTTCATAGGAATCTTTAGCATACACACATACACACGCAATATGTGGTGCAGCACAAATGTACTTGCCGAGGGCTATATCAAATCATTCCAGAAAATTTGACAGCATGTTTGATAAAAAAGCACATAAATAGTCAAAAAGACATAGAGAATATACAGTGCTTAGCATAAATGAGTACACCCCAAAAGATTTGTCAGAAAACCTTTAAGTTTCCTTTTAGAACCAACATTTTCAATGGGACACTATACCACAAAATACTCCCACAAATGTGGGCCAGTGATTGCAGGCAAGATTTGTTAATTTGGTCACACAAAAATGTTAATATCCTAACATATTCATTCCGGACCATGTTGCAAAAAACAAATACACCCCATTAAAAGGAACGAATGTAAATTTTAGACCATCAAATTTGAATTAACAAAATAATAATCACAGGTGAGTCTAATTGTTCATTAAACAGGCATTTTTACTATAAAAGGACATTACTTAATAAAGAAACCCCTTACTTTTCAAAGGGGATGTACTCATTTATGCTGAGCACTGTATGACTAGTGTATCATTCTTGTTGTGTTGAAAACTTTATCCCATGTAAATGCTCTCTGTGTGCTGGAAGCAATTGTTCCAAAGCAAGGCTTTTAGACATGAAGAAAAATATTATAATTTCATCATTGGCACCTGTGTATTTTTGTGATCCTGTCTTGCTCAACATACAGATGAACATGTAAACCTCTGAACCAAGGTTTTTCTGTGTCAGCAGTTTGGAGGACAAAATGGAAAGTTTATTGGCATTGTCACTGTTGACTGAAAGGTATTTTTGCTGATACAGCATCACTAAAATCAATAACCATTTAGTGAATTATGTGTTCATGCCAAATTTGATGTCTCTTACAGACTTAAGTTATCTACATCCGCTACCACCCACCCACACTGCGGAGCTTGTCTTCTCTGGCAAGATGCCAGTTAATAATTGCTAAGTAATAATGTATATTACAGTATGCAAATATGCTTTCTATTCAGATACTGTCATTAAGTTGTATGCACTTACATATCTGTTCAAGGCAGATATTGAGTGTATTTCATAGATTCGTATTTTAGTCAAAGTAATTAAGCATCATTTGTGGTTGATTAGATGCACTTGCTGTATGCTGAATAAAAATAATTTCCAATGTCTACAAGGTCACATTTTTTCTTTCCATATTTTCTCATAGCACAGTTCTCATGTTGGTGATAATACCTCCTACCAACTCTTATAGACCATACTGTAAGTTTTCAAATACAAACCTTAGTAAAGAGAACAGGCAAATAATTACAACAATTATGCATAAAGTCATATGTTAGCAAATAAGGTTTATTTATATATTACTTTCCTGGATCAGAATCACGAAGCACTTCAGATTGTATTTAAAAGAGAAATACACACAAAATACAAAAACAAGACTTACTGTATACAAAGGCTGGGACACACCAAGCTGTCCAGTCAACCTTAAGGTCATCGATGAGTGTCCTGCGGCCTAGTCTCTGCGCTGTGTCCGTACTCTTGGCACTTGTCAGACCCCCATTGTCCGACTTTTCTGCTGATAAAGCATGTGAATCAGTGGTGAACTCATCTGATTGGCTGTTCAGTTTGGTAAATCACTGCAACAAAAGACATAGGCAGATTTGGACAACTTTTTTTCCTTTATAAATAAAATCATCATTTACAAACTGCATTTTGGATTTACTCAGGTTATCTTTGTGTACTATTAAAATTAGTTTGATAGTCAAAAAAAAACAACCTTCTGGGGTTAGCCATCCCAAAAATACTTTCTGGCTTTCGTCCTATGTCCTTCCCTATGAAACTGGTCTGGCTTTTTATAGCACCATTAAACTATCAATAATATGTACTTGTAATGAGGTGAATGTGTTTCTAACTATAGTTAGCTTCTACTTTATATAGTTTTATAAATAATCCAGTCATGAGCCAGTCAGTAATGAGTCAAAGAAATCCCTTTAAAACTACAAAAACAACACATTTACAGTAGCTATTGGAAGAGGAAATTAACAAAAAAAAGAGATAGATACATCTTAAACTCAATTTCTGCTTGCAATAAATGACGTGAAAACACTGAGTGTTGTTCCATTACTCATGTCGCAGGATTGTCCCTGTTCATTTAGCAGTGGTCATTTTAGTTTGAAATACAAGCCAGCTTTCAAACTCTACGTGACCCGAGCTCCAGTATTAGCCTGGCAGGACCGGCGTTCGCCTACTTTATTGCCTTGGTTCTTCATTTTCTGAGGCTTTTGGCCGGCATTTCTGTAGAAGCTCCCTAAAATACACATGCAGACTTGATTGTGTGGGCGCCACCTCGGTGATTGCCTATTTAGTGAGTAATTATCCCTGTCTTTCTCACTCTCAGCCAACACAAGCGCTGATTGAGTTCCTCTCATTGTGGGTAATGTCTTATTTATCATAAGAGCCCAGCGTGAGTTTTGCAATAAAAAAAAAAAAAAAGATGGAGCAGTCGTGACACATAGTCATCTGCAACTAGGGAAGATAAGAGCTGCAAGACAATAAAATAAAAACAGCAGGTCAATCTAAGCTTCTGATAGCTTGGCATCAGGGAATGAAACTTAAAACTCTATGGTAAGTTCCAGAAAGTACAGAAAATACAAAATCAGATGCGTGTCCATTATTCCTGTTCCAGACATACACAAGTGTGTCTATTGTAAGCAATATTTTTAGTGTCAAGGCACCTTTAAATAAAATCAGATCAGTTTTCAGTGACCGATAAAGCCTCGGCTGGTATTTTTCCTATTCCAGACACAGTTAAGCATGTCTGATGCTGCCTCAGCCCTGCCGTTAATCCGTTTCTTTGTGTTTATTAGTAAATCAAAGGTCTAATCAGCTCTGAAGCTGCAGAAGAGAGGAGGAGAAGAGGAGAGGAAGAAGAGAGTTGGTATGGGCTATTTTTCAATCTAATGGCCAATTAAGATCAGACTAAACGAGGAGGCAGGAGAGCATTGTCTAGTGCAGACCTCATTGAGACTCTAATAAAATGTCAAAATACCACCTCTCTCACTCTCTCTCTCTCTCTCACACACACACACACACACACACCCTGCCTCTCTGTTCGCTCACTTTCTCAATCTCTTTCATTCAATTTGTTTTTGCTTTTCATGCCCTTCTAATTTCTTCCTCTCTTTTTTTTTCCTCTCGCAGCCATTCTTGCACACCCACACACACACTGGCTTCCCCCTCATCTCTTTTTTTATTTAGAAGGGCAAAGACAGAGAGAAAAGGAGAAGAGAAATGGAGCTATAGATTTGAGCTGCATACTGTATCAATTTTGCCCAGTCTAAATGACCTAAATAAGGAATTCAATACTACAGGGTCTGAATAGGAGAGCTTAGTCCACATATTTATTGAATCCAGCCTCTTTGTCCAGTGCCAGTGCACTCTGTGGTTTTAGACTCTACTCCAGTGATACAATGTGGAATGGAAACCTGATCCCTACACCCCCACCCTTTTCCTCACTTTTTTCTTTTTCTGTTTTTCTTCCACCAAGCCAAGACCTGGCACTGAAGAAATGGAAGGATGATGGTGAAAAGAGAGAGGGAGATAAAAAAACAAAAAAGAAACTAAGAAAGAGATGGGTGACTGCGCAAATGCATGTGAATGATGGGCTTTTATACTGTTCTCCACTGTTACATGACATAATTTGACACTGGTGCATATTGATTTTCATGAACTGTTTTCACTTACTTGTCTGTGTTGGTTCCATCTGTGCAGTAGTGTGACTGTTTTCTCCTTCCACTGTCCAGTACTGCAACATCAGAACTGCAACGCTGTAAAAGATATGTGATCACACACATTAATACTGCATCTGATGGTCATTAATATTCGAGTGCTTTGAGCAATCAATAAATTAATTACACTGATTGATTTCTCAAACATTAGAAATATAGAGTAACTAAAAAGCCTTCACATAATCCAGAATGCTGCAGCCAAAGTTCTGACAGGAAATAACAAGAGAGATCATATTTCTCCTACATTAGCTTCTCTTTGTTGGCTCCCTGTAAAATCTACAATAAAATTTAAAATCCTCCTTCTTACAAAGTATTTAATGATCAAGCTTCCGAATGTAGACTGGGAGGCAAAGCCTTCAGCTATCGAGCTCCTCTCCTGTGGAACCAGCTCCCAATCCAGTTTGAGAAGGGAGACACCTTCTTTACTTGGGCCTTGTCAGACCTAGCTCAGGTGACTCTAAACCATTTCTTAGGTATGTTGCTACAGACTGATGGGTTGTGCTTTTTCCTCTCGGTCTCCCTCTCTCTTTACCTTTCTTTCATTTCTAGTGTGCAGTTACTGCTCCTACCAACTCTTCCCAGTGCTCTGTCTGTTGCTTGTTCTTACTCTTGTTACTCCACTTTACACTCGACCCAACTGGCAGATGGCGATATATAGTCTGGTCTTATCCTTACAATGTACAGCGCAGTGACATGAT
>JAUBNQ010000007.1:2162895-2184207 GCA_032353495.1 Ctenopoma kingsleyae | reverse complement strand
ATCAGGAATGGTCCTTGTAGATGGAGAGCAGCCAAGAAACAACTTTTTGTCTTTCTAGTTGTTCTCATATAAAAACTTAGAAATAAATATATATGGACATCAAAGCATTGCTGAAAAACTAATCCAATCGTGGCTTAAGACTTTTGCACAGTACTGTAGGTAATAGGTAACCCTAAAAAGGAAGTGAGTAACCATAAAGAAAGAAAATGATTGAGTGAAAATCTATAATTCTCAGAGTAACATAAACCAAAATAAGTGTCTTCACAGACAAAAAACACAGTGAATTGCACTAAGACCTGTTGTGATTCAGTTATGACATTTTAGTTTGCCTCCAGGCAGATGTGTCCAAATTTATATTAATCAGATGATAAAAAAACTATTACAATCACACCAAAAATGTCACATCAACCCTGTCAGTCATCCCATCTCTCGCACACGCACGCACACAGACACACAAAAAGGTACTGTTTGACTTCGGCGTTGCATCTACAAATGCATCTACAATGCTGCCGCTAACATTTGCAAATATATCTGGACCCCCCAAAACGAGGGAATCAGTGAGACAGCACATTATTATTCATATGTTTCACTTAACCTTTAACATGCAGTCCCATCCAGTGCCCCAGCCAGCGTCTGCATATTGGTACGGGATTATTACGAGCAAGAATGGCTAGGCATTTGTCATTGTTTACGTGCCCTGTTGAAACATCCTTGGCCGTGCTTGCCTACACTCCAGATGAATAGCATTCCCTGGTCCCCGGAGGCTCCCAACTTCTCCTGAGACCTTTAAGTGTTTGTTGACAGACTAACAGACTTTGGCTTGTTTAGCTTTCTCCACTCTCTAAAATCCAAAAGGTCACCCGCAATACCCCCACCCCCATGTCAAAAGAAGGAGGAAAAAAAACAAGACCTCAGGAAAATGCCCTTACGAGGGGACCTCAAGAGCTCTCAGGGAAACAAATAGAATCCCTGCTGCCACGGTTACCAAGTTTACCAACATGTCTCTATGGCTACAAATTACAAAATAGCTAGAAATGCGCCCCCCTCAGCTAGAGAAGCAAACAAAGAGGAAGAGGATCTGAACTTGGTATCCTTCTCCGAATAGATCACCCAACAGTAGCATAAAGAAACATTTCACTGGATATTTCATTGGCTAAAAAATAAAGAGCCTAAAGACTGAGATAACACACTCCATATGACATATCTGGGAGGTCACTGTCAGTATCGCAACATGAGGTGAAGCAGTACAATGGAATTATCCTGCATAACATGCATAATTCCCCTCGTTACAGTAAACGAGCAGTGTGCACCCCGTTATTTGGGGTCTCTATTGTTGCTGTGGCGCTGCTCATTATTATGGGGTGTCTGGTTCAGGCCATCAGAGAGGCTCTCGCCACTGAGGTCTCCGTGGAAATCGGCAAGCCCATCTCACTGCTTAGCAACCAAGCCCTGGGGCCTGTTTTGCACAGCTTAATTCAGATGAAAGTGCCACGCACAGGATTGGCTAAGCTCAACCAGCCCCACCTCGCCCTGCGCCCCCCCCCCACAACTCTGACACATACAAAACACACACAGTCACTGTCTTAGGCTCCTTCCCTGCAGCCTTACCTAGTGTATCTTCACTGATCAGCTTCTCTTGGTTCTTGTGCTCTTTAGAAAAGTTAATATAAAAAGAACCAAAAGCGGTTTTGTATCAAATTTTTTTGTCAAACCTGATAGAGTGTTCCTCTGTGACACCAAAGTACTGTTGCCAGATGTAGGTGGTTTTTGTATTTCTGTACACTATGATCATACAATAAGTTTTTGAAATTTTTTCAATAGTAAATGGCATGGAGCTAATTATGAACCAGCTCTATGATACATCATATATTGTAACTAGGTCAGTAATTTAGGGCAGAAAATCTAATCTCAACCTCATCTGAGGTTGTAGTTGCCTAATACAAATACCCTCATTGGTGATGAAAAATAAACATATGAAAACATGTCATAAAAAATCTTTTGCACATGGCTGTACTTGTTTTGTATGTAGTATGTTATCAGTATGTAATGAAATATTGAGGCAGAAACTTATGGAGGTAAATATCTTCAGTTGAAAAACTTGGCCAATGCTAAAATTTCATGGCTAACATTTTTAACCATTAAAATGCTTGCTTTTCATTTATTTTGTCTTTCAATTTCAATTTTGACTTTTGTCAACTGACAAAACTTATGGCCCCCATCTAGCTCCACAGATATTTAGAAATCATATTTGGGTTCAGTCAGGTAGGTCAATATTTAGGTCGAATATTTATAATTGCAGTTCAGAATATAACCACCACAACTACTTCAATTATGAGGGGCATACTAGAAAAACACTAACTCAACTGTTAGGTAAAATACAATATACTTGTTGGTTTCTGGTTCTGCCACCACACTCTTAGGCTGCAAATGGGTTTGGAAAGAATTATGTGGCCTGATCCATACTCTAATATCAACACATTGATTATTGTAGACAGTGTGCACACACAAGCAGAGAAACATTTGCACAGTCTTCTCTCTGCAGGAAAGCATGTTTGACTTTTTAAGAACAATATCAGAAGAACCTGCCCTGCCTGATAAACCCACATGTTTCAAACTCTTTATCGGTTCAGCTTTTAAGACAGACTTCCTGCTATACATTTGTAGTCTTCACAGCCAATCTGTGACAGCAGAAGACATTATTCAAGTGTTTTCACCGGTTGAGCTGAAATTGCCACAATTCAACAGACCAATCCTCCAACCCTGGAAACCTAGAAACGTTTTTTCCCCTTAGCTATGCGGTGACAAGGTAATAGCTGGTCGGATTATGTTCAGAGGAAACTATTGTTGAAGCACTATATTCATTAATGTCAGCAGGGTCACCAGAAGGTGGCGGGAGCATACAAAGAACATGACTGTCACTCCAGTATCTGGACTGACCACACTCAGAGTCCTGTATGACTTTTAGAAATCTAGGTAAGTTGACCGCTCATATGAAGATGTCAAAGGGAATATTGTTTCTATGTTAAACCATCACCTTAAATTTTCAAAGAACATTGTATTTTATTTTTCATTTCACCTTCTTCTTTTACCTGCTATAAGCTCTCACCTTCCCTCCTCTTTCCACCTGTTTTCCTCTCTACTATAGCTCTCTCTCCACCTCACTACGTTAAGTGGGTGAGAGTGGGGACGAGTGAGGAATCGACAATGGCGGCTGTGACTCAGGCAGCCAGCTGCTGCAGTGTTGTGACAGTAATGAGGACAGGGTCAGTGTAAATAGACAGACTGAACGACAGAGGCACACAAGAGGACAGAGAGAAGGGGGGAGAAAGAAAGAGAGAGAGAGACAGACAGAGTGAGGTAGCCATACAGATGCGTACATGAGGTAAAGCCGAGTTCATGAAGGAAGTGGGAAAAAAAAGAGTGAGAGTGTGAGAAAGGCAGAGTCGACAGAAGGCACCTGATAGGAGGACTCTACAGCGGTGATAGCTTCACTGAAAAAGAACTAAGGTAAGCAACTTTTTCTCTCACACTGTGGCATAAGTGAGAGGATGTGGAATAGTACAAGTTCATGTTAGGACACCCAAGACATAATGTTTTTGGATTTGTGCAAAATTTGGACATATTAACTCTATCCGCCCACTGTAGAACTCGTTCAGTCCATTGTAGCACTCATGGTATCGTCATTACATGTACATAATGTTCTTTTCAGAACAAATTAGGCAATACAGAACAGGCAGCATTTAGAATATGAAGGCTACTGTGCATGTCTTCGGACAGTTATTACTAGTTCATGCTGCTGCATTCACTGTTAGTATTTCCAGTTTGCAATGTCGCCACAAATCTACAGACAACCATCCAGTAACAGTCCAGTAATGTGTTTGCCTGTATCCAAATAATCTGTCACTTCAGACTTACGACTGTGGACTGGAATACCAGGGCTGAGTTAGGCTTGAGTGCGAACCAGTCAGGAAACAGTGTACGTTATATTCAATCTTCATATCAATAAAGCTTTCTTTGACAAGTAAAATTACTTGCTTTTAACACTCCCTGTGATACAAGCAACACACGTGCATCACATTTGGCTGCATTCCACTTTCCTACCCCACATCTATATATATTTTGGTGTCTGTCTCAACATGTGGCCAGGAGCAATTGAGACACAAGTCACAGACCCTGTGGTTCATGGACAACTGCTCTACCGATTGATCCACAGTCCCTGCAATGTCTTCAGTTTTGTTTTTTGGAAAGAGAACATCTCTGTAGTGACTGGTTTGTCTAATGTAAAAGCAGTGCTTCATAATACTACTTTGCTACAATGCATCTAACAGCCAATCACTGCAGAGATAAATATCAGATCACACATTGTTTTGCAGTTTAGAGTCCTTGACTGGTTTATTGGAGAAAAAAGGTAGCATTTCACACAGCGTGTTAGACTGAGAAAAGGAGTGAAATGGAATGAGACAGTGGCAACATGGACTCCCACTATAGACACAGTGTTTAACATCTTCACCCATGGCAGTTCAATTACCGGAGTGTAATTGCAATAACTCCAATACCTCTGCAGTCATGCTTGACAGTTCCCAGACCTGGTCTAGTAATTGCAGGTTGATATATGCAACTGGAAATCAAAGGAGGCTAGAACGTTAGCGAGAGAACAGTTAGGCTATGACTTCCCTAGCGGGGTGGTGAATCGCTAATGCAATATAAGGCCGGAGTTATTAGTGGAGTTGTGAATGGCAAATTGGTGTGAATGCCAAATCATCAGGGTTAGTATTGAATAAGATAGAAAGTTAAAAAGGAAACTGAGACGAGGGGGGAATGAGACAATGGATGGTGTTCAGCCATGTCAGAGCAGGCAGGATCTCATTGTAATAGGCCTTAAATACTGTCAGCAATTACAGTACAGATCTACTTTACTTAACTTCTTCAAAAAACTCTCTACAGTCAGCTCAAAGTGCTGGATTACTCAAGTGGTAGTAGTTGATCAGCTCTTATTTCAAGAAGATTTTACAATGCTTTACATAGTAATATCAATTGCATTGTTTACTTTGAATTTCAAATAATACACACTTAAAATGGGCTTTCTATCAGCATCCTTACCAAATAATGGCTCGTGAAAGCTTTAGTTCCCCGATGAAGTCATAAATATGGAAGACTGTAGATGCCTAAAAGAAAAAATACACCTGTTTCTGGAAGGTCCACTAACTGGGGGATCATTATCCTAGTAAAAAATGACATCATGACGAAAGTTGAAATGTGAGACTGAAATGTGCACATACAGTAGGAACTGTTGCCTGGGCTCTTTGACAGTTTCCTCTCAAAATTCAGCACACATTTTATATGATCCTATATAAATATAGTATAGCGCTGACCTTGTGTATGTGTAAAACTGTGGTCACATGATAACAGTTAGAAATGGTATTACTGGTATTTATCACTGCAAGCAAGAACATTTTTTTTTTAATGAAAACTGAAAATAAAAATAATAATTTAAAAAATTCACTACTACTTTCAAAGGTAAAAATTACAGCAAAGAAATTTTAAAGTGATAGTTATACAGGGCCAACATAGCAACTTTGTGTGGAACAAGAACAGCACAGCTGGTAAAGGTGGAGCTGATTTTTACTACTTCATGTACTGACGGGTGGCTCCAAAATAATAGATCAGAATTTATTTGTTGATCATATTTAGTATTAGCAATCTTCGTATGCAAAAAATAAGTACCTAAAAATGTTAATTACATGGGGGAAACAATTCTTACTGAACTGTATTAGAGTAGAGGTAGCATAAAACTTACTTACCACCTCTGTTGCACATACTCTAAAGTCCCACAAGGCAGATTTGTTTCAACATAAAAGTTGAATTCTAAATTAGATCATTAGGCATGATGGTGGTTGAAGGCCACCATACTGAGATTTACAGTATTGTCAAGTTAGGCCCCCATTAGATACATTTTTTTTTTCCTACCAATGCTATAATGATTGTATATATTTATTTGTCAGTTTTGACATCAGGAGAACTAGAAACACACAAAGTGGTAACATGGCGCCACGAGAGAGGCAGCTAGTTACAGGAGCTCTGACCACCTTCCATTCTTTTAACTTATTTAATTTATTTTCCTTGCTTTTTCACACTTTCTTTTAACCAGTCACAAATATGGTAGTCAGAAGTAACTTGGGAAGTTTTTTTTTTGTTTGTTTTCTAATCATATATGGACTGTTTAATCCGGTATGGGGAGAACAGTTTCATCGTTTACACCGGGGATCAGCTGCTAGCACTTAACAAGCAGCTAATACACCCCAGAGAAAGACTAGAGATCCCCAGGGTATGGTGGCAAGACAAAGCGCGTACAAATGTACAAGCGACTGCAAATGTCGAAGCGACAGCAAATGTAAAAGAACATCCAGGGTCTCTACATTGAAATGGTAGAGGAGTACAAATACCTGGGTGTTCACCTCAACAACAAACTCGACTGGTCCACGAATACAGATGCACTTTAAAAAAAAAGTTTCTAAGTTGTCTTCACCTGGTAAGGCGGCTGAGATCCTTTGGGGTGAAACTTTTGGTTTCTTATGGATAGCTGTAGGGTTATTTTGTGTATATAACTAACTCCTATATTCCTTTTGTTATAGAGCATTTAACACTTACATTTCTCATTTGTGGGATAATAAATGTGTATTCTATTCTATTCTATCCTTCCACAGAGACCATTCCTGATCAAGCTTTTTTCAGATTAAGGATCAGCTTGGCATCCAAATGAAGGTGCACGAAGCTGAGCCAGGTCTTTGATGGACTTCTTCTCGTTCTTCAAAGAAGAAACTCTGGGAAACTTCTCATCAGATTTTGACAAGTCTTCCACTCCTATTTTTATCCTTGACCTCTCCAGATTCCTCCTTGCAATTCCTCACATTTTTTCCAAAATATGTACATATTTCCTATATTTTCTAGTCATATTCTAATAAAGAGACTAAGAAATAAATATATATAGTCATAATAGTTTTGCCAAAACAACAAATCTAATGGTGGCCTAAGAATTTCTTACCGTACTGTAAGTGGCTTTTGATCTTTACACATAACCTATGTATGTACTGTTGAAAACAGCAGGGGATCAAAAGCACATTTTTCTTCTGGGCCCCTTAACAAGTTAATCCAGCCTTGTCAGCACCCCTCCCAAAAGCTTTTGCTACCATTAACTGCTACAGCAACCTTTGAGAAAAGTTTTGTCAGAAGAGTTTTACATTGTTCAACATAGCTTATATGTTTCACCAAGTCATAGGCATTTTCGCATGAAAGCTATATTGGACTTTTGTGAGATATGTCTTAGTATTATAGTGTTTTCTTGGTTTTAGCCACAATTGGATTGTGCAGACTGCACGATCCTTTAATATCAACACAACCATTAGGTCTTGGTTGTTACCCAGGCTCTAGATCATCTACTCTTGTCTTAGATCATTTGCAGTAACAGCTGTCCTTATAATTTAGCTTCTCATTGCCTTGGCACTTCTGGGCCACTCGTGGTCAAGTTTGTTTTGGGGCCGACGTTTGCTTAAAAAAGTGCAGAACAAACACTGCTTTTTGATTGATTGACGTCTGCGGAGTCATGTGTGACCAGCCTGTATAAAAATCAGTAAAAGTTCCATCAAAAAGACCACACTTGGCGCTACCGCTCCACTTTAATGTGGCCTTAAGGAAACCCGAGATGGTGTGTGGTTGAGCCCGACGAGCTAAAGGGCTTTGTGTGATTCCAGCATTCCTCCATATGTCTCGGGACGGTCCAAAACCACAGGCCCTGACACAAGCAGCGGTTCCAAAGCTGGTTGCCAAAATCCACTGTGAGGAATATTCCTGTTCTTTATCCAAGAGTGCTCCATTAGGATTTATAGCAGGGGAACATAAAGTACTCAGAGAGAACCCATGTCCAGAAAAGATTCAAACAGACACACTTGACAGCTGTAGTCCATCAAGGAAAGCAATGGCCTGACTAAGACTTTTAGAAATATTGGTTACTTACCATATGTTTATCAAAACTTTTAAAATCTCACTAACAATCTAGAAGTCAGTCAAAGGAGCACACTGTGCAGACTGCTTTGTAAAGCAATTCAAGATGTAAAGTAGCCATTTACAGTAGCACTGTCCATAAAATGACAGAATGACACCAACAACCTTACAGAAAGCATCTCAGCTGCGACCCGTAACAACCACAATTGTAGCTAGCCACAATACAGAGGGCATGAATATGGCTAATCATTGTGGACTCCATGATCACACAAGAGCAACGGGAATACAGTTACAACTCGGCCTCATAACGACATTGTCTGAAATCCCCCCCCCACTCCCGTTTGCAATTACACCTCCTTAAACAGACTGTTGGGGAGGGGGGATGAAAAAGTGTGGCAGCACGCTAGGAATAACTGTTGGCTGAGGAGCTAATAGGCATGGAATGATGACACATATCAGAGAATGGACGCCTTGCAATGACTGGGAAGGAATTAATAAGTAGGAATGGGTTAATAGTGCATTAAGAGCCAGCAGGAGAACGGCGGGAGAAGCTTCTGAAGTCAGCTGTGAGTAATCATCCCATGGCGAGCCTTCGACGATTACCATAACAGAGCAATTGGACGTGAAAAATGGATAATAGTATGGACATAGAAGTGTGGGACTGTGTGAGAGACAGTGTGTGTGTGTGTGTGTGTGTGTGTGTAATGATGGCTGTGGGGGAGTAGTAAAATGCACAAATCCTACTGGCTCTCCAATTGTGAAAAATAGAAGGTGGTGGTAATTTTTAAAACAAAAACACATGCTACGTAGTGTGCGCTAATTTTATTAATTTTAATTCCTAATTATTACAGGGATTCAGCTGACACACTGTTGTGTTTGGTAAGATTGTCCAGTGTTTGTAGAACTGTGGTTGAATGCACTGTAAAATTATCAGGGCATAATAGAATCTATGGATGTGATCAATATTGTCTGAAGTGTATAACTTCATGTAGAATACATCGCTTCTATGTTTAGAGTCATGGGAAGATACCATGGTGTATTAGGTACGTTGGACTGACAATTGTTGCTGAACCCTGTGAGTATAATGTTCTCTACAAAAAGGCCTGGTTTGCAGGTAAGTCAGGGGCCAATAGTTCAAAAGTGACTCTTAAACTGTGAGAACTGTATGACAACTAGCAGTAGCAAACTTGATGTGTTGTCACTACATCACCATGTTTCTGGCACCATGTGAAAGCACAGATTAATTTTTCTTTCTGGGTTGAACATTCTCCAGTGCTCTAGTACTGTAGCTAAACTGTGTTGTTTTCCATCCAGCACCTTTTGTCCTATGTGGATATAATGAATATTGTTTCCTTCAAGGGCTGATTGGCTGCCTGCAATTGTTTAACTTAAAATACTTAACCTTAGAAACTGAATGTGGAACATTTCATTTACAGGAATATGTCTTTAACCACATGGCCACCCTGCCATAATTTCCCAGCATCTTTGAAATTCATGAATTTTGACAAGGTGTTTCTTCTCTCTCTCCATGTCTGGCATGAATCCAGTGTCCAGTGTATATGGAACACTTCACTTCACAGCTGTGGAGCAAGAAAAATACTACGGCCTTAGGATATGATACAGATGAAAATCGATATGCCCTTGGATTTATATCATTTGCTTCCTCTGTGTGCCAGAGAAGCATGAGACGTTTCATTTTTTGCACTGATTCCTTTGGTTGGGCTGGTATCCCCTGATCAGTCCACATTCCTCATCTAATTAAATGGACATTCATCCTGGGGAGGCTAGGATATCCACTGTCACTTGGATGTTCAGTCATTATATGATGGCTCAATCATAATGTTAATTTTAAGGTGGTATTATTGTACAGGCAGATAATTGTAACAGGACTATAAAATGACTGCCATTTGTACATGTAGCTATCAGATATCCCACCTTCACATTAGAGTGATTTGACTGCCTTTTTCTGTGTGCTGCCAATGTGGACGATGCACAGTATAGTATTAGTATAAAAGATTAACTAAGAAGAATGTGTCCAATACAAACAACAATAAATCTAGAATTAACACCTTGCCGTTGCTTGTCTCCACCAACCGGTCAAGTTGTAATTTATATGCATGTCATGTATTCTAATCAGTTCATCCATGAATCCAAGTGGATGTTTGTGCCAGATTTAATTAAATTCCCGAGATATAGCACTGACAAGAAATAGACAGATGTGAGGTCACCACCACCAAAATACTGTATAATCAGTTCATCACTGAATCCAAGTGGACATTAATACAAGATATCTCATTCTTGAGAATGGAACACGTGGAAAACCTGAAAAATAATGCCTCTAGCACGGCCCTTGCTGGCAAGGACGAATAAAAAGAGGTTATACAAATTTCAAAGCTTGTCCAAAAGTGCATAATATTACAACTTAACACTTAGTTTGAACTCTGTAGTAAGTAAGGAATCATCTATGTCAAAGAAACTAAAACTAACAAAAACTGTTAACACGATGATATGAGAACTTTACTTTCCATATTGAGAACATGCACTGTACACTGACTATATACTGAATTGTATCGTTGCCTGTAGGCAAATTTCAGTCTTTCTGGACCCGAACAAAGCATTGTCAATCCTATTCACAATGACTAGTAAAAAGCTAAACAAGGACTTGAAAAAGCACCTTACACTGTGAAGAACCATGAGGATTGGGTACACTAGAACCAAGCAGTCCTTATGAGGGAAGTCTTCCTGTTATTCTACTGTTGCATGACTCTGACGTTTGAAATTAATGTAGCTATTTAATGACAAAGAGCCTGAAAACTCAGCACCCCTGTCTACACAGCAGGCAATTTGCTGAGAGCGTGATGGTTAATTCTGCAATAGAGGATAACTGCCATGGCCTCTGTATCATTCATTCTTGTTCGCCAGTGTTGTCAGTGTATTCATTCTATTTTCTCCTTGTCTCGCTCCCTTTTGAAACTGAGTCTGGAATTCAGCAACCATTCCTGACTTTGTTTATTAACCAACACTCAAGTACTTCCTTGTTTTATGAATGAGGTAGTACACAGGTTATACAGTAGTTGCTGTTTTGCCTGTGGACAGCAATGGCACAACAAGGATGTTATTCTCGTTTTTTAGGCTTTTTCTAAACTGAAAAAATGACTCAGTCAACAACTTTAGGTTTTTAACCTGGTGAGTTCAACAATACAGCGCTAATGTCAAAAATGTACCTTTTTTATCTCAACTCTCATGTTGGCCTAGAGTTTATTGAATTCAAAAATATCAAGTGGACGGAAATAGAACATGAATTCATACTGAATGGTATTTCCCTTTTGGGTTCGATGTGCTCAATCCAAGGAAGCACACATTGTGTAAACCTAAAAGATCACAGTGAGCATCTATAACTGCTAACAGCCTGGTAAGGAACAAGTGCAGCTAGGGAAAATAATACAAGGAGTCAGCCAAAAGTCACAATAGTTATACAACCTTCCACTCTGTTGTCTAGTGCCAAACCAGCTCTTACAGTACACAAAATGCTGCATTAGCTGCCAACCCCCCCAAAAAAACTAACTCCAAATCAGTACTTTAAAGTAACAAAGCTAAGGAAAAACACAAGTATCAGACGGCAGTGAAGTGTAACAAAGAAAGGTTTGGAGATACCAGCTAAAGAAATCACACATGCCTGCTGCTTATGATCCACATACACCTTACATAAAGGCCTCTTATTTTCAATTATTTCTCTGCTTTAGCTTGTTTTTTTTTTGTTTTTTTGAGCCTGATGAGTCACTGGCTGTTCTCTTCTCAGTCTGTCCGGTGTCGCCCACGCCATTGCATTAAGACCCCAACTCTAAACACAGAGCAGGTGGTGGAGAACATTAGGTGGCCGTGGATCACATAGCAGCACAAACAGCACATCACAGTTTCATAAATTACATAAGAATATGGACAATGAACCGAACAGGATGTAGGGCAGCAGAGGTAGAAGATGAGATAGCTCAGTCTGACTGTGTGTGTGTGTGTGTGTGTGTGTGTGTGTGTGTGTGTGTGTGTGTATACATACCTGTGTTTATATGTCCTGTATAAGTACAGTATGTGTGGCTGCTGTGGCTGTACTGTGTTTTTGTGCCTGTGTCCCTGCAAGTGTGTGGGCCTGTAAATGACTGTGGCAGCTGTAATGCTACTGTAATGCTATGTGTGGTCCTAGAGGGGGAACAGAAAACCAGATGGCCGAAACATTACTGCCAACGCATACAGCAATGTTAAACACACACACACAAACACACACAAACCGACAGGACTAAACCTCTGAAGGCCTTAATTCAGGCCTGGGCCATGGGTAGAGCAGCAGCCCGCTGGCAGTACCTCTCTTTTGGGTAAAAGTCCAGGCCCAGACAGCCTGGCAGCCAGGAGCCACTGGGCCTCATGCATGCCAGCTGAAGACTGCTGGGAGGCTGACTGTGTTTGTGTGTTGGTGTGTTTGCCCTGAGCTCATGTGAGAACTCCCCTACCTCTGGGCACCACATGCTCTGATCAGGGCTTGTGAGAGTTTGGGAGATTTGTACCAAGTTGCAAAGTTGTCTACTTGAAACATATTGTGGCCGGCTCAAACAAGCTTGTTGTTAGCCAGGGGAAAAAAAAAAGTTGAAAGACTGTGTGTGCGTGTGCGTTTGCGACAGCAGATGTCGAGTACATGCTGGTCCCTTGTGTAAGAGGCTCGGAGTTTCTGTTTTACCTGAGGCTGCCGTGCAGCTGTCCTGAGCTGATCACTGTCCCCACCACAGGCACTGAGAGTGTGTACAGTTGGCGTGTGTGTCTTTGTGTGGGTGTGGGCCAAACAATGACTATTCTGCACCTTTTCAGCTCTAGTAGGTAGCTAGAGCCTGATGGTGGAAATGAGGCTTTTCATTTCCTCAAATCGTATCTGTTCATGTCTATTTCTATTGAATCCCATCCTACTATACTGTACCCAATATCGCAAGCATCGAGAGTACCTCTAAAGGAGCCCTGTGTACTCATCTAGGTCAATACGTCCTGCAGCATTAATGCTCATATAAGTTGTTTGTCCCTATCCTCTCCCATATAACCGTTTGCTGTAGGCAGGCAGGTGTCTGTTGAAACTACACCCCTTTTGACGTCAGGCGCCAAAATGGCAGCTGCTGACTCATACAATCAAACAAACAGGACAAAGACAAAAAAAAATGTTTTTATTGCAACTGCAACTGTAAATACGATTACGTTGTTGAGTGAACATAATCATATCATCAATAAGTTCCCTTGCAATGTATTTTTATATTAACAGTAAACAAGAAGCAAGGTTGGGGTTGATGGCAGGTGGATAATGCTGAGGATTCTCAAGACCTGAGTTTGATACCACAATCCTGTATGTGGTTAAGTTTAGGCAAGAAAAGTAGTTTTGTTGAGGTTAGAGATTGTGATTTTGGTTAATAAACTTAATGAACATGTTTAGTATGACCCATCGGTGTACTCTTTCAGCCTCTAAGCCAGACCACAATGTATCAATGTGTTTGCAACTTGTCATTTAATTGTCAACACATCTTCATTATGTTAATACATAATATAATCCAGCTCTGTTTACATTATAAGGTATTTAGATTGTTAGTTGTGTAGAAATGCAATTTTTAGGAGACAGTCAACTACTAAACTAAAACTAATAAAGGGACTTGAAAATACATAAAATGCTAAATGCTAAAAGTAATATGATAAACTGACACATCATTCTGACAGGAGAGCAATGCTTGGTCTTTCACAATATGATGCATTAGTTTAAGGTACCCAACATTATATCCTGAAATGCACGGCTGTTTTTCCAAACCTTCCTTCATACTTCAAGCCATTAGTGACCCAGTACTTAAGCAGAGAGACATAATCATATTGATTCAGAACATAGTATTAATAATAGCAAACACGCAGGTGCATTAGTAGGAAAAGCTGTCATATCTTAGTGCTCTACATAAGCAGCCACAACCGTCTGAAGACTGGGAATAGACAATTCAAAGAAGTGTATATGGATTGATGATGACGATTCATGTGCCTGTTGCAGAGTTACACTGATCTCAGCATGCGTAACATGGTATTTAGTGCAACTCTGTAGCAACATGTCCACAGACACAGCTTTTATTCTAATAATGTGCGGAGCCACCATCTTGAATTTCTGGGATGAGGTTGATGAGGCTTTTCCCAGCTTTCCAAGTCGGAAATTCAACTTCAGGGGACATTTGGACTGGGAACTTTGAAATTCTGATTTCCCAGTTCAAATGTATTATTTTTCACCAGTCACCAGGAACTAATTGTATTTTTATAAAAAGCTCAACAGAAAAGAAAAAGGCAACAGCTGTATTAAAGAAAAAAAGATAAATGGAAAAGTAAGAGATTATAAACTGAGTCAGATGATATGAGAAAAAAAGAATCAGAAATAGAGACAGGAGGGGGGGGGGGGGTCTTCTCTAGCTCGTCACTCGCACCTCCTCCAAAACCACATGATAATATTTTTAAAGGGCTAAAAAGCGACATGCCTTTGGATTTAAAGCCTGGCTATCAGTAGCCACAAGCTCTGGCGCGAGACAGCGTGACAGGTGTACGTTTCAGCAACTTAAACAGGGCGGATTAAGGCACTAGTGGCTCCTCTTCATATGCATTCCTTATGGGAGTTAAGGCCATTTGAAATGCAGGGCCAAAGGCAAGATTACTGGCTCATAGGCCCATGGAGAGAGGTGTGCTGCAACTAAAAGCCTGGATTTGAATAATTGTGGCAGGGCTTAGTGCCCGGAATCAGCACAGAACAGAACCAATGGATTATCACACACACATGCACATACAGTGACACACTCACACACACACCAACTTTGGAAGGCTTTGACTTGTCTGACTCAATAACTCACTGCATTACCATATGTGTGAGTGTGTGTGTAACTGTGTTGTTGATTTCTGTCATATCTCTCTCCATGCCATAATGCAAACACATGTGACTGATGTTCTGCTGTTTATTATCCATACAGTATACAGCGTGTGTGTGTGTGTGAGACACATCATAAGCACATGAATCTGAATTTGTGTTTGCATGTGTGTATTCATGTGCGAGTGTGAATCTCTATATTTGTGAACATTATCTTCTGTATGAGTGTCTGTGTGTGTGTGAGAGAGAGAGAAAGAGAAAGAGAGTGTGAGTGAGTGAGTGTGAATGCCACCAACTAAACACAGCGGAGCCGGTGTTCCAGCTCTGTACATTTTGACACTGGTTGAAGGCTTAGCAGTGCTCGAGGTGCCAGACAGACCGACAGACGAACAGAGGGAGGGGAAGTAAAGATGAGGAGCTGCAAGAAAAAAAAGAAGAGGAGTGAAAAGAATGGATAATGAAGGGAAGGATGAGAGGTGGTCCCACATGACTTCTGGTGGAGAGATAGTGAGGGGAGAGGTTCAATGTATTCAATCTGTTCTAAAAGAGAGGCAGAGGGAACAGAGTGGCAGGTAGGAATTACACCTCTGGGAGGTGGGAGGGAGGGGCTGCGATGCACGCACGCACACACACAGACACACACAAACAAACACAGACACACACAAAGTGTCAAAGTGTTGACTGAAAAGTGTCCACTGATTAGTTAAATGACTTATGACAACAAATTTGATAACTGTTTGACATTTTTCATGGAAAAATGCCAGAAGTTCTCTGTTCCACTGCAGATACGTTTATTTGCACCAAGGACCTTTTGAAGAACTGGGTTCATCTACCTGCTAAATTTAGTTCCAGGATCATAGTTTTATACCCCAAGACCCCAAGACAGTTCCTCTGATGTTTCCAGAAACTATCAGGTGGGGCTTGCAGTGCTGAATATTGCCTATTGAAAATTCAAATAACTCACAGCATTTTACACACTTGGCATTTAAGATGAAATAATAAAATAATAATAATAAAGCACATGATCAACACAATTGACTGTCACACTTATTCTTAAGTTGCTTAATCTTCCCAGGGCTTTGCCCCCCTGTGGAAAATGTAACTTTGATTTCATCAAGACTTTTACACATAGCAAAGCACAGGTTGTGTCAACTTTAGGTCCTGGAAAACAATAGTAACTGGAAATTCATAATTAGCCGTTTCTAATGGTAAACTGAATAAAATGAGTTTTGAACCATTCCTTTTGTTGCCTTGTTCAATTCCTGGTTTCTACTGGCCACATGTTGAAGTGTCCTTGGACAAGACACTGAACCCCGAACCCCAAGTGCTTTAAATGTAGCAGCCTGTCCCCCAACAATTTCCCCATATGGATTACAAAGTGTATAAAAATTCAGGAAAAATATATGCCTTTAGTATGTTGAAAGGAGATGACAGGAAATGAGGGTGAGAAGTGACAGAGGTTGAAGATATGAAGGTTGGCTTCTGGCTCAGGGAGCTCCTGACACCTCTGACTCCTGGTTGTGTAACCAGTTTGCTCTTCTAGAATTAATTCATATAGTATAAAGAATGGGCCGGTGATGGTTTAACCAGCAAAATGCAAGCCACAAGACTTTTGCACAGCACTGTATGGATGAAGTTCAGCTCATGAAATCTTGTGTTTGTGCTTCAAAAAAAAGCCATTTGTTAGATTGACTTACTGTTGATCGTGTGATTGCAGATACACAAGATGAAGGTGGAATCAGCCCAAAACCTGCCTTATGAAATTTAGTTGCATTTTGAGGCCAAAAGCAAGTGGGGAAAGGAAATGGTGCGGCTAGAATTGTAAACGTGCACAATATCCATTCATCCTTTAACATTCAGAAACTTTTGACTTGACTTTATTGTTGACTTTATATTCTTCTGCTCACAATACATCAAAGACTGGATTAGTTCTTTTTCAGGTGTGTAAACATTATTCTGTTTTCTATTTTATTATGTTTTATATGGAATTCAATTGTGAATGTTCGAGCAACTTACTATTTCTTTACATATTCAAAAAATGTGACATTTGTATATGAAAATGACTTAATGTCTTGGTTCTGATCTAGATAATTATAGGGGTTTTACCTTACAACAACTACCAATATTGTCAAATTACTGTCTTCTACGTGTTTAAATTTATCAAAACGAATAAATAAAATCTAGATTTATATACAATCATCAACATTCGACAGTGGACAAATCTACTACAATGACATTGTTTAACTAAATGAAGAGAAACACAAAAAACAAGGGCATAAATCAAGACTACACAATGGAAATATGCAAAAAATATTACAAGTTAAAAATGAAAAAAAAAAAGGAGCAAGGGACAGTGTTAGAAAGTCAGTTTGATGTGTCAATAATCAAATCCCACCCAGATGGACTTGAGGGCAGCGAGACCCCAAAAAATCCAACATATGCAAAACAGTGTGTCCTCACTTTTTAAATGGTGTGAATGACACTTTGAATAGAGGCAGCATCAACACCTGCTGTCGCAACTGAACTCCAGATAGGTGGAGAAACAGGAGGGCAAACACCAAATGTAACACTTCCGAGCTGTTCTGAGACACTTTGACACACACACACACACACACACACACACACACACACACAGGGCTTTTTTTCCAGTTAGTCCCAAATGAAGTTACGTGAATATTGTTGTTAAAATCACTGCTGACCCATAGCTCACTACCCTGAAATGTGATGCTCTTACATTAATTTCTAACTCCTCATTGTCTCCAGGCCTGGATATCGTCCTGCTGAAAGTTTGATGAGGATTCCACCAGTGACCTGAAATGAAGATTTGTTGTGAAAGTGGGTAAAATATGTGAAAACTGAGCAGGCCCTTTGATCTGACACGTTAGTAGGTTTTGATGTCTTTGTCAGTGGTACAATTTTGAGGCTTGTTATTTGCTTTTTATATTTCTACCTAAATCTACTTCACTGCATTGCAGAGGGAAATGCTGCATTTTTACTCTACTACATTTCTGTACATTACTATAGTCACTTTTCAAATAAAAGAACAGTATTTTAAAATGTAATACATATATACAGTGTACAAAAAGTATACTTGGGGCTCCTTCTTACCATTTTCAGATGACTCTGTCTGTGTAATATATGTGTAATTTCTGAGTTCAAGAGATATACAATTATTTTTTTTCAAAGAAAGAAGGAGGAAAAATACAAGAAATAAAAATGTATTTGCTAGATTTTTGTGAAAAAAAATCTGCACTTATACTTTTGTATTTTACTAGTATTGAAGTATTTCTACAGTGTTGTGTTGATACTTAAAGAGATTTTGAGTACTTCTTCCACCACTGGTCTCTGGAATGTAGCATGCTACCAGGACCTACTGGAGAAGTCAGCTCTGATACAAAAATGGCTAAAACAGTGTGCCCTGAATGAGTTTAGTTGGACAATTGGCTATGCACTTTCTCTGGAACCCAGTGAGCTACTGAAGACAGTGTATTACAGGCAGGTAAATTTATAAAAGACAGAATAATACTGAATAGTAATATGTGAAAGAGGGTGACATGATTTGAGATTGAAATGAGATGAATAAGATGGGCAAAATCACTCACTTTTACACTGGCAGATGAGCTCAAGGGGATCTTTGATGAGAAGGGCTATTTCAGTTCGACAATGGTAGAGATGGAGACTTGTGCCTATTGTGTGAAGAGTGCCATCCACCCAAAAAAAGAGGGACTTTTTTTTTATTAAGGTGTGACTATACCATCGTTCTTCTTATTTTGGAGAGGATGGTGCGCCTGGACCCTGTCTTTTTCACAGGTCCCTAGACGGAGTCATGTAAATCTATCAAGTCATCTGAGAGAAGCACAGGCTTTGGGTGTGATAATGACTTACAGAAGACTACCAATGGGGAAAGGACGTGGCTGACATACACACACACACGCATGCATGCGCATGAACACACACTGATGTATCATCTACACCTCTCTACTACAAGCTGGCTGAGCAATCTCCACACTCATCTTTGCCACATACTGTGCCAGCTGCAGATTGAGGTAGCAGCGCCCGTCATAATGCGATGGAGGAGGATGGTTGAGGGAGGGGGGGCGGCTGTTGGAGGGCATTGCCAGCTCATGCTGGAAGCCCTGGGTACCCAGTCTGAGCTCCAGGTCTCAGTGGGTAGCTACATGGAATGGGCCAGCCAGGGTGGTAATAGAGTAAATAACTCAAATGAGGCAGAGTGTGAATTACTTCTCTGATGGGCTTGAGGGGTCCCCGCTGTGAATCCGACCAGGGGGTCCAGCTAGGAAGAGCCTCAAAAATGTGGGGAAATGGGTCTAGGATGTGGCAAGATAGCAGGGGGTGGTATGTCAGCAGGGATGGGGTGTGTGAGAGTGTTTAATACAGGTGATGATAGAGGAGAAAAATTGCTTGAGGCAACTGAGACCACAGCAGGTCTGGACGAACCACAGCAGCCCGAGGGAGGACCGGTCAGACAGAAAAAAGAAAGACTCATACAAATGCATCCTGTCCTAAATATTCGCTTGTTGAAGTTCATAGCCCTTTTTCTATATTCTGCATTTCCATTCCTCAAAACTCAGTCTTCTGTGACATACAGTGCAATAAAAAAAACTCTCATGGGCTATGGACTGTATGTAGATATTCTGAGAATGAACAGGACCTGTAGCCCTGTGAAGCCCAGATTCTGAGCACAAAAGAAACTTCAATGCCAAGGCATGATTGAAAACCACTTCAAAAGTGAACCTGCAACCTTGGGCTTCAAAGGTAAGCATATTGCGCAAACTAATACAACCAGGAAAATATATGAATACATTTTCCTTCATTAGGTGACCTCGAAGTAGGTTACATGGTCATTTCTATTCTGTACCGACCCTCAAGTTCACAGACGCCTCTGAGCCAACGACGGGCAAACAAAGACTTCAATGACAGTCCCTCAGTGTAGGAAGGCTCTACTTATCATTTCAAAGGGACAGCCCCCTTCACCTTACCAACTCTATACCAACGGACAGGGTGCACTCAGAACAAAAAAGTCCAGTTGGAAACTCTGGTCTTACGCTCAAAAACACGGACAATCTGTCATCTCTGAGCAGTGGTTTTTCTGGGAGGGGAGTGACATGAGTTTGTGGACAGGGGTTTTTCCTGTTTGTGATCTTGTCCTGACCTTCAGGATCATCCATAATGCATTGCAGCAGGTTAGTAAAAAAAAAGTATGAAAGTTAAATCAGAAGCAAGTTGTTGGCATGTCTGCAAACCTTTGACAGGGAAATCTTTAATCTGCGTTTAGGACATGGGTGAGTAAATCAAGCGCTGGATGTCAGTTTAGAGACAGCAAAAGGGGGCAACATTTCAGAATAACTTTCATCTCATAGAAAGTTGGCTGACCTAACCCTCCCCACTTTCCTGTACAGCTCTAACTCTTCTCCTCTCTCCTTCAACAGTGGTACCTCGCTGACTCTTTTTCCGCATGCAACTTTCTCCCCCTGCACAGCACAAAGTTTCACCTCGTTGAAGAACTGTCTTCTGGGAGAAAAGCACAGCTGGACAGCAGAGCATAGACCCAGCGGATTACAAAAAAGACCCACAACAGAATTCACACACAGAGCCAATGAATGTGGGCTCCTACATTGGACGTTTGCTTAAACGGAGCTCAGCTGGTGGCTGCAAAGCCTCTGGTAAGAGAGTTCTACTGAGGGAATACATTTCTTTGTTTGGTTGGATATCAGGTGGATAGGCAGTAAGCCATGTGGCATGCAGGTATATCCGGAAGATATGAGATTCATAAACTCCCAGTTGATGTGGGTTGCTGTGTTTGGGTTTCCTCTGTGTGGGTAATGTGAGCACACAGAAATGCAGGTTGAATTTGAATGGAGCGAACTGGAGGGGACGAAAAAATTCATGCTAATTCTGTCTTCTACACAAACACCAAGGTGGACGTGTTCATGCATAGTGTGATTTGTGGGCGTCAGTGGCTTGGGGAGGGATGAGGAAGGAGGCCGAATGAAAATTGCTCAGTCGGAAAAACTGCATTTATTTCATCTTCTCGGAAACACTTTTAGCAGCACTGCACCTTTTGGAGTGGGATGTGAAAGAAACCAGAAAACCACGGCAGGGGTGGGCTGGAAGGTAACAGTGACTCCTTAGACAATATGACATCCTGAACCTTGTCATTAGTGCCACACACACACACACACAGACACAAAAGAAAATCCGACCTCATCACTACCATTCGACCTCAGAAACATTGACTCACTCCCATTCTTCAAATCCAAACTGAAAACCCACCTGTTTAAGACTGCATTTTCTCTTTGATTATATTCCACTTTTAATTTATTTAGTCATGTATGCTTATGCTTTTCTCTGTCTCTTGTTGTTGTTTATTTATTTATATACTGTAT
>JAUBNQ010000007.1:2147264-2162795 GCA_032353495.1 Ctenopoma kingsleyae | reverse complement strand
ACTTTTAATTTATTTAGTCATGTATGCTTATGCTTTTCTCTGTCTCTTGTTGTTGTTTATTTATTTATATACTGTATGTCTCTCTCTCTCTATATAGAGATATATAGATATATATACAGTATATATATATATAGAGAGGGAGATATATATTTAATTCATTAATTTTTCTCCCTGTCTCTGTTGTTTATTGTACAGTGTCCTTGAGTGTAAAGAAAATAAAATGTATCGAGTAAATGTACTTAATTACTTTCCATCACTGAACACCAGTATATTGGTTTTGACTTATTTAAGAGTAAAGCTTTATGTGGAAGATGTCAGTCACAACTGGATTTGCTTGAAGCTCCTGAAGATGGCTTCTTCAGTTCTGACTGACTGATTGGGAGTTCTGGGTGTTTAGCCTCTGTGAAGTTGTTAAGTTACTGACACCTTGAGGGTTGTTAAGCTCACATATGATTGTCTACCCAACCTTTATGTGTGTTGTTGGGATGACATAGGCCACCTTGTGATGGGCATAGGCCTCCAGTTTGACATAAATCAATCTCTTTTACTTGTCTTTCAAACCACCTGTTCTCTCTATCCAGAATGAGGACATTGCTGTTTTTGAAGCAGTGTCCCTTGTTCTTCAGTGAAGATGGACTACTCAGGAGCTGTCTCCTGTGTTTCTCCACAGATGCTAAATACTTCCCAGCCAGTCAGGTACGACTGTAGAAGCTTTTCAAAGCAAAAGGCACTGGCAAAGGCAAAATGTCTTCAACCTTAAGCAAGTCCAGTTGCAACTGTGTAGAACGACATTTTTAGATGGAATTTCAGAGTCAGCTGAAAAGCTGCCAAATGGGGGGCATAAACTAGGGGTGACAGACGCTCACGCTCACAGAGGCTTGGTGTGTCATGACTCCAGTAGTGTGGTTTTCAGAGTTTTTAGTTTTGGTATTATTCCTAGTAATTCAGTTCACACATCGATTAGTTCATATTGAATATATATGTTATATAGATGACATCCATGTTTCTGAAGCCACATGCCCATGATATTTACATAAACATAACCTGGGTACTCCAAAAAAATCTATCCATTTATAAACAGCAAGTTCTGGTGAATACTGTCTCAGTCTTCTTTTGTTGATCTATGTGAAACTAAAAAAAAAGTGGCAAGAAAGTACCAACTTCTGTCAACAATGATCCAAAAAAAGGGCATTCGACAAGGACACCTGTAAACAATCAGTCCCTCTTTTTTGATAAATCTAAGGGTCAGAAGTGGACTATATTTACCTTCCCACACTCTGATTGAATGGCTGCCACTCACCTTCTAATGTAATTACAGTTGTTTGCCTGCTGTTGTATCTGTAAATGTCTGTTTGTCACCAGCGCTTCTTTCCATCCTAACATGCAAACGACAAATATCCTCCGCTTAATGGTGATTGAAATATGGTTGCTGCCTGTCTCGGAAACCACTTAATGTCAACATGTCAGAGGTATCAGGGGGGAACTAAGTCCAAAACTACTGGACTGTCAAATCATAAACGCCACGGGGGAACAGATTTCTCAGGGATCTGTAGGCAATGAAAAGAATCAGCTGAGGTTTTGACAGGGATTTCATTTGGCACTGCTCATGTCTCCAAATTAATCCTGCCACAAAATTATGGTTTCCTTTCATCCCCAAAGTCTCATTTCCATGGCTACACTGTAGGGGAATCTTGGGGAGGGGGGTCTGAAGTAAAAAAAAAAAAAAAAAGGATGAGAAAGAGCAGTGTTCATCTTTGATTTAACTTTTCAACTTAGACAACAACAACAAAGAGAGACCGAATCTAATCTTAACAAAGAGCAAATTACATTTTTTAACAGAGGTTTTATTGTTTTATGCAAAAAAAGGGGGAACTGGGAAGAAAAGAGTTGCACTGACAAAGAGATTCAGTGGCTGGCTCATAATTAAGCTACAAGTTGAGACATTTTAATTACTCCTGTTTTTTTTCTGTCTCTTTCTGTCTCTGATTAAGATGGTGCAGCAGTGAGCAGGGAAATGGACCATTAACTATCCAGAAAAGCAGACAGAGGCTGAGTAAAGCACATTTTCACTTATTATTCCTCAGCAGTGAGCCCAGTTACCTCATGCGCAAATCCAACTCTGGAAGATTGTCAGGGTATTTTCACCTTTGTTTGTCAATCCTGTTTAACAAATACCTGCTTTGCACATTTGAATTTCACAAAAAAAAAAGAAAAAATGCCACAACAAAGTTTTAAAATAGCTGGTTGTAGGCAGTATATGTGGAAGCATCTGTGGTCAAACAATTCATACCAGCTGTCAGAAGGACAGAAATCCCTTTCTTGTATACACGCTGGTAAGACTTCTCCTGACTGTGCGGTTAACTTCTTCACCATAATGAGGTATCAAAACCAACAGTGGTTTCTCAGCGAGCACCAGGGCGACTGCTGCCGCTTTGGGCTTGCTGGTGGCCGGCTCAGATGACCACCAACTGCTTTGCCCAAACTGACCCTCTGACAACAGCAACTGTGCAGAGGCCAGCTGTCCTGAAGAAACGAGCAAACAATATTCAATACGTATGACACTCCAGCCATCAGAAAATGATGAAACTGGGCAAAAACTTCAGTCAACAGTGAACAAAATGTGTGTGTCTCAGTAGCAGTACTAACTTTCACTGTTAAGGAAAGGAAAAAAATGACATACAGGGGAGTGTTGGAGACATTCCATGGTATAAAAGTCTCTGCTACGTTTGAATGTGACAGTCAGTTCTAAGTGTGCACAGGTACTGAGGAGAAAAACTGTGTTTGACCTGAAGACGTTGGTACCGCCTTTAGTGCTGGAGTTGACAGGACACAAATTAGATTGTTAACAGTGAAGGACTATTTGAATTGACGCTGAACCTCTCTGATAAGGTACGCCTCTTACACTACCCACTCTATTAACTCAATTCAGAGTCAAAGCAAACCCACACTTGAGGATGTAATGTGCATCATTTTAATAGGTAACCAGGGGTATTGTAGTTAAAATTCATAGAATGACAGCAAGGCAATAATATCTATGGACTTAAACTGGAGACTTTTGTCAAATGCATCCTGACATTTTGACTGCCACCCCATTTAAAAATGTCTAGCTCTGACCCTAGGAGGGAGACAAAACAAAGGACTTTGACAGTACAGACAGACGTTTGTTTCAAAACTTGTTCTTTATTTTAACCTAAACCATGATTTCCCTAAACCTAACCACATGGTTTTTGTGTTTAACCTAACCAGGTCAATTTTGGGTCTGTTGTTTTGGTTCCCAAATTTAACAGAGTTGCAGCTTTACATTTACTATTATAACCATGAAGAAAACATAAAACTGCTGTGTTTTCTCTCTTCTCTCTGTCGCCACCTCACCGCCTCTGTTTTATAACAACAGGTCAGGTAACTTCAAGTCACTGGCATCACACCCAATACACATGTTACGTTTGCTGGTGTGCATTTTCTCTCAGTCCTACACGCTGCCTTGCTCCCGCTCAAGTCTACAACTCTCTAAAGGTGAGGGTGGGTGGACAAATAAAGTGGATGAATGACCAATGGGCGTCATGCCACACTCCCTGGCCTGTTTTCCTGGTTCCCTGGTCTCTCAATCTCAATCTCTCATTTTGGTCACCTCCCGTCGGCTCATCGTTGTTGTTTTCATCCTGTTCGGTTCATGCCGAGCTCTTCATCTCGTCCTTCTCCCCAGCTCCTCTCCACCGTGTCCTCACCACCTGATCCTCATGCTCACCAATCCTTCACCTCGGACTCTTCCCTTTTTCTCACCTCCATAAGTGGTTCGGTTTTGGTCTCTTCCACATTAGTTTTCAGCTCACCCGTCCTTCACTCTGTATAGTTTTACCTTTCTCCTCACTCCGCTCCCTGGTTAGTTTTATGTTTTGTTAGTCTAATTGTTTCCCCCTCTGTCTTGCTCCTCATAAGTTGTCATTGTTCTCACTGTTTATTATTATTTATCCTCATAATAAAGTTCCTTATCATTATTTTAACTCTCTGGTTCTGGTCTGCGTATTGGGTCCATTTCCCCATTATCACTATAGATCTGACAACAGGAAGAGGCAGCAAAGAAGAGGGATATGTGTGCGTCTATGGGTAAGACAGAGAGGCTGGGGTGCATACTAATGACATCATTACACCCAAACGCCTCATCCCCCCTGACATGTTTACTGTCCAGCTTCATTTCGCCACCAAACCACCACTCCCACCCTGACCTCCACCACTCTTCCAATCCACCCATTTGCTTTGATCCTTTTATTTCCACCATCTTTCCTTCTTATCCTTTTTTTTTTCTCCTCTGCTGAAATGCAAACAACACAATGAGACTAATTTTGGTGTATTTACCCAAAATCCCAAGCTCTGCTGGCAGTAATTTTACTCGTGCTGTGCTCGCTGAATGGGTGTGGACGTGTGTGTTTGTATGTGCACATGTGTGGGTGGCGCTTGCCTCTGTGTAGCCGCTCTTTTTCCCTGGCATTGAACTTGACCCTGTGTGACCCCCTCTATAATGAGCGAATTGAAAACATCTCCCTTCGGAATGCTGTGTGTGTATGTCTGTGGAGAGGAGGCCATAGCTGCCTTCACTGCCTCTGCTCTCTCCATGTGCGTGTGCATGTGTGTGTATATGCTGTCTTTCTCTACAAATGAAGATCCGATGTCCCCCTGATACAACCTAACTGTAAATACTGCGGAGACATATGCTACAAACACCCAAACGTACTCAGATACAGTTTCTACTTAAACAGTTACTTAAAGCTACAGCTTTGAATCTTTCTTTCAAACTCCACCAGTCAAATGCAAAAGTTCAAATGCTGATCATACATTAACAAATTAGTAATAGCAATATAATAAAGTAATATAAATATACATTCTGAAATATTCTATTTTGCAGAATTACAGTACTTTTATTTTTGATTTTCCTTACATCTTAATATTCTAGTAGTCTACTTTTTAACTGTGAGATAGGGTTTATGGTTCAGGGTTTAGGGTTTTGTTTTTATAAACATATATAGCCTTTGTATATATATTTAATATTTACATGTTTATTGACTTTTTATACGGAGTTTGGCACAAAGTTCACTGACTGTGTCTTTAAAGAAATGTCACGAGATTACAAAATATGAGAAACATGCATGCTTATGCATACTATATAAGTAAGACAGCAACGGTGTGTGTTTGTGTGTGTGCGTGATGGATGGTGACAGCGTCAGTGGATGGTAGATCAGGATTAAGATTGAACACAGCTCAACATCACACTTCGTCAGGTTCACTGGATGTGTTCGGCCACCCGCGGACACAAACACACATGCATTCACACTCATGCACACACACATACGCACACACACACATCAGAGGGAGGGGCTAGTGACACTACACTGAGGTTGGGCTCATGAATAATAAATAGGAAAAGAGAGAGGTCCAGACAGGGTAGCACACGCGCACACACACACACACACACCATGTAACCTCGCTCCTGTGCTGCCCTCACCCTCCTCCTTCTTCAGCCCCCATGTTTATGCATGGCACCCTGTTTCATATGTATCGGCCGCATCATTCCCCCTGTTGTCACGGGAACTGATGACACAGGCTGCATTAAGAATGATGACCCGCCTACAGATTACTGTGCTGTGGTTACATACACACACACACACACACATCCCCGCATACAGAAGCAGAACTACACAAATAGAGAGCCGGATACAAACACACACTCTGTGACTGAAAACATTTCCCAATGGGACTTGATAACAGCAGCACGGCAACCCAGCATCAGAAATGAAAAAAAGAAAAAACAAAACAAAACAATACAAAAGACAGTGGCCAGTCAAAACAACCCCCACACACACAACCCCGCACTGACCTCAACTAGTAAACCACAGTGAGAGATACGGCACGGTGCATTTATGCAGAAAACAACTGCCTTAACTGACAATTTACATTACTGTAAGAACAAGGAGAACACAGGTCTGTGAGAAAACTCACTGAATGCTTTTGATCTTCGTTGGCAGATGCAAAATTTAAAAAAAAAAAAGCTATTTGAGGTGGCTGAAATATGCTAAGCAGCTAAGAGCAGTAAATATGATGCTACAGTAGCTCCTTACACAGCTGGTCATGACTCACTATCTTTAGTGTATGGTTTGGCACCAGTTCAGTGTTTCAAGCAAACCTCTGTCCGTCTGATTTCTGAGGACAGCATGCACCTACAGCTAATAATTGTATGTTTGATCTTTGCTCCAAAGTACCATAATAAAAAACAACATTTTGAATACATGTTCTGAATATCTACAATGTCAGCCACATATGCAAAAATAGCAATCAGATCTGTGGTAAAGTTTGTGTGTCTGGAGGTGCGTTTTCCTGAAAGAAAGTCAAAATGGCAAAGTAAGGATGTGACTCGTGCGATTTGTGCAATTTGTGTGATTCAAGAAAGAGTCAGGATAAAAAGAAAATGACGTAATTGGTGGTAGGTGTCACACACTGCACATCTCTGGCCACAAACACACAGGTAGCAGGAGCATTTTGGTGGTAAAAGGTTTGTGTAAATAAGTAAATAAGTAAATAAGTGAAGTTTCCTATACCACATTCATTAAAAACCACTATTTTACATTATAATATCAAATCCTAATCAAACCTGTAGCCTAATGCAATCCAATACAGCAGCTCTGTCGTGATTTCTACTTTTTCAAAGTTATAATTTCTCAGGTTTTAAGTCGAAACTGTCAGAAAGGTGATAATTCTGCTATGTTTATTATTGAGGTCATAGTGGGCGGTGGTCGTACTGGAGTGCATTGTATTAAGACGTGTTTCTAATGTGCTAGCCCTGTCATTTAAGTAAATGGGATGGCCAGAACATTAGAAACACCTCTTCCTACTGAGTACTACTGAATTGTAAATCTGGGAAACAATGACACAGACAAAAGAAGCATTAACTTCCTGTTCCGATGGCTTATGGCACTGTAGCAGCATTACAGCATCACACTGCCTGTCAGTATGGGAAGACATTATACAGAAATGACAGTTGATGGTTGGCGGCGTTGCTTAAGAGATACAGGGTCAACGTGTGTTTGTGCGTGTTATGGATATGGTCCACAGAGATGGCGCCTTTGTTTTTCAGCAACACAGACATGAAACAGAGGAGGGGGGGGCAAAAGGTCCTCATTATGTGGCTCTCTCTGTCATTTCACATTTTCTGTCACTCGCCCATACAGTAATAAAGTTTTTCCTCTTTCTCTCTTTTGTAGTGTGAGTGAGAGGCACCAACTGATCCTTCTGTTTTTTTTCTCTTTATCTCTTTCTTCTTCTCATTTCAAAGATGCATCTGTCGGAAGGAGAGAATACATAATGTATATCACAGACAAGCAGAAAAAAAACAAGACAATATGAATAAATAATAAGATGTGATGCATATGTATAAACATTTCCATATCAAATAAATATCATCTCTAGTTGTATGACTCAGTTTTTCCATGCTGTGAATACTCAATTACTCGTAAGCTTGTGTGATCGTTTGCAGGGCACGGCCTCATGCATGTTGTGATCAAATGGGGGGGTGGGGGCTTAGGCCAGAAGGGCATTTAACAGGAGGACAGCAGATGTAATGAAAATAATACAAATTAGAGGAAAGTCTTACAAAGGTCACACAACCTAATGTTGCCCATTTTAGAATGAGGTACAACACAAAACTCTTATAAAAACATTAGAATTACTATAATAATAATAATAATAATAATAATAATAATAATAATAATGATAGGAATATTGGTTATTTTTTGTACTAGCTGCATTTCATGAGGTCCTCATGGTATCTGTGGATGGCAGAGATGGCCATCCACAAAGACTCGAGGGATCTAAACAGATGACATAACGTTGCTGAGTTACAATGCAATCTACCACTTGAGCCCTACTTTCCAAAGTTTATATTTGCTTAACATTTTGGCAAATTACCATAATTACAAGTGCACCTAATTAGTTTTTAACAACTTCTGTTTGCTGTGAATACATCGATATTCTGATTATGAAAAAAACTTTAAAATGTCACAGTCTTCAGGCAAGTTCTCCAAATGCACGCTGAAGATAATGGTACGCTTAGAAACACTGAGTGACAATAAATGCAATGGTATGCATTTCATGTCTGTGTGATATGACTGATGAAAGATCAATTGGGTGCAAACTTGTGCCTTTTGACCTCACTCTTCTGCAGGATATGCGGAATAACACCATGTGTGTAAGGGGCTGAAACAAAGTTGTGGAACAGCAAGGATGAGAGTCCATGCAATATATATTTGTTTATATTATGTACTTTAAAAAATTGTATATTATATAATATTAAAACATTGTAGTGTGTTTTCTGCTCTGTGACTGCACATCCATCCTCAATTATGTGAAATTGGCAAACACCTCTCTACAGACAATGCAAGAAGAAATCCAGAGTACAGCTGACCTGGGCCCGTGGGAGTTTGCAGGAAGTGGACATGTAATCTGCAGTGAACAGCAGTTAGTGTATTAGGAATCCAGGATCCCATCGCTCGGACTCTCGTGACTGCTGGAAGACAGAGATGGAACTTGCACGCCTTTCAACATTTGGCTCCCATTACAGCTAGACAGGTGGACACTGGGGGGGGCTCTTCTATACTCACAGTCTCTCTCTCTCTCACTTACGCACATTCACAATCTCAAATGCATATTTTTCTTCTCACTCTTCTTGTCTCTCGCTTTACCTTTGTCTTCTCTCCTCTCTTTTTACACTTTGTCTCGCAGACTTTACTCCCCCTCCAGCTTGTTCTCACTCTTCACTTTTGTCTCCCCTTCCTGTACCAATACTTTATTGCACACACACACTGTCTTTCCACACTCTATTTTTTCTGGCTCACACACAGATATCATCCTCTTGACTTGTTTCTTTCACTCCCTCTTTTACTCCTTTCTTTTTTTACAGTCTCCTCTATGCTCTCCCTCTTCACTCTCGTCTCTGTCTCACACATGCAACTGACTTCTCTCGTACATTACTTCTTAGGCTCTCTTTGTCTCTTCTTTCCCTAACAGTTTGGCATCCATTGACCTCTTTATGGTGATTTTTTTTCTAAAATGTAAAAACTGACCCTCACAAAAAACCTCATGCATTCTTCCTCCTATCAAGTTTTTCTTCCTCTTTGTTTATTTCTGTGACCTCTATACCTATCACTCTTTGGTTTTGCATCAAGGCACACACAGAAACACACATTGGCCCGATGCCCATACACATATTTGGATCTGCTACTCAGTTTCTGTGGCCTTATTGTAAGTGTGTCTCGTATATGTACCTATAAAGTAAGATTTGGCAGGACTGAAACGTCATGATTCACTCTGCTCAGCCTCCCCCTCGACCTGAATGAAGGCAAGGTTATCATGTTCCCCCATCGCACACACATGCATATGCACGCACACACAAACACACACATAACTTTCATTTTGCTTTCTCTTTCCATCACCCACCACCCTCACCCTCCTTCTGCCTTTATCTTATTGACATACAGGAGCATTGTGGGTTGAAGAGTCACATGTATGAATGTGTCTGAGTGTGTGTGTGTGTGTGTGTGTGTGTGTGGGGGGGGGTGTTAGATACAAAGGATGCTACAACCCTGCCTTCTGCTGGCCAGTGAGCAGAATAGAGGTCAAAATGTTGGTAAACAAAGCTTAAGTTCAGTTTAAATGTGCTTATCACGGGTTTATATGTAAACCAAACGTTGCTATCTGCTATTCCACTAAGCAAGGACAAGATGATGCATGTTTCTGCAGAGTCTCATGGTAACTGCAGTAGTTAAGTTTGCCTTGAATTCAGAATACAGCAACAGCAAAGCGCCACCACTCCATCACACCTTTACACCCTTTACATGGCAGAGAAATCCCATTAGCCATGGAATCAAGTTACTCTGATCCCCTTCCTTGTTGATAAAAATCAGGTTTTATGTTCACATGACATTTAAGAAATAACCTGATTTCATGTCTGATCACTTGCTTTATCTGACCACTCTATCATCTACTTCAAACATAGCCAAGATGAACGAATGGACACAACATGACAAACAACATGATAGTTTGAGGTCCATCTATGTTATGCCTTAGTGAAACTGATAAGTTTTTTATCATCCAAGGTCAAAGATCAGGGTCGCTGTGAGTTCACAACTATCTCATTCTTGTTGACATGACTCCTCAGGAGCACCATGAAGGGATTTCTTCAAATCTGGCAAAAAACATCCACTTGGACTCAGTGAGGAACTGATTAGATTTTGGTGTTTAAATAGGTCAAAGATCAAGGTCACTCACGACCTTTGTCACGATGACCTCACGTTCATCCCATTCTTGTGAACATGATACCATAAAACGGTCAAGGTGGAATTTGGCAAAAAACATCCATCAAGGATAAAGAGACACAGACCTGTGTTCTCCTTGTTTAGATTTTGGAAGTCAAAGGTCACTGTGTCCTCATGTCCATCCCATTCTTTTTAATGCAACATCTCAGGAAAGCCTGGCAGCAATGTCACTACATCTGGCACAATTGTCTACTCAGACTTGTAGATGAACTGATTAGAATATGAGTTTGGTCGACATGCATATAGACTTCAACTTACAAATAACCACTAGGCAGTAATTTCAGTTAATAGTATAAACATTATAAGGGTATAGATAGAATATAGAGAATAGAATTATTAGAATAGAATATATAGAATAGAGAGATATTTACTGCAAAAGACAGCCAAACAACTATGCTGAATCACAAATACTGTAAGCCTGGTGTTGGTTTTAAAACATTTTTTTTGTTTGTTTGATTTCCTTTTACGTATTTAGTGTTGTACATAAGATGGATTGTCCTCATTTTTAATTACATTACAAATTAATTCGGCATCTGATTAGCCTCTGTGTCTAAAAACCGCAAGCCACTTAATCAACGCTGGAGTTTAAAAGCCAGCTTTAGCTGTACATACATTTATGAGCCTATTCATGAGTCAAGGTAAAACAATGTTCACATTATTGCAAAATACCATTTTAACCTACAGCAGTCACACATACCATAGTCAGTAAAGTCTATACCCTTGGCTGTCAAATTAGTGTTAAAACATAATTTTCCAATTAGCAAAGCTTTCGACAACCTGATTAAACCATCAATCTCATACATCTTGCCCTCTCTGAGGAATAAAAGAAAGACAAATGATATTTCTATATGAGCTATTGTGAGAAGAAGCATCTGTAGCCTCTGTTGATCTATTATCTCTTACTAATCATATATTTCCAGAGAATAAATGAAAAAGTAAAAGGGGGATGGTAGAGGACAGAGGCAAGAGCAGAGGAGGTAAATAAAGACAGAGATGAAGTGATAATAACTATGATAGAAGGATGGAGAGGAGAGATAAATATAGCATATGAGGAGAAGAGAGCACTGATTAGACCTGGCTAAGGAGATGTCATTGATAATTACCACCCCCATCACCCACCTGCACCACACACACACATGCATGTGTGCTATGGATACACACTGGCTCAGGGTGCACATGAATACATAAATTGTTACAGTTGAGCTCATTCACAAGGATAACAAAATACACATACAGAAACAATGAAAATGGGGGCAAATGTAGTGATGCTGTTGCAGAGGAATTAAATGTTTTTATGTATTCTTTATATGGGTCATAATTGTTTACCTATTTTATATTACCTAATAACGGTTTTTAACTACATGATCAACAATATTTCATACATGTAATCACACAACAGTTATTTTAACTTTTGTCTTAGATTTTATGTATGTACACTTACGTAGTTTATGTGACACAAAATTCAGCATAGTCTATATAAGACGTGGGAGGAATAATTTGAGGTGCCTCTGATTTTGCAAGGAAAATGTATTAATTTTCTCCATAAGCAGTGTTACATGACACAATCAGAGTTTTTCTATAGACTGGATGAATATGAAGCTCAGTATAATACTGTGAAAACAAAAAAGGTGCATTTCAGATTCAAACACACAGAATAAAGAAAAACTGTGCAACTTTTAAGCATGCAAATAAAATTATGAGAAAAAAGGTAGATTTTTACCATACGCATCCTTACTTTAGCTTTGTCTGCTACAGCCAATTTATCTAATGTTCTTGTTGACCTGTAAAGTTAATTTGTCGCTACACTCTAGTGGTGGAACTAGGTGTTGGATGAAGATGCTCCTCTTGGGGCAGCAGGCTTCTCTTTCATACATTTGTCATCATAGAAACTATCATAAACATGGGTATGATTAAGGAACAATTGCGGTTTGATTACGTTGAGGAACAAAAGCAACTTGGTTGGGTTTAGGCACAAAACTACAGGGTTAGGGTTAGTAAAAAGGTTGTGGTTTGGTTTCAGATAAGTACTTTCTTAATTTTACAGGACTATCATCATAATTGTTACAATAACAAAGATGTGGTGGGTTTTTTTTAGATTATGTTTTTGGCATTTTAGCCTTTATTTGACAGTGCGATAGTGGGGCGAAGAGAGGGAGGGACATGCAACAAAGGTCCCCAGCCTGGGACACGAACCAGTGACATTGCGCTTACATGGCACGTGCACAAACCTCTAGGCTACCAGTGCACGCCCAAAGATGTGGTTGTTGAATGGCCATGATTAAAACATAGATTTCACACTGGACACAATTTTCTTTTCATCTCTGACATTCTCCCTCCAAATACCACTTCGCTTAATTTTTGTTTGTGTCATAATCACTATTTCATCTGGAGATGCTTACCTATAATATGTTATTGTTGGACATAATAACCTGTTGGTATAAACAGTGTATGAACTTAGCTTCCTTTTATAGAAGGCCAGTCATGTACAACCAGTTTCCAGAGGTGTCCGAAATCCCTCCTTATTGACTCATTCACTCCTTCCTGTGTAATGTACACTCAATAGTCCACTCAATAGTGAGCTGTAAATTGAGATTTTAGACACTTGCTAATCATTGCATCATCACTAATAACTATAATTTTCTCTGTCTCTAAAATGGGGAGCAGTGCATTGTGGGATGGTTCGCAGAAAGTAGTGTAGATGCCATGCACACTACTTTTTTTTGTTGCACCATCAAAGCTGGTTTACACACTCAACATTCAAGCACTACTATAAAATAGCAAACACGCTAAAGTGCAATATATAGTAGATACAAAGTGACCTAGTCCCAAAAACAAGAGGTCTACTTGGGTCCCATTTTATTTCAGTTTAGTAAATGCTACACCTGGGGTAAATCTTACACAAACATAATACGATATTTGCTGCTATACAGATGATATGTAACTGTACACAAAAGTGTCCTTTATTATGTCCTGTGTAAATGCAATTAAGAACCAGATATCCAGACATTTCGTGCAAACTAGATGAGATACTTTGCAGTTGGAAGAATCCTTTCAGTAGAAATTCCTTAAAATCATAATGAGAAAAATGAAAAGCACAAGCCTTGGGAAATAAAAATGACTGTACTAAAATAATTCGGAGGAAACATTAAAAGAGTCCAAAACCTGAAGCTTGAACTCCTGCTTTCTTCCCCCCAGTCTCATTTCCCCACCATTTTATTGCACTACACAATTCAGAGCCTGTTAGCCACATTAGCTAGACCTGCTTGGTTGCTCAAACAGCCCACAGAAACCCAGCAGAGTCTCAGGCCTTTCTCAAGCTGTGAATGGAATAACTTCACAATTTGTCCTGGCAGAAAACAGCATTTTGATCTTAATGAATGGTAAATGGCTACCATTAGAAGTAAGAGGGATTATTGGGAGGGGGTGGTTTATGGCCTGTGTGCATGTGTGTGTGTGAGTCTGTGTTTGTTTGCCATCTCAGAAGGGTCCTCTCTGATCCTTCATTAAAAGGCTCACTGCAGGACCTCTTCATGGGACCCTCAAAGAAATGGGCCATGTTTAGAAGTCATTTTAATAAATCCACAAACACACTTACTCATACACACACTGACAAATTGCTTCACGGAGTCATTGCTGGGGCTCGTTTTGCACATGTGCATATATGCATCATTTCTTTATATGACGGAATGACAAACACAAACACTTCTCAGATGGCAGCTTGCCCATCCTTATGCATGTGTATGGAGTGACTGTGTAATGGTCTTAACCAAAAACAATTCAGAACTTATATTTTCCTTCTAACTGTATTAAATGAGGCTTTATCGTTGGCTGCAAACACATATGGGGGACTAAGTCTGACCTACTGGGTGAGAAAATGCACATTTAGCAAATCTGCTATCCTGAATATCTTCAGTTTCAACATTCAGAACCTGTAGAAGCTGTTTTGCATGAATGCAGTAATTGCAGAGTGGCTGAGCAGTCAACAGTGGTGTACTGTAACTGCAGTCAATTTGATTTTTATGTTTAATTTTACCATCTTTTGCATAAATGCTCTACTGTGACTACAGATGAGAGAAAAAACAACATCTTGTGCCAATATGATGCATTTTACACATTATCTTGTTTGTGTGAAAATGTCCTTTAAATGGTATTCTGACTAAAAACAGAGATAAAAATAAAACAAACAAGCCAAAGAGTCGAATTTGAAAACGCACAGCATAGCATACACATTGTCTATCATCCAACCCCAGGACATTTTCTGCCGTACCAAAAGACTTGCTGGAAGCGCAGATTTAGACCTATGCATCATCACTTTCTTCTTTTTTTCTTCCAGATTGAAATAAGCATTGATGAAAGGCGGCCATTTTGTTATTTGCATTGGAATGTGCTCTTGCTCCCAGACTCAATCTAAACTTGGCTGTGACTAGAAGCACCATTCAGATTTGTTGTGTGTGTTTGAGTGTGTGTGTTTTTATTTCCAACCTCCCACCCTTTGTCTTTCCTCATTCTCCTTGTCATCTTCACACTGCAGGGCTGTGTGTTATTACTGTTTGATGTACCCAAAATGAATAAGACAATCTGTAACATCTACACCAGAGTCTACTAATGTGCATGTGCCACTGGAGAACAAAATATGAACGAGTATAACAAATACAGTTCATGCATATATATATATACACACACATATATATGTATAGATATATATATATATATATATATATCTATACATATATATATATATATTAGTGGTGGGCAGCGATTAAGAAATTTAATCGCGATTAATCGCAGAAAAGTCATGCGATTAATCGCGATTAATCGCAGAAAAGTTATGTTATGGACAAAATTGAATAATGGATTCAAAAGTAGTTTATTGCGCATGTTTATTTTAGAAGTACTGCTCTATGAAGAGAAGTACAATGACATTTGGTTTGCACTTTAAATAAATACAGCAGTATTTACTTTACACAGTAGCAGTTCAATATTTCTTATATATCTCCACTTAAATATTAATTTGTGTGCATGCGTCAACCGGCATACAGTCTTCTCAGTTGCTCCCGTCTTTTCTCATACTTTTTAACTTTATTCTTCATTTTTCTTTTTTCTTTTATTTGTGCTTGATTTGTACTCTGTGTTTAGCTTGTGCCCTCTCAATCATGTGGGTTGAGAGAGTTTT
>JAUBNQ010000007.1:2127903-2143958 GCA_032353495.1 Ctenopoma kingsleyae | reverse complement strand
ACATAATTATGAATACTGTATTACATTTCTGCTAATAGATCCCTAAATCTATTAGCAGAAATCTTACACACTGCACCTTTATTAAGACCATATTTTCTTCTCACCTTCTTTTTCTTGATATTAAAATATATTACAGATTCTTTCACTCCTTCACAATGTGACATTTTTATCGCCATTTGCACTGGAATGCATTAGAAATTCATCTTTTCCCCATAAAGCATTGCAGTAGAATGAGTTTCACATCAGATTTGGTAGAACACTGTAAATAGGAGGATGAAGGTTTCCACCAGTTGTAACAGTTTCTCAGAGTTAATATGATGATTGTGATTTATTGTTGTTAAAATGCATCATTATTCCTTTTTATTTTTCTTTCTCTCAAACCTTATATTTGAGTGAGGAGTGAAAATCAGTAGTGCAACAACAAAACGTCATGTTGTAGATGTCGAGAGACACACAAGGTCTGCAATTATATAATTGCTGAGATTTGTGGTCATACGTTGGTGTTTCTGGAGCCTGCCACATCAGGGCATACAGACCGAGTGTGTGTGAGGGCGTAAGTGTGTGTGGTTATACCACAGTGCAGGAACATAAGCTCAACGTGTCAAAACGGATTGCCGTGCTCATTGCTGTCACTCAGCATGACACGATGACATTTCTGTTTGCTGGTGTTTATGAGCCTGTGTGTATGTGTTTGTTCTGATGGGGTGGGGAGGTGTGTGTGTGCGTGTGCAAGGGGATAAAAGATCTCTGACATTCATGGTTACACATGCATACATACACACACAAGTACAGCTATATGAGGTCTTACACACACACACACACACACACAGGTCACTATCATACCAGGCAGCTGCTTACTTACTATGATATGATGGTCAGATATGCAGCACAACAAAAGTTGTACTGTATATACTGCAGTCTACTGTTTTGCACTACATTTTCAATGTGACAGTAAGATGCTGTGACCTCTACATATAATATACAGCTGGTGTAACTTATGGCATAAAAGCAATGTTTGAAGAAAGTATATTTTCATATGAAGGCTCACCTTTACAGCAGGAAGCACTGTGTTGTGGATATTAGGCCTCTTGTAAGAAGCAGTTCTTCTGGGACCTAGCTCATCCTGTGCATGTCTTTATCAACTGTATGTGAGAAATAAAAAAAAAAAAAAGAGAGACTGAAATAAAATGATACAGTTTTGCATATAAAAAGGAGGCACTGTCACATTTGGTCTTTCCAGTTCCAGTGGAAGTGGGTTCAGTTGAACAAAAATAATCTCAAACACTTCTCTTTAAGTGTTACTGGAAGTTTGAAAGTGTGTCAGAATAACTTTATTGACATTTGTACTTTCTTGTACAGCAATTAGGCAGAATTTGGTTTCTGTATAATTTTTTGATGCATCTCTAAAAACTGTATTATGTAAACTGTATTTTGTTTTGAGAAGTAACTTTTCTTTTGCAAATTGACAACTTGCAGATGCAAGTGCAGGTGCGTTCTCTTATGCAAACAACATAAATTATGGGATGAATTTAGAACTGTGCAATAAAAATATACCATAAAATCTTGATCTAAAATCTTTCATGCTTGGGGGTCAGTTAATTCATTTATTTTCTTCAAAATGCATGAAAACTAAAATAATAATTAGAATATAGGAAAACAAGGATAAAACTGTGCACACTTGTACCTAGCAGATTCTGTACTCAGTTTTTGCTCATAAAGTCTTCTTCAAATGGTGGACTGTGATACCTTCACCGACTGTGGTTTTAGGGGTTTTCATCACAACTAACACAAAGCTTCTATTAGGAATTGTTGTTTTCTTTGGCCAATCCGTTCTATGCAAGTTTTTCACTACACCAGTTTTTTTCTATTTCATTAAATTCCAAATTGATGTATTGGCTAGGCCCATGTTTGTGCACTGCATTTGACTGATTTCCTTATTTCGTCAAATTCAGAATAGCTTAATTTTATCTAACTTTTCATGGTGATTTATCCTTTTCAACAATAAATGGAGTCTTCACAAGTAAAACCCAAGGCTGATTTTTAAATAACTAGCACATGGAGCAAGAAACACCAGTCACACATTCCAATACATTTACTCACTTACAGTGTGAATGATAAAACTGTACTATTTTATATGTTCTTTAATGTATTAGGGTGTTAATATCATCAAATAAAATCTGAAATTCAATATATCCAACTTTATGATCACAATAGAGAAACATCAACCACACAATCTTTTCATAACCCAAACCAGTGTTTTGTTGTCTAAAGCCAACTACCCACAGGACTGTGTCTGTTATTACCATTTATACAATAGACAAAGCTATGAAGACTCTTCAATACTATGTATTTGTAGCAGTTACAAACTTACAAAGAAATCATTAATAATTAATAAGATACAGTGCTTTCACTGGGAGTAATATCTTCCAGCCCATATTGTCATTACCATCAGACATCTCAAGCAACAAGTAATTAGCTGTCACAATGGGTACAGGTACAACAAATGATACACAAACTTTAGAATGGTAGAAACAACCAAGAGAAAAAGGACAAAAGAGATGTTTTGTAAGGCTACAACAGTGATATGACTGTGTGTGTGTGTGTGTGCGTGTGTGTGGATGTCCTATCAGTGTCTGTTAGTGTCATGTCCTTAGTTATAGTGTATCTGCTAGGATTTGAAAGCCCTCCAGGCCCCATCATGCTGAGATGCCACATTTACAGACACACACACACACACACACACACACACACACACACAGAAGGTGGGGAAAGTTCAATCCACACACCATCACACGGTGAAACACAGACTTTGTTTATAAGAGAGTCCTGTGTGTGTGTGTGTGTGTGGTGCAATTCAGTGTGGTTGTGAAGTTGACAGTGTTTCCCTTGTGGGGTACAGACAACAAACAAGGTCTCTGGTGGTTTGTGCTGGGAGAGAAGGTACAATACGCACACAAACGTATGTGAGGCACACACACACACACAACTCTTAGATGCTGTAGCTACTTCATGCCAGCTGTGGCCATATGGTTCACGTAACCAACTCTAGCGTTGCGCATTTGACTTGTCGACCAGTGGGTTTTGCACGTGTGTGTGTGCAGCGCTAGAGAGACGGGTGAAGTATCTCAGTGTACTTTTGACCTCCAGATTCTTTATTGCACTGCCACAACCACACTGCATCCTCAAGGGACTGTCCTCGTATGTCTTCATCTCAGACAGACAGAAGAGGAGAGGGAGAACAAGAGAAACCAAAAGGGGCTGAGGAGAAGAGCTGGCAAGAAGTCTCTCTCACGCACGCACACACACACACATTCTGAGATAGAAAATTAATAACCAGAGAGGATGAGGCACCTAAGTGACCGGGCTGAGCTCAGGGTGGACCATAAACCATCTCTGTGTTATATTGAAATGCCAGCGTCCTCCTGTTAAATCTCCCAAACGTCAGCCAAACTTCTAGACAGTCACAACTCTGCAGTACGAGTGTCAGTATGTGTGTGTGTGTGTGTGTGTGTGTGTGTGTGTGTGTGTGTGTGTGTGTGTGTGATCTGTGAAGAGAATGTTGAGAGAGCAGTGAGCCGCTCCACAATGACCGTACAAGTTTGTGCATATGCAGTCTCTGAACATAAACTGTAAGAGCTGAGAGAGCTTTTTTGGTTTCAGAGGAGGTGCGTTATTTTTTTTAAGAACAGTATGTTTAAGAGAATGTCAGCATGTACGACAATGAATTTCAAAGTGTTGTAAGCTAGATTTAAATGTATAGCAAAGACATTAAATGGACTACGCTACTCTAAAATGCCCAGTGGTGCTCTGCGACTTCCAGGTTTTAGTGTAGTAAACATATTTAGACTCATGCTTTTGCTGCTTTTAACACCCACCACAGCCCACAGTTATCCTTCCTGACATTTTCTCCCTCCTGCAGATCTCAGATTCAAAACACTTTTTGTGTAGAGAGCAGAAAGCAAAACCGGAACTTCTTGACTACATTCCAAAAGTAAGGAAACCTCATTCAAGAACACCGACATTTTTAGCATCACTAATAACAAAAATCACAGCTCGGAAAGCATCATTTTTCAACAGTATGTCACATGACTTGCTGTTGTAAAACAATAATCTAATATCATTGTTTATCTAATGTTTTGCCTGTGCACTGGAACTCTGAACACACTGAGACATTAACCAGGTGAGCTGCATGTGAGAATGCAGATGTCCGAGTCAGACAACCTGGAGATTACCTGAACTTTATCCTGCGAGTACAAAGTCCATGTCATTTTGGAATGTGATCTCTGCTCTGTTGTGTAATTCATCCTTCTACACAGGAGCCCCCGGCCCTCAGTGAAATCAGTTTCTTCCCTTTCCATGTGAGAATGTGTCCGACTTGGACAATCTCCCAGTGTGCTCTACATGTATAAAAGCACAACTCTGCACAATGTCTGGACGTAATTCTCCTGACATTATCCAGAGTTTATATGTGAAAAGTCGACCCCAGCTGTCGTTGGACAAGAGACAGGGTGCACCCTGGACAGGTTGCCAGTCTATTACAGAACTGACATATACACACAGACAGCCATTCACACCTATGGGTGATTTAGAGTCACCAGTTAACCTGACTACATATCTTTGGATGGTGGAAGGAAGCCAGAGTAAACCAACTTTGACACTGGTGTATTGTTGGAAATCATTGCAAATATGTCCGCTGACCTGAAAGTGAAACTTGTGAACAGTGAAACTAAGGTGTTGAAGACATCTAATGAAAATGAAACCACACCTCTTTGAATTTAAGCTTTTGTAGCCTGATTTGCCATATCTGTAAATGGACGCCGGATCTGTCCTGCAGTGTGACCATCTCTCTGCAATATGTTAAATATATATGAAGACACTATTTAACATTTCCCCTTCTCTTGGAAGCAGCTTTTGACCTAGATGGTGTGAAACTTTGTCTCGGGACTTAATCAGAAATTTGGCCTCCTTGCATGCCAGTGAAAAAGGGGATATATCCATCCAGGCATTAGCATTGGAAAGGAAGAAATAGTGGAAATGAGAGGTGAGTAGAGATTGTTTGGCTGCCATCTTAACTGAGTGTGCCTAGCCAAGCCCGGCCAGGAGAAAATATAAACCCCAGAGAATAAGGCTTATTTTGACTGGTGGCCAGTTAAGGGATAAGACGCTGCAAGGGAGGTGTGTGTGTGCGTGTCTCAGAGAGAGAGAAAGAGACTATATCTGAATCACTGAGCATGCATGCCATAAAAGTAGCCAGCCAGTTTATGTTTGCCCGTCTCAGGTGTATATGGGTGTCCAAATCTGCATCTAAAGCCTCCTCCTTCTTCTCCATTTCCATAAGGATAAATGTCATTAGCATGGCAGCTAGTGCCAAGACGCTACAGTTACTCAGTACGAGTGTGAGGGGTGACTTTGTCCCTGTGAGAGAGAGAGTGTGAGAGAGAGGTCTGATGCATGGACCAGACACAAATCCTCTTAAGCAAAAGAAGGAAAAAAAAAAAAACTGGCTTTGGGTGGCGGCTTAAATCGGCCATTGTGGCTCTACTTTAAGACTTCCTCCGATGCCTTTCTGCATGGTGCTAATGTAAATAAATGAGCCTCGATAAGAAACTGAGGAGGAAATGAGGGCAGGAGGCAAAGGGGGATCACATTCTTCGCTACTGACTGTGCAACACACACTGCTGTCCAGACTGGACACATTGCCTTTCAGCATGGGTGGGCGACTGTCCCCTTGTGTGTGCTAGTGTGAAAAGATAAATTAAGAAACTCTTCCAAAGGAAAGACATTTTATGATCCTGTCTCCTGCTAGATCAGTACTGAGTACAAGTGAGACTGAAAGAAGTATTAATTATGTGGTCATTCAGATCTGTGATGGTGGTGCAGCACACAATGCTGTAGCCACTTTACTGATGTTCATTTTGATGACCAAATCTCAGTATACTCTTTGTCAGTGAGAACTGGTCTGCTATTGCTACGTTAGGGATACAGCAAACAAGAATCAGGACATTATATCCCTAAACATTATTAGAAACTGTTATTTTCATTAAATAGTTTCAAATATTAGGCCACATGTTAAATGGTGTAGCTTCCACATGGAGGCTTTCACTTCACCTTATTTCCATCCCCTGGTGTGCTTTTGAGAATGAGATGAAGGTCAAGAGGTCAAAATAAGAAGGAATTTTACTGGTTTTGACAGCTTAAAACAGCTGCCATTGTGAACACTGAAAAAAACATTGGCTTGCAATGCTTTAAGACTAATACAATATTTTACTTTTATTGTGAAAAATAAGGCTGGCCAAATGATATGGCAAAACAAGTCAATTAAGTTGAACCAACTTAATGTTAATTCAAAAAGTTGTGATCAAATTACCTAAATTGAGTTACTAATTAAAGTAACTTCCTTGTTTTACTACTTGTTGCTTACCTACTTAAAAATGTCATCATGCAAATTGATGCTAAATTTTCACTAATGAGGATTATTCATTACAGATAACATATAGCAAATGCAGATGTTATATTAGTTTTATTGTAAAACTACTTTTCTTTGATTTGTTTAACCATGAACAATTTTAATTTAATCATTTTTTTTAAAGACATGCTCACCAAGTGTGAAACAATATACACCTGTAGAATCACAAGTATTGGTAATATATAGGAAATGTATTGTCCCAGAGTAAAGTAATTTTTGTGTAAATATATACAGTTTACTTTAAAAATACAAACTTGATTTGAACAAACTACTGTACACTTCATAGCCAGTGTATTGGTCCACCAAGCTCAAGTTTCTAACAATAGCCTTGAAATTAGTACTTCATTCCTGATGGGTGCTTTGTGTTTTGTGTGATATTATATCACTCTCACTCTAGGCCCAGTATCAAACTACAACCCCCATAATGATCATCACTAAGACTACATATAAGCAGACATGCCTATATGTTCCTGGACGTTGCCTTAGCACCACTGTCCTATGTGGTGACCCGATGACATCATACTGTATATTCCTATAATAAGACTAGCCAGCTCTTCCTTTTTTCACAAACTCTACATAAACAGGCCAATCACAGTTGCAGTCAGCATAAGCATAGCTGGAGGGCCCGCATCAGCGAACACACAGACAGACACCATCATGTACTGTAATCAGACAATTGTACCATATTCATATTACAGGCACACACACTGATCCACAGTGATCAACCACATGCCGCAGACAGGGAGGGAGGATCAATGAGCTTAATAGGAAGTGACATAAAACAATGCCAGATGGCCAATCAGCACTCAACGAGGTTGGATGTTACTGTGGGAACCCTGCAGGACAAATTTCTGCTTTATTGTATATTAGCTCTCACTAGTAGCTTGCACTAGTGGAGCCATTTAAAATCCATGGAAACAAACTGAAAATCTTAGTGAACAACACATAATTTAAGAGACACCATTCAGCCATACCTTCTTTTACAGTATTCAGATTTATTACTGACTGCAGTCAGTAGCTATGTATGCACAGGGACAAAGGCACATACAAGTAGCAATAGTATACTGCAGTAAAGCATGACTGTTCATTTTTCACCTTGGAAAAAATAATTGCACAAATCCATCTTAACTCAAGGTCTACTTACTAGCTTTCACACTTTCAGAATGTCTCCTTATGAGGGCATTCATGCTGGTTGCACTCATTTGTAAGAATAAAGAAAGTGATGGAGCACTACAGATCCTGTCTTTACTATCATAAGGCTGCATACATGGCCAGTTATTGTAAAAAGTCATTCTGATACTCATATTTACCCCTTTTCCACCAAGCCTGTTCAATGGCTAGTTTGGAAACTGTGTTTAAAGATGTACTACAGCCCTATGCAATTTGAGCCATTTTTGTGAGGTAGGATTTGAAAGTTTTACCTGACTTCTTCCATCTGAATCCTCTGGCTCCTCTTAAATCATGATGCAATAGACCTGATTTGATGGACTATTATGTTTGATTTCATTTCATTTTATTGTAACAATCACTTCTGAAATTAGTCTTGCGTCCCAAGGTAAGACTAATTGCGATGTTACTTGCTGAGTCCTGCTGAGGACCTATGCTCTGGTTTAGCAGTTTGCTAAATTGGCGAACAAAGTAATTTTTAAAAATCTATGCTGCCATCTCAAGGTGATGACAAGTTATCAGGGCCGTAAGGCAGGTTTGAGTTTGGGGCTCTGACTGGCCCACAATCAGCCAAATTTTGTGGGGTAAAGATGTTTTATAAATGCTTGCTAGAAGATCCCTCATCAGCTGTCAGTGTTGTCAGCAGTACATTTGCTATCTGCAGCTTCTCTTTTGTTGCTGTCATGTACCGGCAGCAAACCACTGCAAATGAGTGGGGAATTCATTGCCCCTTTAGAAATTCTGACAAACAACTACTCAACCTTTACAGGGGGAGGCTGGCTACGGCCTGTTGAGTAAAGCAACTTCATCGCTATTATAATGCGCGTGCCATTCATTTCAGAGCCGAGTATGTTTGCTTGCTGCCGTCTTTCTCCCTGTCAGTCGCTCTCTCTCTCTCTCTCAGCCCCCTCAAGTCAGCGAGGTTCACATCATTCTCGTTAAGCGTTTGTCTCCAGTCTAACTCGTAGATGATTATTCATTTAGTCGCTTTAGACAGCTCCCGTCAGCCACAAGGACTCTGCCCATGCGCCAAGGGACAAATCAACACTCGTTTTTTTTCTCCTCCTCCTCCTCCTCAGTTCTTTCTCTACTTCCCATCTCTCTCCTGGGCTAGGGCTATTACACTGAGTGTTATGTTTACTATAACCCACATGCTTGTTAATTATAAATCACCAGGTCCTTTTACGTTCTATTAATTGGTACCTCCTCTCTCTGCGCTTGCAGAAGAGCCGGAAAATAAATTCAGGTACGGCTTCATTAAGTGGCACTCTTAACAGATTAACAACATATCTTGACACACTCTGCACAGGCAATAAAACAAGCGGAACAGCGGGGTGGATTTGAACAACCATTCTTTAAAGACAGTGAACAGGAGTCTGTTTTTTTTTTTTCAGTTTATGGCACCTCTCTAATGTTGATGCACAACTGATGGATTTCATCCTTAAGGTGTTTCAGTGGGACTGCTACACCTTACCTTAAATAAAAAGCACCTCTGCCAACATTAAAGGACATTCATTTCAGTTTTCTGAAAAATAATCAGTGGCACTAGATTACATAGTAAAGACTGCTTAATAAATGAGTGAAAAAGCTCCTTTCATTCTATTTAGTAACTTTATTGATATTCTCATTAGTTAAATCAGAATCTGATTTAGTATAGTAGTTCATCACATTACATAGTGGCTTTAGAAACTATTAAGACCACTTCTCTTTTTTCATACTGTGTTGTAGCAGAGATGCTTCATTGCCAATGCATGAGATAACGCTGCTTCTTCACCCTATCATAACCATGCAAAGGTACCCATTTGCTTAGTCTTGAGAAGCAAGGGAATTCTAATTGATTACAATAATGTCCTCAACGTAGGACAGGGTGGTTGAACGGGTCAACAACAAGTACAACTTTTGCATAGGAAACAGATTTTCATGTCCATAAATGACTTGTTTTTTTTATCAACGCATTTGTTTTTATCTTTTCATTTAACTGAACCCTGAGTTTTTGTGCCTACCTCTAACCCATTTGTTGTGCCTTGTATGCCTAAATTAAGCTAAACCGTGAACTTCCACAATTATAACTGAGCATTTATAACTGTTCTGACAACAGTTGCGCCTGGTGTTCAACATGGATAGTGCTTGGAATTCTGAAAATCCCACAGATTTTCCCATCATTTCAAATGACTTCTGAAGCTCTGTTAGGGTGACTGCTGGGTTCCTGGTCACCACCCTAACCAAGATCGTTCTCATCTGGTTACTCAGTTTGACTCCAGAGTCCTGGATCACAACATTTTATATTTCACAATTATTGATGCTACTCTGTTTTTGGGAACACAGAGCTTTAGCAATATACTATTGCTCCGATTTATATCATACCACAATTTTTAGCATGGAGGACTACAGAGAGTTCTTTGGACTTCATAACTTGGCTTTTGATCTGCCATGCAGCAGCAATAGTGGAACATTATATACATATATATATATGTGCCTGTTGTGCCTGCCATGAGTTCAATTTGCCACAGGTGAACTCAAGTCAAATTCTAGACACATCTCAAGGAGACTTAAAGCAAAAAGGATGCATCTGCTCACAATTTAGAGCCAAAACTTTTCAAAAAAAAAAAAATGCTGTGAGTTTGCCATTATGAGTTAGATTGTAGACCCTGGAGAGAAATGGAACTGTTTAATTTAAAATTAGATCTACAGCACAATGTGCAAAAAGTGATGGGGTCTGAATACTTGAAGCCACTTTACATTTCTTTCTCAGCAATTAATTTGAACAGCACATTGCAATATTGGGAAAAAGTAGGGGTGTAAAAATGTACCAACACATGCTGGAAAATGGGACAGAGACAGGTACAGGCAAGAGCACGAAGAGAAAAAAAATGGTCTCATCAATAGAACTACTGAGGGTTTGCTCATAGACCTGAAATGACTGGGTACAGTATCGCACCAGAGCGCTCCATTAGGGATAATTGGATGGATTTCATATTAATATATGCTCTGTCATTTAGCTTTGCACACATGCTTAACCTCTGCATGGGATTTCATCCCCTGCCAAGTCCTGCAATCATACACTTCACACTGATCATAATGATTGGAATGCCATAGTCCAGAGTAGGCATGATGTACAAGAGTTAAAGGGGAAAAAAAAGAAAGGAAACTCCTGTTCTATATCTTCTTACATTGTTTTCATTTCCATCTCACTCTTTTACTTATGCGGTTTATTTATTTGTTTACTTACTGTATATTCTATGTGTTTAGTTTGTTTTGATTCAATTATGGGATTCATTTTAACACATTTCTTTTTTTTTTGGCCAAACTACGGTCTTATTTTTCTTGCAGATATTGTAATTAAAAATATAAAGAAAAATGTAATTAAAAAATATAACATACACCACCATTTTGGAGAACTGTTCAATCAGTGCTGTTGCCTTTTGGTAAAGTTGGTGCTTGTAGTGGCATTTGATTTTTCACATGTAGAAAAGGCTCTTTCAGCCTTTTTTGAGTGAAAATGATCAAAATTCCAGTTTACACTAGTATCATTTCTGAAAGGATAAACAGATTTTTGCACTGCATAACACAAATATCTAAATGTCAATGATGTAAATTTGTGTCCAAACTGCCAATGCCTGGGATTGCATTTGTCTGGGGATAGTGGATAATGAACTGTTTAGTTAGTTTGAACTTACAAATCTACGTCAGCTTCATTTGAATTGCCTGTTGTGTATATTTTTAAAAAAAATCTATTTATTTTATTATAGTCCTAGTAGTTCTGCAAACTTAAATGTAAAGCATACTTTGAAAGAGCTAAAACCTAGTTTTTCATTTAACATGATGAATGTACTGTTGAGTTGTTGAGTCACTTTTTTAGTATAATCAATACAAAAACATCATGTTAAGCTTCTCCCAGTAATTTCAAGCTTAAGTGCACGGAGTCTGAATTCATCATGGTTAGTACTGTTCTCATTATTCTGAAAAGAAACAACAATGACATAAAATGTATTAAATGCACCTAACAACTTTCCATCATGTATATTTTCTTCAAACTAGTCTGTGGAGAACTTTACTCTGAAACAACACATAAGCCTACTATAGGTAGTTTGTATTTGTTTTTGTTTTTTACTTAATTTAAAGAGTTGGGTGAAGTCTTAGTATTTAATTCACTTCACCTCATTTCAACTTTAAAGAGTTCAACTTATTTTTATTAGTTTGGACATTTAAACCATTCAAAAAAATTTAAGTTGAATTAACTTATATAAATATAAAATAAATGCTGCCAGCCTGCACAATTTTAATATTTTAATATTTGAAATCCATCATTTTATTTCTGTTTTTTTGTGTATTAACCATTTCAAAGGGTTGATATGAGAAAGAATGCATCTTTGATCAAGGTCATGAGGTCTGGGTTAACTGCACAGGATCCAGAATGGACTAACACTTGCTGTTATTAATAACGCTTTCGGCACCAACTCTTACTTAACTCTTTCCAGCCACTTGGCTGAGCATTTCAACCCAGCACCACCCCACAAGATATCTCCAGCACACTGGGAAATCAGCAGCGACTCTCTCTAAATTGGCAGGGGCAGGAGAGGCCATAACAGTAATGGGAAGACCCACTTCAAAAAGTCCCAGCACCTCTTTACTTTTTCCTCTCTCGCTCTCACTCGTTCTCCTCCTGTTTTGCTCATCAGAGAGAAATCTCTTTCAACTAGCCGAGGAGGTTTAGGACAACTGTGCAGTCTGACATAATTATCAGTGGCTTGGCTTTAATCACACTCTTCTCTGACTCCTCAGCTCACATTATGTGACACCAAACACAGACACTCTCCTGCCTGCAACAGGCCAATTTAGCCTCTCAGAAAACCACAGACAACTGGAGATGGACACGGAAAAGGTGGCGGTAAGTAAGAGCGAAGGAGAGGGTACACATAATTATGCACCATATTTTGGCTTTGTTGTTTCTTTTTTTTCTGTCTTTATCCCTTTCTATTCCTTTACTTTGTGCACTTTTAATAAGTCTGAAAACTGTCAGTTTGATTTAAGTCTAACAAAGCTGTGGATGATTTATGTCAAAAGGTTGCAGGAGAAAAAAAGAGTCAGGCAAGATTTGAGAGACAGTTTCAAGGTAGCGAAGCTTCAATTAACCTGCATTACCTGTATAGGATATCGTTTGAATGACTGCTGAATTAATAAGTGCTTTTTGAAAATCTCTTCAAATGTGTTCTTGAGATACATCAAATGTAATCAAAAGAAATTAAATTCTTGTACATGGCTTAGAATAATTTGAGGTCTTCAAATTCAAAATTTAACTCATCAGAGCTGCACAGACTCAAACTTGGGTTTCAAATGTGAGCAGGGACTTGGTATAATTGTCATGCTGTTTCATCTTGTTTTGCTCCATAATTACTTAAGATTCTGTTAGTGGCTATTTGCAAACCCTCAGAAATTCACTGAAAGTGTTTCTCATGATTTGCATTTGACTTGAACACTTCCAAACCTAATACTGGAAAAAAAGACTGGGTTGGGCAGTGGCTAAAAAAACAAAATACTGAGACATGTTAATATTCGGTGTGCACCTCCCTTCTCCATCCTCAAATGGGTCAGAGAATGGAAAGAGTGTAAGGCAGAGGGGGTCAATGGAGTGAAAGGAAAGAACTTCAAAGTGATGAAAGAGAGAAAGATCACGAACAGTGGCACTCACTAATGTGTTCCCTGGATGCAGCCATTCCAACCAGATCCCTAGACCTTTGATGCAGTCTCTAACAGACCATTGTGAAGAAAAAAAGAAAAAGAAAGCAAAGAGGAGCCATCACCAGCTATAGCACGAAGCCACAATCTCTTCTTGGGGTAATAAGCAATGAGCCTGTACCGGGTCGCACTCTGTTTCAATCTCTGAGATACTTAGAGGATGTTTATGCTCAGAGCCATGGGACTGACAAAATCCATGCTGCATTCATTCGCTCATTGAGCTCATCAATAACAATTCTGCATTGATGAGCCATGTGCTCATTAATTTAACGTGTAAAACTGAGAAAATAATGACTTTTGAAACCATTACTGGGGGAAACATTTTTCAATATTTACTATAACAAAAAGAATAATTATGAATTGAATGAATTTTTTGAACCCAAGACCCATTGGCATTACCTGATTGTATGTTAAGAACATAAAAATACATTGATGCACACTGTATACATACAGATATACACACTTATATTATATTGGTGGTGTTTGCTTTGCCCAGAATAAATACACAGAAAATAATGAAATTCTTAGATTTCTAGATCTATATGTTGTCTAAATACATTGAAATGATGTTGGCATCAGTTTGGTGTTTCATATAAGTTTCTGTAGTGATTTTAAAAAGTTATTTTTAGTAAGTAAACATAAACTGTGAATATTGGTTGGTCATTACCCCCAGAGCCAGCTGCTACGATAGACTGTAGGCAAATGTTATAGGAACACCAGTACACAGTACCACAACTGCTGGATCCTGGAGAGAGACAGATGGGGAAAAGACAGAAAGAGAAAACAACAGACAGTACTGTTTAAGGGCTCTCTGTGCTGTCAATAGATTTGTTCACTCGTACGCCTGACGAAGAGCAGTTTTCCCAACTTCTTACAGAGAACAACAAGAGTTGTGCAGCACCACCTTACTTAGTAACGTGTTTTGTGTCTTAGCAGGAGTTAGATTGAGGGATTATGTCAGTGTTGTCACTGTGTAATCTAGTTTAACTTGACCAGACAGCACTGTAAACGTCACCTGCTGTTTATGAATACCTTTTTGACTGGCTGATGTACGCCGTATGGATATACTTATGACGTCTAGCTCACTTAAAACCACATTTCTCAGTAAATTCAGACATGTTCTGTTTCTCATGAAATGTAAACTGCCCTTGAAAGTATATTTGGAAGTTTGTGTAATCAAGTCGAGGTACTGTATATTTAAATTTGGAGCCCTGTATTTTTTACCTCAGTAAAAATTGCTTGCACTTGTCTTGGCTGAAATTGGCTATTATTGGAGCACACCCCATCTTCAACAGCTGTCAGCATTACTGTTATCAGCCATGTGGGCTAGAGTCAGCACTGACAACTTCCTAGTATGGAGATAGCTTTCTGTAATTAAAAGACACTACCTTAACACAATGTAATGCACTAAAAAAGCAACAAGGTTAAAACAGATTTCCTGGCTTACATGGATATGAGGAGACATACGGTGCAGGATATATTTAATGAAATGCATGATTAAATTAGGTTTTCAAAGTGAAATAAGCACACAATGAGTTATTCACAGCAGTGTGGGACTCAGGAAGAAAAATACATGTCATAAGAACAAAGGGAGAAGTGCTCAGTGAGCAAGCGAGAAAGGGGCCAGAGATCGTTTTTCCACCCAAAATCAGTGGCAGCAGTGACCGCTCTGCCAGCTTGTGCCACATCAGTTTGAGAAGGTCAAGTCAGCGCCTGGCAGGCGATGTCTGGCCTGGCCTTACTGCTGGAGGAGCGCCTGTACGGGGCCAAACCACCAGACCCTCCAGCCTGCTCTCCCAGCAGAGCAGGCCCGCGCTTCCCCACATTTCACTCGCCTTCTCGCAGGGGGCAAGTCAGGGAGCCGCTGGGGCGTGGGGCTTCCAACTCCAAAACCCCATGAGAAGTGGGGGAGGTGACCCCGACTGGCTCTAACTGTCAACCAGCCAGCCAAAGGAGAGGAAAGAGGGGTGACAGAGGCCAGGAGGAGAGGGGAGGAACTGGCGAGGAAAGGAGAAGGATGACAAGGGGTTAGGTGTGAGCTATCCAGGGAGACGTTTGTCCAGCAGATTTATGGTGTGAAGCATTGCTGCTGAGTGGAAGCTAGTTGTTCTTACATTATAAAGTACTTTCCTGTGTTCTTAAAAAGTATTCAAAGAAATACATACATACATATTCAAAAATGACCACCCAAAGGATTTCTCATCACTTAAAGTCATTATTCAGTTTATGCTCAGCTGTCGATACACAAATTGCAGACTTTAGAAGCTTCGCTTACTAATGGCTAATGTGTTATATCACAGTACAGCAAGTCCAGAGTTCTTGTGTGAATGCTGAATGACTATGGTCAGGTAATCTGTCAGCCTTCATCATGTTTTATCTGCACTACAAGTGCTAAGACATTCAGTGTGAATGTCTATTAACTGAAAGTGATAATTTAGTGTCAAAGGTTACATTTTATAATGAGACTAATGTGGAATGACACAAAATTTCTGTTTTATTTATTTCCCTGTGCTCATTGCAATAACAGAACGCTTGCAAAATTACAACAAAATGTATCCTCCATGTAATTTTATTAACTATATTAGACCAGGCCTGTGAAATATACAGTCCCAAGAAAAAGTAGCCACAGTTTATAGTTTCCTGGTTTTCGGCATAAATTGGTCATGAAATGTAATCAGATCTTGAA
>JAUBNQ010000007.1:2070096-2085124 GCA_032353495.1 Ctenopoma kingsleyae | reverse complement strand
ACATGTGTTCATTCATAGTTTTGATGCCTTCAGTGAGAATCTACCAATGGTTTCATGGTCATGAAAATAAAGAAAACTCATTGAATTGGGGAGGTGTGTCCAAACTTTTGGCCTGTACTGTAAGTTGATTTAAGTTTCCAGGGACATATACACATTTTAAACAAAACTATGGTCCTGAATTATTGGTTACGTACCACATATCTACAAACCAATGAGTTTTAATTCCACTGTTGGAATAGCACAATGCTTTTAACAGTTTCAAGAGCTGAGCGATTCAAGAGATGTCCATTTTGTTTGGTACTGTATCATATCAAGTTGTCAGACTTTCATGAATGGCCTCAAGAAAACCCCAAAACTTTCTGTTGTACTGACAAAACTGGGAACGCTTGTTTAATATGTATTTGTTCTTGTTTCTTCTATGTTTACCAGTTATGTGTTAATTTTGCTATAGGAAATAAGGCCTGATAATCTGAACAGTTTCTTATATTTTTGGATTATTGAAAATATACACAGCATTCTGGATGTGGCTTGGAAATTCACAATAGACAAAGTCCAGAGTGTGTGTGCGTTTCTCACAACTCTGTTCTCATTTACTTTACCTCATATTGCTACTTACTCCCTTAAAATGGGCATTAGTGATGCTTTACATAAACATTTACAAAGGAAAAGCCATCCTGCAGTCTTCCCTTTTCCTCCCATTTTCCTCCCTTGCACTCCTTGCAGGCTCACCTCTCTCTCATTATCCAATTCCTTCACTTGATGTCCCCCACCAGCCCCCATCCCACGTTACTGGTGAGTGGGCGAGAGCGATGGGCAATAACCCAGCACGCTGTTTTTCGACTTAGTGCTGCCTGCTATGCTAATATCATTAATCAATAGGGCCTAGATTGACTTTGCTGCAATTCGGAGGATCTAAGGGTCCCAGTGGTGCACAGGTACTTTTTTCTTTTTTTCTCCCTCCCCCCTTCTTCTCACTCTCTCTTCCTTCATTGAAAAAAAACTAATTCGTGAAGGCCCCCAAGATGGCCGACTTAATGACGGCCACAGAAGTTTTTCCAACAAATTTCATGGGGCATGATCCAAAGATAATAGCTTTTCAGCCCCAATGACAATCCAATTACCATGCCAATCAAAGCCCACGGCATGCTGTCTAATTATGATCAAATCTGGCTGTCAGCTCAAATACTAAAACAGCAGCTTTAAGTCCAACAAATCACAGAAGGAGCCCAGTTTGTTCATCCATGATCAGGGGGAAAATAAAACTTTAACAAAAAAAGAGAAAACATTGTCTTGTTTCGTGAGAACACACTGTGCAAACTCAAGAAAGACCCTGAATAACAACTTTAACAGACTTCATTATTCATTCATTACTGGGCATGTGAGGTAGAAAACAAAAGATATAGAACATATCTATTTTATAGATATTGAATTAGATATTAAAAAAACTTAACATTTTGCAAATTTGCTAAGATCCGCCTCCTTGCTACACACATGCACAGATGGGCACAAAAATAGAGACATAAGACCCTAACGGTTGCTCAAACTTGCTAACAAACAGAAAGGCGGCATCAATAACACAAATGATTAAACATTCATGGCCTTTTCAGTGGAACATCTGCTGTGTATGGGGCTCTAGCCTCGGGGACTGGGCGAATCAAGAGGATTCCTCCCAGAGAAACTCAAGACAGCAATAAGATAGAGGGATAGGCAGCAGGAGCTTTATACACACACACGCAATGAAACATGTAAGCGCACAAACACAGCCACAAATACACACAGTAAATTCAAGAAAACATGGACAGCAGCTAAAACAAGCACGTTTTACTGCGCACTGAGAAATACACTGATCTGAACAACACCCTAACACACAAACACACAGTCCACCAGAGAGAGCTTATGGGAAGCTGAGCGACATTTTCTTTTTTTTTTCTACATTATTAGAAAGAATTGCTCTTCCTCTGTGTCTTTAGTATGGGATTTTAAGTTCATACACAGGAATTAAGACAAAAATATTTGATCCTGTTTGTTATAAAATTAGTGACTCATGTAATCTAATTAACACACAAAACTATGTGTCGCTATTGCTGGTATTTTGAACATGATTTATTGTTTTGGCATTGAGCCGAGGTATAAAGACTTTATTTAAAATAGTAAAATAAATTGCAGTAATGATCTCCACACAGTAAAATATAACTTGGGCCAACTTAAAAATATGACTGAAAAGGACCCCTTAAAATTTCACGCAAGGCAAACTCTGCACTTTATTTTTTCAACAAAACTAATATCTTTATTTAATGTTCTTGAAGATCAGTAAAGTAAAGCACCTATAAAAATTATTTTGGTCCATTTGATGAGAACCATAGTTCCGCAGTTAACATGATGGAGCCACTTTGTACCGGATTCAGAACAAACCCATCATGTTAAGCTGTTCCCAGGGACTGATAATTCCTAAGTGTAAAGGTGTGCTGAATTCAGCACCATCCTTCCTCATGATTCACATTGTTTTCATTATTGTGAAAATAATAAATTCCTCCACGTTTTTTTTCTTTAAACTGCAAAAAAGAACAATATTTAAGAGGTTTAATGCTAAACAATACATGCTGGGAAGTCTACTAACACAAAGTGAATGTATTTTTTTATTAACGTAATTTAACGAGTTGTGTAAACGCACAGAAATGAATTCATTCAAGTCATTTTAAATTAGAAGATGTCAAGGAAGAACAACTAATGTTTATAAGTTCTGACAGTAAATAAATATAAATTTAAAGTTAGATTAACTTGAAAATATTAAAGCTAGAAATTTATGTGAAGTTAATTTAAAAAATATTTGATTCTATAAAAATGAGAATTAGCAGCTTCTCCAGGTTAATATACAGCAGAACATGAGCAGTATATTAATATGTGGATTGTTATCATTCAGAACTTCAAATATTGATAGGCAGCTTCTTATTTTTATTATGCAGCATTCCAAAGGGCAGATAATGTTGAATTTACATATCAGGAGAATAGCTGCTGTACACACAAAGCTGGAGTCACATATAAAAACTAGTTTTCCACTTTTAGTTCCACTTTTTTAAATAGTTTTTTTAATTTTATTTCTTTACTTGATGAAAACGGTTGTTTACATTTAGGCTACATTCACATTAAATGGAGAAGTGGCCCAAATCTTTTTGCCCCTCTGACTGAGATTGGATTTATTTTATGAAGGTATAAGTTAGTTTGTTTTGTTTTGTTCTTTCAAATCACACCTGGACCACTTTCACATCTGGTTCTAGATCTGATTTATATGATATCTCTGACGATTTTTTAACATCTCACTTAGGGTCACCATCTCACGGTGTTGGCGTCTCACAGGCCAGTAAAAATTATGTTGTCATTACTGCAAGCACACTGCACATACTGCAGGCTCACATTTTACTTCATTTCTGCTTGTGCGGTAGTTTAGGACTGCAGCGGTGATCACACTAGAAGTGGATACATATCAGTTTCACACATCAATGTGAACCATCCATTCCATGTATTCCAAGAGTTGTAATCTAAGTCTTGGAGTAAATGTTTTTCATGTCTTCTTTATATTTGTGGCCCTTGAAATAACCTGGTCCTTCTTTATTACAGACAAATAACATATGATGATCACTCTCTTCCAGTATTTCCTGGCTGCATGTCTGCAAATCACTGCACAAAAGATTATAAAATAGTAAATTAACCGCTTTTGGGCATCTTTTGAAACACTGTGGTTCCTTTTGCGTGTACATCATGTTCAACCTCAACTCCATGCGTAATGTGTGTCATTTCATGCCATCACAAACTATATCTTATTTTTATCCATCATTATATGCATGTATGCGTGATTATTCATGTAGTTGCAATAGAGTTAAAGGAGAATTTCTGTTTGGAGAAACTGGAGAGGTCTGAGTGTGCACCTTGGTCAATAATTATAAAAATAGCCTTGTAGGTGGTCTGAGCAGTTAAAATGTAAATACCATGTGTCCATGTGCCTATGCCAGTTACTGGTTTGAGGGAAAGGACTATAGCTGTAAAGCTTAAAAGCTTTATTCCCACATTTATCTCAAGTGCACTTAAAAAACTGTCCAAATAAAAAAAAAAAGTTGTTTTCTTCTTATTTCATTCACTTCTTGGTTGGTGGCAAAGAGCTCTCATGTTTCTGCTCTCATGACTCTTGATTTTAATACTCCAGAACATCCCTGCACACACACACAAAATGCAACCACATGAATGCACTGAAACAAACTACTTCTCATAATTACATTTAACTAAACATTCCTTCAGTAGTTGTAAGAAAAGTTCCATTTTATGTTTGCGTTAAGATTATTTGAGCTGTTCAAACCAGTAATTAAAAGAATATAATGAAGTTTTTTTGTATATTTTATGCTTTTGAAGGTGAGCAGTGAATATTGTATTTGTAGAACACATTCCACCCATCCCACAGAACCCAAAGCAAACATCTAAGCTTGGTCACTGTAAAAACTCTTAGCAAGAGCTCAAGGATCCAACATTGCTATTTTATAAAGCACTCCTCACATAAGTGAAATGTATGGAGGTCAGACTTGTAGTTAAACAGTGGTCTATACATACATTTATACTCCAAAAGTACAGTCAGAGTAAAGCACTGATCACATCATTGTTGTGCTGCTACACTTTCACACTTTGCAAATGAGCAAGGCAGTACTACTGCACGCATGCACTCGCACACACACAGACACACACACACACACACACACACACACACACACACAGGTGTAACCTTTTCTGAGACACACAGCAGAACTGGAACACTCCTGTGAATTATTTCAATTCATAAAGTTGCTCATGTCCAGATTTCATTAGCAGCACATTAGGTGCAGTTTTATGCTTTATGTTTATTACAGACCTGACATGATCTATAAATAACAAGTAAGGCAAGTGCAGACACTGGGGACGCCCACGGCTCTGTAATGCTAAAGGGATCTATCATTACAGATGACAATTGCTAATAGCCAGCCCTCTCGGTCAATCGCTACAAATTACAGTGGCTCAATTACATGCCATCATTTCTGGGCGTCCAGTATGCAAGGTGAATGGCAGGAAGCCCTGAGATAACCACAGAGAGAGGGTTTAAAAAGCAGGGTACATGTAGAGGTGGGCATAATCTTATTCAGGTGTGTGATCAGTTCAACACATTACATGTTAATACTTTAAAATTACACTTTGAGAATAAAAAGGTGGTTGAAAAAGTAAGAAATTAACAGTAGAGGTAGAGGTGATAGTAAAGAAATTAAAAAAAAAAAAAAGATCTCTTCCAAGACATGGAGTTGACAGACATTTAGAAATGTGATTTTTCTCAGCCAATCATGATTACACAAAGTACAGTAGTGTGAAGTCACAAGGTTTCAAACTCTTTCGTGCTATACCATTAGGTCCAGAATTATTTGGACAATGACAATTTTTCTGCCTTGATAAACCACCACAGTGGATTTGAAATGAAATAGTAAAGTAAAATAGTAACAATATAAAAAAGATGTGATCAAAGTGTCGACCTTCAGCTTTACTGTAAGTTTTACAAAAATATGGCATTTACCATTTAGGAATTACAGCCATTTTAAGCAAAGTACTTCCATCTTCAGGGGGTCAAAAGTATTTGGACAAATTAACAATAATTGTAAATATAACCATAATTTTAATACCTGGATGAATATCCTTTGCAGTCAATAACTACCTGAAGTCTGGAGCGCATGGACATCACCAAATTCTGAGTTCCACCTGGGAGATGCTTTGCCGGGCCTTCACTGCAGCTACCTTCACTTGTTGTGGGTCTTTCTGCCATCAGTAACTGAAAAGCATGCTCTGTTATATTCAGAGATGTGTATGTAAGCAGACAGTACAGCCCTATACACTTTAGAATCCGTCTTGCTACTTCTGTAAGCAGTCACACCATTAATCACCAGTGAGCTGCAGCCACACATGCCCATACTATAACACTGCCTCCACCATGTTTTACACATGATGTTATATGCTTAGGATCATAAACTGTTCCTCATGATTCTCTCCACAATAAAGTGAAACGCGATAGTTGGTCGTTTTACAGTCGGGATCCGTCCACAGACCCGTTTCATTGGTTACTGTGCCAGTCTGAGCCGACACACACACACACACACACACACACCTGACAGAGCGACACAGTGACAATGTCTGGGAATAAGTAGGGAAAATATGGCGAAATATATCAGAGTTGGAGAAAGAACAAATATATCACGGGTGTCCAAACCTTCTTTTATAGATGGATAGATATGATGATCCTGTGGGTCTCTCAGAAAAATATTTGACAGCAAAGGTTTCTTACAAATGCACTGTTTTAGAAATTTTATTATTAGAATTGTGACAATTATTGTTTTTAAATATAAATTTAGCCACACAGGAAGGGTCAAATGGAAAAAAAAATACAAATACTGTATATACATATGTATAGGGTGGTCTAGACTGGTCTTGAACCCAGGACTTGCACATGCAAGAACATTTTCTTAACAGTTGAGTTATCAAGGACAAGGGCTTATTTGCTGCAGCTACATATTTAACTACAGTATATTATTGTAAAGTGTAAAATTATTAAATAAATATATGGATTAAGATTAGATTTATGGGTTACGGTTAGGAATGGAATGATTGTGTGCGCACGCATGTGTGTGTGGGGGGGTGCAATTATAGGCAATTGATTACAGGGCGCCAAGTCGTAATCTCGCCTAGGGCGCCAACATGGGTCGGGCCCGCACTGCTCTTAAGTATTCTTGACTTCTGTTTATGTGTGAAAGAGTTTTTCTTCACATGGAAGCATTCCGCATTCAGCCAATTTAGTATACTAGTAGCTCCAGTCAAACTGCTGTCAATACCCGATATCAACGCCATGAGGGAATGATGAGGGAATGGTCCACACTCGGACCATGAAGTTCTTGCCAGTCAATTGTCCCAGCACTTCTGGGCAACTTGATTGATTTGTTTAAATTCCATTGTGGTGGTGTATAAAGGCAAAATCATAATCATTGTCTAAATAATTCTGGACCTAAATATAAATATACACCCATGTAAAAGGGCTCCAGTTTTGCCCTTCTAGGCTTTTATGAAGTCTTTCATTTGTTCATGTCAGACCAGCAAAAATGAACTGTTCCCATGTTGCAAAGGTAAATTCAGCCAGTCAGTACAGCAAGGTTTATTCTCAATAAATGAATAATGAAAAAGATGCAACCGTCTAAAAACATCAAACATGCAATGCAATTTTTTGGAATACCTGCTGAACTTGCTTTCCCAACATTTCAACTTCCTGGAGAGACATTTCACAATTGCTATATAGAGCTATACTGGTCAAGAGTAAAAAAAACTAAAAGGATCAATAATGAAAAGCATTGCCATTGTCTTCATAATAATAATTCCTACTGTATAAGTTTTAAGTTCTGGATACATATACAGTATATAACAGCAAGTATACACAATTCATTGTTGATTTTACTTTTTACATAATAATTATTACTGATAGCAAAAAGAAAGAAAATCACAGGCATTATGCTTTAAATTGAAGGTCAGTCTTGCTTATTTTTCATAGAAAATGCCAGATTTGAAGTGTGTGATTCACTTAGTTGATTGACAGTCCCACGTCAAAAGGAGGCAGATTTAATAAGAAATCTAGGGAGATGTACAGTACCTCCTGCATACAACCCAAAATGTTTTAGAAACTATTCCTCTTGACTTATGGATATCCTTTTGAAGAAAACTTTTAAAATAAGAATAAGCACAATTCCAATGACCTTCTTCACTAACTTCCTTTTACATAAGAGTCATGCATTGCTTAAATGTCTCATTGGGTATTTTTACAATGTTCTCCAGGATGAAAGAATTGACAGATAAATAAGCAAATTCTCCATACAGCAGCATTTGGCTACTAGCTCATGGTAATTTTATGCCATGCTTACAATAATGATATTTATCATTACATTCTGATAGCATAAAGCAGCAAAATGTCATGGAATAAGACTGTCACATAAACCGCTCTTCTATATTTTGACACATGATGCGTATAATGTGGAGATTATGTGCTTCCCATTTTAGCTTTCCTTGTGTCTCTGACATCCAACAGAACAAACACCTTTAATAAAGTCACAATCACAAATGAGCAAGCGCCAAATCCACTCCCACACACACACACACACGAAATATCATTAAACACACAGCCACACATGTACACACACACACAGTCATGAATGCTATTGTCAGTGAAGCCACTTATAGAGTTAGCTTATGTTCTAACATGAGTAATCATTGGATGCATAAACAGACATGCACACCTTTCAGATGCATGCCAGCAGTAACAAAGGGCTTGCAATAATGTGATTAATACAGTGCAGCTGAAAATGTGGCCAAGAATCAGCAGCTTCAAACCCAGATTCACCTCTCAGGCTCGTGCCAAAAGCCCTGCACTAAAAACAACTTTAATCACAAATGCAAGCCGAGTTTCAGTGAAAGCTTTCTCACAGGTTAAGCTGTGACAGACATCAGAGCCAAGAAAACTTGACTGACAAAAAAAATGTCCAGTGAACCATTTATCCTCAGACATGCAATTTAATTTGCAAATAAGAAGGGTAAATACTAGATAAACCTTCCATAGCTTCAAAGATTTGTATGGGTACTAAACATTAAGGTGAGTTAAAGGGGAATCCTACCAATTATATACATTGTAGACTCTATATAGGTCATGGGTACAACATCAGCAAATTATGAAAAGAAAACCTCACAGATTTAAAGACACATAAGGAACTACCATTTCCACCTTCTTCCAAAATGCACATATAGATACCCAATGCATTTACTGAGGGCAGAGCTTGTCCTTGTACTGGTATGAACACACTGACTGCCACAAGGTGCGTACTGGCCTGCAGACAAACTTGCTCACAGTCCTGTTCAGGAAGCATGTTCAAGCCTTAATGCAGAAAAGATAGCGGATTGTAGGATATATACAGTGCACTAGGCTCAAAACACTGCCTTGAAACAGTATTGCAGACCCAAAACTGGATCGTGATCCCATTTTCAGTGGGCCGCGGGCCGATGCCTGGGCAAAAAAAAAAAAAAAATCAATGGTGTGTCGTCAATTCACACTCCTCAACAGTAGGTGGCGATAACGCCCCTTAATGCGAGTTAACATCCGCCATATCACGCATAGAAGAAGACCCACAAACTTTGTTTACATATGCAAACTGAGCATGGTGAAATGGGAGAGACATGTCCAGATCAGTTCTACCATTAATTTCTCCAAACTCAGGTCTATAATGGTAGTTTTACACCTAAGGTTAAATTGAGTGCTGCTCACCGTTTTTCAGCATTTACCTACTGATAATGTAATTGGAGGAAAAGTTAATTTTGTATATTTTAATCCTTTTGAATTGTACTTTTTGTTTAATTTATTTTGAGTTTGTGTAAAAACGGTTAATGAAGAAACCTATATTATTTTTGTAGTGTAGTGTAGAATGAGGATTCTCTGGTAAAAATACATAATTTGAATTTCTGGAAAATACTTCTTAGTAGTGACATGTTTTTATTTAACAGATTTTGAAAAAATGGCTGCTACTGAAATGTTCTGATTGTTATGTCAGCCTTAGGATTATTGCCTGAATATGTGACTGACTAGTTCTAATAGGACATTGTTATATATTAATCAGAGGATGCTAAAGCTACATTAAAAGTTAAAAATGTAGCTAATTGAGCATAACAGGGAATATTTCCCTCTCTAGCTTTACCACTTCTTTCTTATTAAACTAGTTTTTTTGTTTTGGCATACTGTGATATTCTATTCTACTACCTCAGGTACCAACTGGACCGTCCTTTCATTCAGTAAATTTGTGAATTCTCCTCGATTTGGGTCACCTCTTGTCATTAAGGGGTGATGGTGGGTCCCTAAGCCAGACCAGCTGATAACCATTGCTGTAGGTCATCGACTAGTACCAGAAAAAATTTAAATTATGATAACTCCGATTGGAGCCCTGGCTTCTAGTTACAAAGTTTGTTGATGTGAATGAGACGCTGCTCTGTGACCGACACTACCTGTTAAATTGCTTGTGAGAGCATCAGTAAAACAGAACTGACTCAAATGTTATTGTATTCAGGAGTATGGGATAATAGCTTCGCTGCTGAACAGAGGATATTCTCAACTACAGCAACAACAAAAACAAGCACCTCTATTCATTCTGCTCCATTCTTTGCTCTGATTGTCTGAGGGATCCACTTGGGAATACAGGGCTCCTCTTTCATATACTTCTCAATATTTCACACTAACACCCATATGCCTCCGTTTAACAAGCTCTTCCCTCTCACTTTGATCTGCAAAAAGGGAAAGTTGATGTAATTAAATATGCATTAAGGCATGGTTGAATTTGTCACTGATTAAACGAGCAGCCAAGTTTTGTTTTTCTCGGTGAAATAATTTCATTTCTTCTTTGAAAACTTTTTATAGTCACTTTGTTCCCAGCCTGTAGACATTGCTGCTCGGATTACTAAAAACCTAATCTTCGTCTCCTGACACAGGGTCAAATGAAAGAATGAGTGACGTCCTCTGGGTTTTCAGCATACACACATGCATCGACATATACAAATGCTCTCTAAAAACTCATAAATACCAAAGACACAGTATAGTCTGAATGTATTTTCAACCTACAACCATTGTCCACAGCGTAGTTTCACATACTTTACTGATAAACCAAAGCATTAAACTGAAATACGTTACACTATTTCACTCTGTCTCAATCATCTCTGTCCTTTTTTTTCTTCCCTCTCACTTTAAACATAGATACCACAAAATGTATTTCTTGCATTTCCTCATTCAAAAAGATGCAGGTCACAGTGTCTGTGAGATGAGCATATCGCATGCAGAGAGATGTACTAAGCAAGAGTTTTGGAAAGTAACTAAGCAAATTTAAGTACTCAAGTAACATTTTAACTTTAAACAACTTTATGCTTAGAGAGTAACTTAACAGCAAAGTCAAAGACAAATAAGAGAAGAACTTTTTTGTACACATGAGACTGTATCATGCAGAAAGGTACTCTCTTACCACTAGTTTGCGAGATTTACTGATTACGTCGTGGGTCATTATTATTCATGGGTACTGGGTATGGGTGTGTTGAGCCAGTGGATGGAGTACAGGTAGAAAATTATTAAGTGAAGAACTGATGGAAACAGACTATGCGTAGGTCTGTGAAAGTTCCTTTAGAGTGTTGTAAGAATAATATTTTTGTAGGCCAACCTGGCCAACATTAGCATCATCCTGGTTCTCTAGACAATAGCCAATGGGATTTTTCCATTGGGTATTTGGATTACTGAAGAAAATGAGCTCTATTAAAAACAAAGGTTTACTTAGACATTTTGTTCACCCAAATAATGTTCATGAATGACCATGTTTATGATTTTTTTTTAAATCTAAATACAATCAACAGAAGTACAAAACTATTGTTTGGTTACACAATAATCCTTTTTAACACGTAAAAGTTTTATAAGAAAAAAAACACAATGTTGGGTATTTACAGACAAATTTTATCTCGTAGAATAAAAACAAAATGTTTTTATTCCTTATTTCAAGCGTCTAATGAAATATTTTAAACAAAATCACGACTTCAATGACTTCAGGACAAGAAAGCCAGAAGTGCTAAAATGCTAACATATTTCTGGTTTTAGGACAAAATCAAAAAATCCAAAATATATGATCTATAACTATTAACATAATACTGTCCATGTCAGTTGACCAGGATAATCCACTCAGTATCAGCACTACTTTGAAATGCATGCATACACGAATACTGCACAACACAGTGAAAAACATAATAGTGTGCAGTTTGTGTGGATGTAAATCAAATCACCCGACAGTAAAAACTATTTGCTTGACCTTGAGCAGCTATAATATAATAAGTGAATAATACAACATGAAAGGGGACCGTGCTTTCTGCTGATAATAACATGTTGAATGCGGGACTACAGTCATCTGAAGCTTGTCTCCATTTATAATGCGTTCTGTAGTAGTGTTACATCCTAATCTAAATGTCCTCCAAAGCATTCATGTATTGTTTTATGCGCTGTAATGTGGATTTAGTCCTTATCAAATTATTTCTAAAGTTAATGTCAGTTTGTCCCATTCCATTCCTCCGAAAAGCACTTCACTTTAACCAGTACACCATTGTGCTCTTTTGTCTCTTTTAAGACATTTTTTAAATTGGGTAGAGGCCATTAAGTTGAAAGGCACCAATCAGGCTTTTCGTCTTTATCAAACACAAGGGAGTTCAAACAAAAACCTACTCAGGTTGTAAATGGACTAAGTGTCAATTAGAAAAAAAAATCATCATTAGGTTTATTACTCAAATGAACAGTTCATCTGAACCATTTAAATCATCGTTGGTGTTCACTGTTAAAAGGAAGCTGATTTTTTTCCCATTTCTTTTCTTTCAGTCTTAGTAGTCAGACACATCTCCCTTTGGACTCAGACTGAGTGATTTTGGAGGTATTATATTCATGAGGGGTTCCAGTAATTGGATTAAATTGGTTCCAGAATGTAGCAATTTATATTATAATATCCCATTACTTCTAATACTGTTCTTAATTAATTAGCCTGATTTTTTTTTTTTTTTTTGGGTCCATGTTCCTGATAAGTTAACTTGGCTCAGGAGTAGATCTGTCCCACAGAGTTCCGTCAGTCACATACACCTGGACACAACGTACAAGGTTGAGGAAAATTCTGCCGCTTGCTGATCAGGAAATTACCTTCTCGTTTAATGAAATGAAGGAAGAGGAGGAGGATTTAGACGAAGATTTAGACACCTGATGTAAACTCATTTACCTCCTAGAAAAATGCTATATACAGACTGTGTGTGTGTGTGTGTGTGGTTATGCTGACAGGCCTCAAATGAGCATAGTTCAATATCATCACCTGTCACTCTTGCAGGCTTTGTCTGATTTAGCTTTAATATGGGGAAGTAATTCTCTTTTGAATATAACAAATTAATATAATTTTCAAACAATTTCCATATGCAAATATGATTTAATCAAGAAAATGAAACTCTCAAATGCGACGCCTGAGGGCTAAAAGTGAGCTGTGTGTGGGCGGGTAAGAGAGAGTGAGACTCTGTGTGTATTTTTGTGTGTGTGTGTGTGTGTGTGTGTGTGTGTGTGTGTGTGTGTGTGTGTGTAGCGCTACATACTGTACTATCCCTACTGTGACCATCACGTACACCACAGCAATAGTGGTCCTTGAGATGCTTGGCTATAAGATAAACACAAGGCAAGCCACAAGGAGCAGTATCCTCCATGAAGAAGAAGGAAAAGATAAAGGCAGCATGGAGGGAAGTTAGCGAGCTAGCAGAACGGCAGAAAGGTGTGATGAAGAAAGGGGCACCTAAGATGTAAGGCCTTAGAAACTACCGAGCAAAGACTCATTGGCTACTCACCTAAAGAGGTACAGAAGAGATATGGAAGCCAGGAGAATAAACAGGATGTTGTACATTGAACCATCCAAATTGTATTATCAGCGGTAATAGCACGGACATAGACTCACCAAGACTGAGCAATAATGGAAGAGCATATGAGAGAAGGATGCACATAACAATGCTCTGTGGAAAATGTGACTTGAAAGTAGACCACAGCAACCTCTCTGATCAGGACCAGGAAACTATCACAATGGCAGACATCCAGGAAAAAGTCTCAAGTATGAAGAACTGGACAGCACCAGACCCTGACATGATCCACGCCCTACTGTCTAAAGAAGCTAACTGCACTCCATGAGTGCCTGGCAGCACAAAAGCTGCTGCTAATGGATGGGACCCACCCAGAATGGTTGACCGAAGGCCGAACAGTCTGATCATGAAGGACACCCTCTCGGTTTTTAAGTTGAAACTCTCAGAAAGGTGATAATTCTACAAGATGGATTTTATTGAGGTTATAATGGGTGGTGAAGTAGTGCTGAAGTTGTATTGTTTTGGCCAACCTAGTACATAAATCCAATGTCTACTCTGTACAATGTTTAAAGGTTGTATGTGCTCCTAATCCAGTCCATACTCTGTCCACAGCTATAGTTTGTGATAATTTATAGTCCTTTTATTCTGTCTAGCTTTTATAACAAGCTGCCATTTTGCTTACAATCACACTCCATATTTGACAGACTGCAGCAAATAAAAGTGCAATGTAAAGGTAATTAAACATGGCAACACATGGAGGTTTTTATAGTGCTTCTCATCCTTCACTGTCTTTCATTATTCTGTTCATTTCTGGTTATACTGACTTGGGGCTATTGTAATCCTGAACTTTGACTTGATTAGTTTCATGAAATTCCTTGTGATTGAAATGTAGTAACTCGTAGGCTACAAGCACTATGTTAACTACAGTTTAGAAGTACTTATCCATAGTACTGCATTTTTGCGTTTCTAGAAACTTACGGTTTCTGCACTGTTAAAGATTAAGCCATGTATCTGTGTAAAAAACAAATAAACTTGAAATTAGCCCCAACTCAACCATTTGTCATGGTAAAACGGTCTTCTTACATGAATGCATTAATAATAATCCAATAAATCTATAACTTCATGAAATGCACCATTATACGCAAATGTACTTGAATACTATCCATTTTCTCTGAGTAGAAGTTTGTTCCACATTATCTATTTTAGAGTGAACCAGGACCCAACAAGAATAGAAACTAAAACCCATTTCTGTGTGTGGATTTGTGCGACTGTGTGGCTGTGTAAGACAGCATAAAAAAGGTACATTTATCATTCACATCTTTCAGTTATCTTGGGCAATGAAGCAAGTTCATCTCCCCACAAATTTGCAAGCACCGCACTGTTGAGGAAAGTTTTGTTGCTGCCTGATGACACATTTTTTTCCTGCCTAACACATGCAGCATGGTGCAGGGTGGTCTCAGAAAATCAAATGAGCTACAATATTGTACAAGAAAAAACCTTAGTATTGTGTGAAACTTGATGATATGCCTATGAGGTCCATAACTGTGAGTTTAAGAGA
>JAUBNQ010000007.1:2038675-2054416 GCA_032353495.1 Ctenopoma kingsleyae | reverse complement strand
ATGACTTCCATTGTAAGTCTGTTTTTTTCAGCCTTTTAGAGTAAAGTGTTCTTCAGCAGGTCTGCATTTTGGAAAATAGCGAGACGAGATGTTTGATATCAATGTTAAAATGTTGCCATTACGTAGTTAGTCTAGCTTAGCATAAAAATTTAAAGTAGGAAGAAACAGGTAAGCTGGATCGGTCCTAACTGGGAAAATAAAAATAAAAGCACCAGTAGTCAGCATGACAAATCTCACCTATTGACCTGCACTTAAAACAGAAATCATTAAATTATTTCTATAAAAATTGTATCACATTAATGATATTATTACTACATTAATAATTCTTACTGTAATTTTTTCACATTTTATTTTGCAACTTTTTTTTATTTTGATGGTGCAACAGTGTCTCAGTGGCCACATCTGCAGTCTACAGTCAGAGATGCTGTATAAGCACTAGTTGGGCAAACATAGGACTTATGTTATTTTTCAAAAACACATAGTGTTATATTCCAGAAAACAATATGCATCAGCATGCACCCTTGTTCTTGGGTGTAGGGACGGGAGTTCCTGACTTGCAGGAGACACAGATAGGAAATGTTTTATTTCCTGAGCTCATGTGGTAGTAATTGGTGTGTGTGTTAATCCTGGGATAACAAGTGTTTTCTAAGGAGAGTCAATGATCATCTTACAAGGTCAGTTTAGCTTTGTACGCTTCATGCATAATGGAGAACACAAAGGCTAATAGGAACATAATCACATCACACACACACACTCATGCTCACGTATACATGCTTGTGTTTCATACAGCGTTCGCCAACTGAAGGTGATGTACCTAAGAAGAAGATCCAGTTTGATTTTTTAACTGGCATATTTCCTCCCTGAGTGGCTTTTCAATCAAACAGGGCCACCCTGCGGTCTAACCAATGCTTTACTGTCATTATAGCAGGAGACCCTTCCCCTTCCCTCTCTAGCCAATGGGATTACAGCAGGCAAGTGGCAGCAGGGACCACGCACCGTGACCCGTCCATTTTTTATGACTTCATTATTTTTCCTCCCCGCTATGCTCGTTTTCATTTGCCAGAGCGGGGGTATAATGACTGCGCTATAAAAACGCTGCTTTAACGTTTGCATACTGTTCTCATTTGGTCCGGCCCTCAACCCTTCAGCTAGCATATGGCAGGTAATCAGGTCTGCAATCAGGGCTGCACGTTACACAGGGCCCTGCTCTCAGCACAGCGGCTATTACCCATCTGTCTCATGACACACGCAAACACACACACACACACAAAAACTAGATACTTGTACGCAAATTCATTCTCCACACAGACGTAAATGTTCCTACGTGCACATGCACAATCTTATACACATACAGCTACTTCTGTTACCTATAGAAACTCAACAGACAGAAGAATCAGACTGATGATATTTTCTGTGAAATGCGCAGGTTCGTGGTTGTGTATGTAGCATTAATAGGAAAATGACCTGTGATTTCACAGCTTCACAGATGTATGTGACAAAATGTTTCGACTAGTTTGTGGAGCTCACTTAAATCCAGTCACACTATAGAAGAACCCTTTTGCCATTCACCACTGGAACGATAATTTCACACACATCAAGGCACATACATTCTTAAAAGCTATAGCATATGATTCCCTTCATTAAGTATGATGTTTGCCTGGGAACCCTACCTGTGGGTACTACCCACAGTCCTTTTCTTTTATTATCACTATGAGACTTGGACTTGATCATAGCTGAATTACAACTTGACATATTGTTTTTTCATGTATAAAAAGCTGGCCTGGCCATGCTGGAGGAGTATATGCCTGTGCAATGAATTAAAAATGCTCACATTTTGTAGATCTGTATCTGCTTTGCAAACAGCACTGTTCACAAAATTGCCTTTGTATTTTCTGAGCACCTGGAGGACTCCTCAATATGTTCACTAAGGACCGGATCAGTGTCAAATAACCCCTCACTTCCTTAGGACCAGGGTTTTTCAAACGTGGACCCACTGCCCTCCTTGTTTTTTGAGCTTTTGACTGACTGAACACACCTGAGCCAGGTAATCAGTAGTGAGTATGGCTGGGATAGTTAGAAAACTAGGAGGGCAGAGGGCCTTGAGAACCAGGTTTGGGAATCACTGCTTAAATGTCACGAAGCTTATTAAATTGTTAGGAGAATTAGCTTCTGTTAATCAACGCCTTTAAGAGATACTTCCTGGAGATGGGGCCATCAGTCCTCCCTCAGCCAATTTAAGTTTTCAATCACCCAAATTAGTCACATTAAATGGAAATCTTCCATAGTGTCAGCCCTCTTAGCACAAACTTCCATCTTTTTGTTACTTTTCTTCAATTGCAACTCAAGGAACCATTGTCCAGTGAAGGAGGACATTTTAAGACTTAACTTTTATTAACTCTGACTGCTGAACCCTGATCTTAACTTTAGATAAACTTTTGGATGCATTTTCATACAGGACAAGAACTGTGGATTTTAGCCACATCCATTGTAAGAACAAAAGGATTGATTTATGTCCTGGATTAACAGGAAGATTCATTAGAGCATAAAATCCCTTCATCAGTTTTCATATGGACACTTGACTACTTGAAACAGACTTGAAAATTTGTGAAGCCATCCTTTGAGTGTAAAAGTCTTCATCGTCTAAATTTTTAGACTTCCTCCAGAATGAATCCTAACCAAAACCTAACCAAAAGGAAACTGATTTAAAAAAAAACGTAACCTTACGTAACCTGTAACCGAACAACTCAAAGAGTCCTAACTCACATAGACCTGAAAATAATAAGACCTGGTCAAAAAATGTGGTCTTCCCAGACAGACCCAAAAGAGAACACACTGATAAGCCACATCCTTCACCACTAATTAATAAGCTACTGTGGTTGAATAAAGCAGCAGCACATGTCATTTTTCCATGCACTTCACAATTAACATGTTCTGTCTTACATCAAAAAGTACATTTATCTCTTGTGGTGTCTATGGTGCACCGCATAATCAGTGGTGATAGTCTGCTTGGATCCACGTGAGTATTGCTGACAGAATCAACACAGACTCAATCACAGTGAGTATACTTTAGACCCAGCTTGACTAAGGGTCTCAGGTCAAGTCTTGGTCAGGGATGTGCAGAGAGTTTCAGGGCAGGGGCTCACAATTTTTTAAAAAAGGAACACCTCTCAGTATAAAGCTATTTAGGTGTAGAATTGACATTACAATAGAAAAGTAACATTTGAAATATCTGTTTTTAGTGTTTGGTGTTTTATTACCAGATGCAACAATAGCTACGCGTTGTGGGAAGGGATGTGGTTAGTTCATATGGTTGATACAAACAGATGTACAACCCTGCACTATTTTGGGGTTCTCCACTCATTATTTTTGATGTTTGTAGGTTTTTTCCAGACAGTAAATAAAGAATTTGCTTATTTAGTATTTAATCTGTGTAGCATTTGTTCTCGGAAAATGGCAGGTACATATAATCTGATGCTACCACAGGCTCAGGGAGCTACAGATTTGAAGACGTTACATATTTGCACAGATGTTTGTTGTGAGAAATTAATAAAATGTTGATCAATTCCAAATGATTACATACCAAGAGATGTGCAGCAGCAGTAATAGGAAAATGTGGCCAAGACCACAGACGATTGAGCCCCCAGAGCCCCACTATCTGTGCGTGCCTCATCGCGGTTATTAGACCTGCACGGACCTCTACTTCAGTCCTTGACTTGCTAATGATGATGTAAGTTGTTTCAGTTCAATGTATAGAATAATTCATGGGCTCGCTTTTGTTTTTGGCACACCACAGACTGTTCTGAAGGAAGTGCAGCTGACAGACACATTATGCATGACTGCATATGGGATGTGGGATGGAATAGGGAGGCCTCTGTGATGATGATGGACTTACTGTGACTGGCATACTACTGTGTAGTCCAAAGGTCATGGTTACAGACAGGAGGATAAAACCAAGAAGGTCTGTTTCCTTTGGCAGGCATGAATGGAACTTTCAAAACTCAAGCCAAAGACAAAAGAGACATTTCAAGTCTGTATAAAATACTACAGAGGCAATTCTGAGGGCAACCAAGACAAAAGATAAAACATGGTTGTCAGTAAATACAGCAGTGATGATAGGACAAACCCAAGCTGGCAACAGAGATGGAAAACATTACTTCCAACCAGACAGGAACTTTGAAGATTGGAGAAATCTTGTGGTGGGATATCCACCCCCAACCAGGCACCCCAGCAGAATCCACCAGTGCTCTCTCATTTGTACAGATGTCCAGCCAAGTAGTGTGTGCTTGTGTGTGTGTCCCATCCTTGTGTGTGCACAAATCCACCGTGTACACACACAGTCTGTACCTCGGCTCCCATGTTTCATCCCCTGCGCTCTCCCCGTGTTGTGTTTGTCGAGCTCTCAGGCCCAAATCCATTATTACCTCCTGAAATGACAACTCATTTCCACAAATGTAATCCCTTCCATTGCCTGTGTGAGGCTGTAAAGTAAACACAGACGTCTCTCTACAAAGCACAGAGCAAGGAGGGTATAGGGACGTGCTACTTCAAATTTGCAAAGGAAACTCAGAACACCTGACTCAAGTGGTGAAGATGATAAAGACTGAGAGCATTTGGAGGGGTTTATTCTAAAGCACCAAAGCCTGTATAGATATATACATTTTATACATAGTAGATATATTACTATATTCAATGGGAGGAAAAAGTAGTGTCTGATGTAATGATCTAGGATGAGCTAATTTCACTTAGAGCTGATCGACCAGTTTTAAAAATATTGTTTTTTTATTTAGTGATTTTTTTTTATCCTACTAGAGGGATCATCTAAGATTGCAGTAATACAGTAACCTTTACTGTAGAAAATCTCCAAATTCACAATTTATTTATTCTGTTCTGCTTCTTTTTTTCAAGAAAGCATCTGATATCAAGCAAAGTGTTTTTTAAGATGCAGTACTCTAGCGTCATTATTAATGGATCTGTTCTGTTGATTACATTTTCCAATAAATCTATGAATCAAACACCTGTACAAAATAATTTTCCAGAACCTAAGGAAAATACCTTTTGTGTGGAAAAATTGATGTTTTGATAATGAACAAAGACATGAGTTTTATAGGTAAAACATTTGACTTGGTATGTAGCAGTTTTCTGTCATGATAATGTCTTTGTCTCATAATTACTTGTTTTATCTGATCAACAGTCCAAAACCCAAAGACATTTCAATACAGCAAATTGGCACATTTGCAAAGCTGGAATGAGAGAATGTCTGCCATTTGTTCTTCTTTGATCTTCTTTCTTTCAGCTCTAGCTGTGTTTGTTGGGAGAAACCTAACAAGTAACCCGTTTGATTTGAATGTTACCAAGACATTCAATGGCATGCTGTGTTTACCAGCACATATACTGGCTAAAGCAGAGCAACAAATTCATTACATTAAGGTACAAAAACTACACATATTAGGCAAAAAAGCAAAACACACTGGTTAGGGTTAGACAATACAAATTGTTTAGGTTTAGGCACAAATGGCTTATTTATTAATTTATTTTTTTTATTAAATAAAAGTACTTAAAAGTTCCAAGCAAGTCACAAGTATTCTACTATAATCACATTTTATTTCCTGTCCTACTAGTGTTCTGTGTGGCCACCATTTGCAGCACAGGCAATATTAACGCAATATCAGAATATCTCCCAAATACGTTACAGTATAATCATGATGCTTGAGGACTGAGAAATAGGGCTTTGAAATCGGTTCATTCTTTTTGAATAACCCTATATGGTGAACAATTCAAATTATGAAACCAGGACAATTTGGTTGAGGGACAAAAACATTTGGTTATGTTTAGGCACACAGACTACTTGTTAGGTTAAGATGCAAAAACTACAGGTTTTGGGAAAGATCATGGTTTAGTTTAGTTTGTGTCTAGACCTCCCCCTATGCCTACTTGTTTTTGAGTTACTTCACCAACTGCCACTCTTGCTTCTGTCATGTTTAGTATAACTGTTAAACTTGCTGGCCTGCTGATGAGTATGTGTCCTGTTGAACCACAACTATGAGCATAATAACGATTTTTAACAAACCACTAAATATGAGTAACCTGGAGGTTTCAGAGACCTGACTTTTTAAGAGCAGTGTGTTGTTTTTACAAGTTTCTTCATTGCATTTCTACTGTAATTTTTAAACTAGAGTTAGGATATGAAACGTGAAGTAACATGTGCAATAGGAAGGCAGAAGAATCAGTGGCTGAAGGTGATGCCCAGTGCGTGTTACTGTTTCATAATCGTCTAAAAACTTAGAAAAACCCAGACGTCCTTTCTGCTTCGATTCAAAGGTTGGGCATCATGCATACCCACACACACAACACACACACACGCACACACACACACACACACACACACACAACACAGTTGCATCATCCCATACACACACTCAAAGAGAGATAAACAACAATTTTAAAAAACCCACCATCAGCAGGCCCACAAATCCATCCCTCTCTTTCAGCCACATCATATGTGACTGGTTTAATCGCAGGCCAATCACTGTGGGGTCACAATTAATAAAAGCCACAACAGCCACAAATAAACAAGTCCAAATTGCTGCCTTAATCGAATGATGCAAACATCGGTGAGTTACAAAAGTTCACTGCTGCCACTGACAATTTCCTAATTGTATTCACTCATTCATGGCAATTTTATTAACATGGAGCGGATGTCTTCTGCCCTTCCACTGTCACAGCACCAGGGATCTAATTTCATTATTTTCCACAAGATTTGCTTGACTACTGCCGCCATGCTAGTGGCGCGCCACGGCCAGATGTTTATGCTATTTAAATGAGGAAGCAAAGCCTGTTGGGTAAACATAATTAAAGAAAGTTGAAGCTTCTGTTTTTTTTTTTTTAACTTCTCTTCAGTGCCCTCTGTTTGTCTCCCTTCCTCTCCTCCTACGACTCTCTCCTTCACTCTCTCTCTCTTAACTTTTACTTCATTAGACAAATTTCAATTAACATCAGAGCCACATGTTTCTCTGTGCAGGAGCACGAGGCCTGCACGGAGGGCTAGGTACGCAGAGAAGTGTGACGCAGTGGACAGCGACAGCACACACGCACGCTATGCACAGATGCTTTAGCCTGCACTTAACATTCAAATATGCTAAGTTTGTCCACAAATACACAAACAGAAAAGCACAAGAAGCTGAAGTTAATGTTTTCTTCACAGGAGATGTTGAGTTGTGCATCTGCTTTGGCATGCTCTTGAATCATTCACAGCTCTGTTCTACCTCAGCAGCAGATGAATCCAAATGCCGCTGACCTGTGGCACCCTCATTGTGTGTGTGTGTGTGTTTATTAAAATCATCACCCAGTGCAGTCCAATCACACAGGAATTACTGTCCACGCTTGTTGCATGCTAAATAAGAGGAGAAGAGGAAGACAGAGAGAGAAAGTGAGGGTAAATTAAATCACTCATGTCACAGTGCTAATAGGCCAGTCTCACTCTCTGTGTAATTCCAGGGGCCAGTGCTGGAAAAAAATAAGTAGAGTTAAAAAAAAGAAGAAGAAAAAAACAAGAACAATCTATTATGGGCAATATCATAGACAGTGTGTTACAAGAGGTCATTACAAGATTATGTAAACCACAAGAGAGCATTTCCACGCAGTGGTCATTTACATGTGATTATTGCATCAGAGTTATGCAGTGATTATACAGAGGGGTGCCTCAGACACACACATACACACACAGTTATGTTATGAACATATGCAAAAGGGATTTGATCTGCAGAATAAAAGCAAACTCACAACATCTCCTGCATGTGGGCTGACCGAACGAGGATTTATTCACCAGTGGCCCCATTTTGCAGCATGGTTTTGGGGGTTGGTGGAGGATGCGGGGGGGGGGGGGAGGTGGTATTGCTGGTGGGGCTGTCTTCTGACTCATAAAAGCTCTCATTCTAAGCGCAAGGAGGAGACATATTCATTCACTTCGTCTGATACAAACCGCTCCAATCTGCGCGTGCATCACTGTCCCGTGAATCTGGCTCGATGGCTGAAATATGCTTTTTGCATCTGCAGCTGTAGCGGCGCTTTTTAAGTATGCAGCGCGCGGCACATTCGATACCCTTTAGTGCACACGAACTGAGTAGCTGTCAGAAATACAACAGGCATCTCAAGTAATTATGCAGATTTATGCAAAACATTAACAAGAAGAATTAAAGGCACAAATGAGGTGGCTACACTTGAATTGTTAAGATTATGAATAATTACCATGAATCTTTTTGCTCTTAATATAACTTGTTTTTGATAAACAAAGCCTTAATTATCGGAATACTTTGGAGGATTCCAGTGACCTTCATTAATCTTAGACAACAAGTCTCCGGTGAGACTTGAGATGAGGCCCCCGCACGTGCACACTCACACAAATGTGCGTGCACATGCCCCCCACCTCACATACACATATAGGGTAAACTGGTGCGCATGGCGGCGCATATACTAACTAGCCACTTCAGCCTGGAGCAAGGAAAACAGAGAGGTATGTCTCCTGGTTAAGCCAAGAGAGCTTCACACTCCCCTGTTGTGTCCAGGTATGCTAAGCCAGGAGGACAGATGCACAGGCGTGCAGGACACACACACACACACACACACACACACACACTGACACACAGCAGATGACTCAGATGCTCCTTTGAGAATTGGCAGCATCAGGTCCTTCACTAATTACAATTACATCTCACTTCCCTCCCCTTTCCACTTTCCTCAAACTTTGGACATGAATATTCCAGCAGAGCCATTGTGCGTCGGACACGCTGCTCAATATGTCCTATAATTAAAAGCATGATGTGCGAGATGAAAATACTAAGGGTGCTCAGACTCTGCTCAGAGCTCGAGGAAAAAAAAAAAAAAAAGGGAAAGATTTAGGGTTGTTTTCAACCACTGAAAACAACAGATGACAACAGATGAGCTTCAACTATGTACAGTACAAACTGCAATTTCTACCTCACTGCTATAACAGCAAAACCTCATGTTCTGTTCGAGATTTTTTGCCCCATAATGAATACTATTCTAGATGGAGTGATAAAAGTATTTAGAAATCACACACTGTTTAAAATTAACGAAGTTAAAGTTAATAACGGGACAGAGTTTCTAGGCTAAGCTTCTAGGTGAGCCTTGATTGTCTGGGCTGATATTTTCACAGGGGAGGTCACTGGAGGTATACTATGAAAACGGTAGTACTACAAGGACTACAAAACAGTATTAAATTGAAATTAAACTTCTAGTATATTATACTAGTACATATTACTCTTACACCTTTTGTTACATGAAATACATGGAAATTTTTTGGAAAATTATAAATTCATATGTATTACCTAAAACAAAGTTGATACCAATCCAATGCGTCTACCACTGAGAACATTTTGGCAAAGTTAAGACTGTCCTCGCTTTCTTGCCCTCCTTTATGGGGCTCTTTGAGAGTTCAGACTTGGTTTTAGAGTTACCATCATAATTAGGTTGAGGTTAAGGGTTTAGGCATTTAGTTGTGATGTTCAGGCTTAGTGTTAGAGTAAGTATCTGGCTAATACGAAATCCTGGTCGCAGAGAGCTTCACACCCAAGCCAATATCTTTCACCGGAGTACAACTAATGCCAGCTTCATGGGGGCCTCAGTCTATATTTTGGGTCCTCATTTTGTCTGCACCTTCCTCATCTCCAAGGCCATCAAATCGCCCTCATTCCATGACGATCCAATCAACCAACTTCCAAGTGTCCCACTTTAAGCTGGTCCAGGCAGTTTAGAGAGGGCCTGAAGGCAGGATGCCTGAAGTCAGGTTGTCCATTAATGATTCATTGATTGAGTGCCTGCCTCCGTCAGACCTCTCCACAGATCTCATCGATGTGGGAAGGGGTCTCCAGTACCTGGTTGACTGTGAAGGCTGCAGACCAGAGGGGCCCTCCTGGGTACTGACACAGGCCATATTGGATCCTGTGTTGATCCTGTGTAAATTAAACAGTTATGCGAAGGAATGAATAACCGTTTTATTACCTGTTCCGTCATTTCAGATGATGTTACACCCTTGTGGTGATTCCCTGCTCCATACCCCAGAACCCCTCTCTCTCGCTCACCTGTTCCCCACTCCCTCATTAGCCTCCTGATATACTGGACCTCCACTTGCCTTCTGCCAAACACTCAATTGTACCAAACGTAGCCTTCCAGACTGTTTTTTCCTGCCTGCCCATTTTGACCGTCTGCCAGACTTTGGCCCGTTGACACTTTTTCTGCTTGAGATCAATCCATTATTGACTTGCTCATTCACTCATGCAAAACATTATGAGCACACTAAATAAGTTACTGTCTGTCAAGCAGGCCTAGCTGTGCACTTTAGATACCGTGGGTGTAGTGAATCTTATACTGACAGTAGATTTTTCTCCATTGAGGGATGTTTTGAGGGCACTGTTCATATTTGTTCAAGTCAAGAAGGGATGTTAATATGATGTAGTCTGGTCCAAAAGTTTTGGATTATAGCACATATTTCCAGTTTGTTCAGTAATTGATTTACTGTTGGTCTGCCAGAGCTTTATGGGTAGTGTTAAGACTGGGAACATCATCTGTCTGTGTCAGAGGCAGAAAAATAATGACAAATTGCCACAAAAATGTCAACAATAGTGGGTGAGACTGATGCAGCTGAGTAAGTTGTTGATTTGAAGTAGAAAAAATTTTGCCTGCTTAAATACATCAGATCGCTCCTTTATTTTTCTGTTTTTATTTCTGCACATGGGAAAGTCTGTACTCATTTTTCAACTCTGAGTCATCTTTGAGAAACAACAACTAGTAAAAAGGCATTCTTCTTCAATAACTGTTCTTAGCAGCCACGGATAGCGTGTCAACAAAATGTGACATCAGCAGGATGTCAGGATACAGGATACATCACTCTCTGCTGGGTCGGCAAAACACAATGAGCCATACTCTTAACCAAAAACTGTTCGGACACAACGTGAGGCTAAATCTTTTTTTTTTTTTTTACATTATGAGAACATAGTGCACTAGTATATGTATATGTAAGACAGGGGTGGCTGAAAAAAAAGCTTGTTTCAATCCCTAGCCCTTCCATAATCAACACCACTGAGGTCCCCTTGAGCAAGGCTTAATTGCTCAGTGGGAAGGAATCAGTGGGCAGCTACTGCGGATCTATTTTTCTAGAACTACCACTGCACTGAAGGATTCATTTTGTTGAAGAGACAATAAAATTGCAGCAATGACAACAAACGACGTCAGTGTGGAGTGATGACTTTTCTCACATTACATGAGACAAACAAACATTTTACCATCATGTTTTCTCCATGTTTCTTCACAATCTTAGGTTTGACTGGTGCTTTATTAATTACCATTATCATTATATTTACAATAAACACCTGCCTGTATGTCTACATATATACACACACACACACACACACACTACCAATGACATTGTTAATATTAGAAATGACTATTGCATGCTGAAACTTTTCTTTTAAAGAAATATATACATAAACATACAGAGGTCTATATTCATCAAACATTAGTATTGTCTTCCAATAGCACATTATGTTTGCTAATGGAAGTTTATTAAATTAAGAGGATAACTAATCATTATAAAACCATTTTACAATGATGGTAACACAGCTGAAGACATGAATCTTTTCATGGAAAACATGGTAAAGCCTATGAGTGTCCAAACGTTTGGCTGGTACTGTACACTAGATATATATATATATATATATATATATATATATATAGACATATATAGATGTATATATATATTATTATTTTGCACAATGTAATTAAAATTTTATATTCTTGATAATATACTTTGTGTCAGGAAGGTGGAGAAGGGCAAAACCCCTTTAACTCCTTTTAATCTGAAGAGACTGCTCCCTTTATGACGATCAGTTTTCTCACATTTTGATTTACCACATCACTGCTGTGGCATAAAAGGGAAACAGAGATAGCAAGCATGTTTGAAATACTTCCTCATACTGCTGCTGGACTGAGTCCAGATACTTTCCTTGTTTGTCTCATGAGATGACAGCTACCAGACCTGTGTGACTGCTCTTTGTGTCCCTAAAAACAATAACTTGACCAGTAACTCTGGCCTGCTCTATTGATCATGAAAACGCAGCATCCCTCATCTAGAGGAATAAGTCAATATAGCCTTCAAATGTTTTACTGCCCTGTAGAAAACATCAATGCAGGAATATTGGCCCAGTTTACATAGAAAGCAACAAAAAAGAGCAAAAGAAGAGGAGGAAAAAAGATGGCTACTGTTAAGCTGTTAGTCAAGAGAGCCAGATTTACAGTTTCTATTTCTACATTTCCCTCTGTGGATCGATGGAGGAGTCAGCTCATTTTCTCCAACATCAATACTGCGAAGCCCGGTACAGTTCGCTCTCCCCACCAACTGCCTTTCATCTTGGCCACACTGGAGCTTGTGGATGGTAGTGTTAGTCTGACGCTCGAGGTAGTGGCTGGCCTCCCCAGCACAGGATCAGCTCAGGCTCACCTTTCCATTCTCCAACCTTAGCCGTGTGGAGGAAGGGAGGGAGGAAGGGTATTTTAGAAAATAGCTGACCTCCGAGTGGTTCGGGGCGATGTCTTCCTCCTTTGTAGTCAGTTGGTGAAACTTTTGAAGACCTTTTCCCACTTCCTGCTCAGCGGCAGGATGCTAAATGTTGGCCAGCTAGTGCATTTCCTGCCCTCGCTTCTTGCTGTGGAGGTGTCTTGTGGAGGGAGAATGCCTTTTTAAATGCCTGTGGAGGTGCGCAGTACCCTTGCCGCCAGCTCTTCAGCAGCTTTTCCCCTAACCCTCAAACCTTTAAGATGCACTGGGAGAGGAAGTTGAAGAAAACTGGCCTGAATGGCGGCGCTCGAAGGCAGCCCCAACCTCCATCTCAGCACCCTGACCATGGAGGGCTTTGTAGGAAGGGCTAGGGGTGGGTTGGAGGGGATTGTGGGGGAATTGGCACACAACTTTGAGATTGCGGTCCAAGGTGTTGACAGGATATCATGCCCCAGGACAGGAGTTCTCTTCACATGACTCCTGTTTGATGCTTGTCTTCCTTTTTTCGTTTGTGTGTTTGATTTTTGTTCTTTCACAAAAGCATAACACATGTTCAGCCTGTGAAATCAATATATTTAATAAGTTTATGTCTTTTTGCTAAAGGTATCACAAAGCATCCAAGCATCTAAAACAAATCTTTTGTTTGGAGATGGACAGTATAACCTAATACACTTACAATCTTCAGTCTTACATTTGAATTCTGTAGTATGTGACTGTAGGGAGACTACTGCATTAGCATAAGGGAGCTTGCGCTTTATTTTAATAATAACTACAAATGTTTTTAAATTTGAAGCACAGCAAATCTATGATACAACACAATGACACACAATACATGACAAAAGCAATAAAGAGTTGGTAGATGCCACACAACATACAATGACATGCAATCAAGACTGCATGGGGTCAGATACTTACAGACCACAAAACCCACAAAAATTATGCTTGGGTAAAAGATTTATATTAAATCATGTGTACAGGCACAGATATGGGTAAAAAGTAGCTTGCTGCATAGTAAAATGCAACAAATGTCATGAGATGATTTCAATATATTGATTATATATGTATTATATACAAGAGTCACAGGTAAAAATGTGACAATATGGGCGGGTAGCAGGTGGAAGAAAGATTATGTAAATCAGGTGCAGTTTTTCTTTAACCAGCTCAATTTTTATTATTCTGTAATTGAAAGCACAGCTGACCAACAGCGAATGGAGATGTTTGTGTCATTTTTTTTTACATTACCAGTAACTAGAGCTGCACAAGTGTTTTGCACATGTGATTTGAACAAGTCATTCTGCAAGTCTGATGTAGCCTATAGACAGTTTACAACCTGGATGACTTTTAAAGTAAAGTAAATTGAATACCTACACCCATCAGCTGAGTCAGCATCAGAACGGATATATCAGGGACATAAGGGTAACGGCAGGGGGGAACATACTCACATAGAGCCCATCCTCGCCACTGTCTCTCTTACACACACAGGGTGTAATCATAGGGTGGCATCAGAAAGTGAATTAAACATATGGCTTAATTTTATCCTAAAAACTGTCTTCTTCTTTTTGGGTTAAATCTCTCTGTGGGGCTTTCTTTTGTGGAGCACAGTGTGTCTCCAGAAGTTTGTCAGAGTAAAGAATGAATTCTCAATTTTCTGTGGATGCACCATTGTTAAGACATGAGGATGTGCCAGAGCCAGCTCAACCCATTTTGGTGCCCTAGGCGTGATTACGGCTTGGCGCCCCATAATCAACTGCCTATACCTATATATTTTTTGAGGGCTTGAAGCTGCGCCCCCTCCAGCAAGTGGCACCCAAGGCGACTGCCTAGTTCGCCTATACCAAGAACCTGAGATGTGCAGTAGATTCTCCAAAGTAATTGGTAAAATTTCAATTTGTGCATGAGGGGGGCACAGTAACTCAACTGGGGGGGGCATGGTCTTCACGTACCATAGTGTGTGAAGCTTTAACATAATGGAACAGGAACAAGAAGTCCTGATTAGGTTTATTAGCCCCTGATCAGAGTCCTTTAATATTGGGTCATAGAGTTTTAGAGATGGGTGGAGAGAAGTCTCTAAAAATTCAACTAATCTTCAGATACCCAGTTAATAAGTCTCAGTCATTAGATTAAATTTGTTCACAAGAATTTGCTAAAATTAGCATAATGACACAGTGCAATTTTATATTCTTTTGCATCCAATGAATGCCTTTTCCCTGTCAAATATCCCTTTATCCACTGTGTGTAACCACAGAGGCATATGTGCAACATATTGCTCAGACTTTGACCTAACCACCTTCCTAATTAGACCTAAGTGAAGTGTTGTTGTCGTCTTTGCCCTCGCTTGCAGTTACCTGTTCCAACCTGGACTCCAGACGAAACCTCCAGCACTGCTGCCAGTTGGGCTCTGGTGTGTTTGTGTCTGACTTTATCCTCCCATGTGGCTTTGCAACACACAAACACACACATGCAAACACACTATGGGACCATGCCCCCACCTCCAGGCAAACAGATGTCCCCTCTAGCTAACATGTTCGCATTTACTGTACACAAAAAACACACAAACACAGGAGCCTTCTGGCTCTGCTGCTGCTCAAACCAACATTATTTTCACACATGTGATACACATACAGTGTTTTCTTAATTGTGATCTCAAATTCTGTCATCGTCTGATTGGCCAGTATAATAAATAAATCTGACTCAGTCATACACCTGAGATGTTGTCCTAATTTTAGCCCTCGTGACAATTTGGGGCTGGTATTAGCATGGAGAAGCCAACAAACGGTAGCAAAGTATTTGATCTGGATTTTTGCAGAAGTACCCTCTGTCAAAACCTTTTGAAGTTTTCTTTTTTTGTTATTTTTACTCCAGGCACATGCGTCTTTTCAACATCGCTGTCAGTTCACAGAGGTATGAGACAGAGGTTATATCCTAGAATAGACATTTTTTTCCTCTTTTTAACATCACTGAAAGAAAAAATATCCAAAATATGTGTTTTTTTTCCTGGATAATGAAGCCAAAAAAAAGTGCCAAAATTCTATGTTTCAATATTTAAATACACACATGATGATGTCTTTCTTTCCCTCACACACACAGAATCCTACTTATTCAGTACCCTCACCCCCCATCTGCAGTTTTGCCATTACAGGCTTTAAATGTGGATGTGTGTGTGTGTGTGTGTG
>JAUBNQ010000007.1:2012575-2022805 GCA_032353495.1 Ctenopoma kingsleyae | reverse complement strand
CGTTGAATGAACGTTCAACGACTAGAGAGCCAGCTAGCCAAAAACAAAGCTAAAAGAGTGAATAGTGGAGTTACATTCATCACCTAGTTAAAGGCACAATGCCAAATAAATGATAATGTTTCACTATAACCGCTGTAGTTTGCCAAGTTTGTTAAGAAGCAAAGTAAGTTTGCAAATAAACTTGTATATGCTGCCCCCAAGTGGCCAAAACATTAGTTACTGCAGCTTTAACAGAAAAGGAGTACTAGTTGCCTTAATGAGAACTTGAAGATGACAGTATAGATATTGACTAGGTAGAGGCCCTTGTGAGAATATTACCACCAGATTTATGCACCCATGCTCATTGCACGGGAAAATGTGCACAAACACTGCAAGTACAGTACATCAAAGTTCAACCAGGGAGTCTGAAAACCTGACAAACCCCCTAGCTTTTGTTAGAGCTTTCAGAAGCAAGTGACACTGATGAAGACCATAATGTGTGTGAAAGCACAGGGAAAAAAAACACACAGTTTGGTCAACAGATTTGAGGTGAAATAAACCGAAATTGCACTTAAACTCTAACGCAGTGTCTGTTTATCAGAAGCAGTTTTGCCAAACCAGTATGCAAAGTGGAAGTCAGATGATTTAGTATACAATAACACACAGGAGCAATTTCTATGATAATGTAAAACAACACTGAGAAATGAAGCTCTGCAGATCATTCAAAAGCATAAACAAACAAAGTCTAATAATTATTGTTTGTGTATACATCTACATGTGTGTGTTTGATGTCACCCCAGATTGTGTATGGGTACTCTCTCTGTCTCTAGTTCTGTCTCTCTGCTTCTCTACACCCACTGCCTCACAGTTGCATATTTGGCCGCTTAGTGCTCACCGCAGGGCGAGATAATCACCAAGGAAAGCAAGGGCTCGCAGAGAAGGGGGGTTTCAGAGGCGGGGGGAGAGAGAGAGAGAGAGAGAAATGTAAAAGGGAGTGGTGCTCCACTACCCCCTTCAACTCCCCATCCAACCATCCGACCCCCGCCAAGCCCGCCCCCGTACTACCTGCGGGGCACCGTCATGGTGACAGCAGTATGACAGTAATCTTCCAGTGACACTTTTCTGTTTTTTCCTTTTTATTTTTTTTGTATTGTTGGCGGGGGTGGGTGGTGCATTCGAATGTGTGTATGTGTATGAGTGTGTGTGTGTGTGTGTGTGTGTGTGTGTGTATGTGGTGGGGGGGGCATAGTCAACCCCTCCACCCCCCGGCCTCCACACACAAACACCCCCCACTCAACTCACCCTACCCAGAGGTACCGTGACACTTAGACGATTGCCCCTGGAGAAAACAGCACAGTGGCACAATGATGAGTGTTACCGGCGTTGGCACAGCCCGGAGCACCGAGATGCCCTCCCCTCTGTCGCCTCTAAAAATACTTCCACACAATGCATCTGATAATAGGTTTATGCAATGATGTACCATGCGCATGGTAATGTATCCAACAACATCACCCCGCCACCACCTCAACTGATTGGCAGAGTTACAAATGTATAAGTGGAAAGGTTTGTTGTGCTGTAGTACAAAAAAAACCCCACAAAAAAACGCAGTATGCCAACGTATGTCTTTGACATAAATAAAAAACACAATAAGAATAAAATAAGCCTAAAATGTCAGGTTAGGATTTAAAGGATAAGTCTGATCCTGTAGTTTTAGGTTAGTCATTTTCTTTAGCGACTGTGCACGAGGAAAAAAGTTGTTGGGGACTATTTTCAGGTGTGGATGCAAACACCTGAAATCAACTGTGGCATGTGTTTATGGGAATGAAGAAACACATCAGCCAGTGCATCAGCATGGCTCCACGGTGCTCAACAGTTTATGGACCTAAGTGGAACTGTGATCCAACTATCAAACTTTGACACACACACACACACAACGCTTCTTAGGATGAATTCATTGTTGGTGTTGCTGTTTATTCATGGCCTTTACTGACTGAAAAAAATACAGTATCACAATGCTGTATGAAGCTGAGAATGTGGTGCACAAAGAGAGACGACAAATAGCAGAGGTCACGGAGAAGCTAAAGTAGCCATGCTTCAGTTAGAAAAACCACCTGTAAGTTATTCTCTGCTACTGTTTGGACTGGCGCTAATTCATCTCCTCGCTGAGGACAATGAGGAGCAATGTGTTTGTGCGAGTGGCGGTAAGCAGGAGGTAGAACTCCAGACAATAGGAAGAAGAGGAGCCAGATTTAAGAGCAGTGTTGCTTCGTGTGAGCCAAGCATCTCCATAAATCCTAATACACTGTGTTTCCCTGTGGAACAGGGAGGGGAAGAAGAAAGAAAGAAAGAAAGAAAGGGAGGGAATGAATGCATTTTCTTCTTATCTATCTGTCTTTCACTCTCTTTCCCTAGTGAGAGAGACAGAAGGGAATAAATGGCTCTCCCCTCTCCTCCCCTCTCCTCTCCTCTCCTCATCTCTCTCCTCTCTCCTCGGTGTGGGCTGACAGCGCAGCAGATGGTGGTTTAAGCAGTGAATTTATGAGCGCCACAATCTTAATGTTGCAGAAAGAAAAGAAAAGGACTCGCATCAAACGCCACTGACAAATGCACTTGCTAATATTAATGCACTCCTCATTCATCCAATATGCTGCCTAATTGCTTTTCTGTACACAGTAATATGGCACCTGCTGCTCAAGTCCGGCGCTCGCGTCAGGAGAGGGGAGATTGAGGAAGAGGGAGGCAGGGAGGGGAGGGGAGGTAGAGACGTGAGTGTAGAAAGAGATGAGAAACAAAGTGTCTCTCACTCTCTCTTCGTTCTGTTTCTTTCTCTCTCCCCCCTTTTTTTTTTCTTGTGATGGATGCAAGGCTGTGGATCATGCACCAGACCTGTCAGTGTTCCTAATTAAAATTTTATACTTACAGGCTGAGGGGGGGAAAAAAAAGGTGGAAAGCATTCAGTAAACAATCAGTTATGAGAGGAGGGAAAGAGAGGGGCCATCACACACACATGCACACGCATACAATCCCATTTTTAAGTACAGCATCACACAATGAAAATCCTTGGACTTTATTAGAGCTTAACAAGACCGACTTGCCCCCACAGATCAAGGCCAAATCCGAAAGGGCCCGAAAAGCAGCGAGCTGGCCACCTTTGCTGCAAAACATTTAAAAAAAAAATCAAACAAAGCTCTTTCATGGGCTCTTGTGGACACGCCAAATATAATAAAGACGCAAACGCTGTGCAGCTGTGTCACTACAGCTATGTCGAGTGTCAGTGACTAAAGTAGTTTCACAGGAACGCTGGACTGAATCATAAAGTTCTAGTGTGGCTTAAATGCCTTCTTCTGTTTCTATTGTCCACTGCACACTAGTCATTAAACAGTAAAACTAATATGTCGATCAAAAGCCAATGAAAAATAATCCATACTTTATGATTGCACATGTCTTATGAATGATTCATTAGCAACTTTCTTTTGTGTTGTTATTATTATTGGAATCTGACTTTTTGAAGTTGGACAGATGAACATCATCATTTTAGTGTTTTGCATCATGTTTGGGGCCCATCTGGGGCCCCGTGTTAGCACCCCATAGCCCCACCATTATCTGCCCTCCAGCTGCTGTTAAACGCACTAAATTGTAAAATAATGAGTTAGTAAATTGCACGCAATTATGGATGCAAATTGAATAAATCCTCCAAACTATAGATTGTCCTTTCTCCTCACATCAACACTTAATTTTTTTATGTCTGGCGAGAGGGTAGAGGGGATTTCTTTGAGTGCTGGGACGAGAAAGTGAATATGCATTTTGTTGTTTTGAGGCGTCAGAGGCTGTAAAAAGATGAATAGCGATTTGATGGAACAGAGTGCAGCGGTAATGGAATGAGAGGTGCAGCGTGCATAGCTGCTCGCTGGCTGAATGATCAATGCTCATGATGAAGGAGTGCAGCGAATTAAACCAACAATGGCAATGAGATCTGAATCCGCAGCTAACAGCATGTACCTCACCTAAACACACGCAGTGACACAGATCAGTGAGCCCCCGGGTCAGGACTCCCCAGAGGGGTCACCAGGTAAATCTCACTGAATGATTAATGGCATATGATCAAATCATAAACATATTTCTACTACATTTTGTTTTGTACAAAATCATGTTTAATATGCCTGTGTAGTGCAAAACATGATCTAAAAATCTATTTTTTTTAAATGCTGAAAAATATGTCAAAAAGGATGTTACACATATAAAATGAATAATTATACAGGAAAGGCAACTAACAACTACCAGAAGTCTATGTGATCTGTTGTGTAATGGCATTTGTGATACAACATAATACGGCACAGAAATAAATAAAGAAATTATTTATTAATTCATATGATGTTAACAGTAATCACCTTACACTTATCTGTAGCAGAAAACTAACTATAAAGCTGCTATTTCTAGGCCATAGCCAGAACATTTAGAAATCTTCAGGTCACAGGTCCGTACCCCTGTGCCCCCCTCACCAGAAATAAAAAAAAGAGTTGTGTAAGATATACAAAATTTAAAAGTAAGTAACTTATATTTTGCTTTATTGTCATATGTTGATTTTATTTAGGTTATCTACTGAATTTAAATATAACCTCGGTACCTGTTATTTTCAAAATGTTTCAAATGCTTCTTCACTTGTACATCATTTTCACGGCCTAACAAGTGAATCTGAAATTAACTGGTATTGAATTTGTGCACATTTTTAATTACAGCATGTACTCTCAACTGAGATTGGCAAAACGTGTATCATTATCATGTATCATAAACACATTCATATAATGGTAACATACTATATTGGATTACATGAGTGCCTGCTAACACAGACTAACACCAATTATAAAGCTGCTGTGTGTATCAGCTTCTTCCTGCAGATGATTCTTAACTATAGAAATTCTGATCCACTGGTTTTTAACTGTTTCTCAGCTAAAAGAAGTTATTAGAAGATATTATTAATCTTCGAAACACGGTGTGTAAATTGAACACACACACACACACACACTCAATCACAAAGGATTAAATTTGAGCATCTGACTTACACACACTTGCTTTTACCTCTCCTTTCCCGAGTGTGTTTTCGTATGTGGGTGGATGTTTTGCATGCATTTACCTGTATGTGTGTGTGTGTATATGCCATATGTGTGTGTGTGTGTGTGTGTGTGTGTGTGTGTGTTTGCGCGTGCAAGCTAACTCTTTTATGTGTGAAGTGGAGAACACTGTGCACCTGAAGGCACACATCAACATGTCAAGAACAGCCATCAGCTCAGGGCACACACATTATTCACACAAACACACACACACACACGCAAACAAACATATAAAGCCTTTTTTTGGCTACATGACAAAAAAAACCACATTTGTAATAAATAAAGTAATACATTTTTTCCCAGCAACAGTCCACCCACTTACAACAACTAACACAATCAACTGTGATTTCTCCCCACACATAAAACTTATTTAAAACATTATTTCAGAGTAGTATCATCACATATTCAGTTTTAATAAAGAATCTGTTTATAGCTACTAAAGTACTACAAAGTTATTGTACCAAAAAATTAACTGATGTAATAGACGTTGTTGAGATTAGGTAATAGAATATTTAGGAATAGATTTGACTTCTCCTACATGCCAGTGTGTTAAAAATTAAATGTTTTATTAAAATCAGGACATATTTCAATGTCACCCTAAGCCACACTTGCAGGCATCACTCTCATTTCACCCACAGGCAGCACTGAGGTCAGCACAAACCCCAGACTTTTATAGTTTGTGTGTTTTAGGGAGAAGAGGTTAAAAAAAAAAATTAATTAATAACTGACGCATTTGCAAGTCATGGGAAGACCAGAGCACGGCCATCATCGCCTTCACTGAAGATATACTACCCACAATCCTTTTCCACAAGCTGACTAATTAGCCGCAGAAAGGTCAAGAAAAGTCAGAGTGTGATTAGAGAGAGAAGGGGTGTGAGAGAGGAGAGGGAGGAGGGGGAGGGAGGAAATGAGACAGACAAGAAGAAGAAGAAGAAGAAGAAGAAGAAGAAGAAGCTTGCGTACATCCAGTTTTGGACTCGTGCCATTATGTCTCTCTCTCTCTTTTTTTTTATTTGCCATCTCTTCTTCCCTTTTACTCTGCACTGACAGAGTGAAAAAAAAGAAGAAGAAAAAAAAAACATTGGCTTCAATTTTTAATGAAATGCTTATGTTGCTGCACCTGGACGTGTTGGCTGAGCTGGCCCATCAGGTAAGGGGTTCCCAGGGGGGTCATTAAAAGCAGAGATGCCGCGCAGATCGGACCTGCCTGGGTGCCAGCCGTGATGTGAGGCCTTCAGAATCAAATGCAGTGGAGGCAGGTCTGTCTGGGAGATTCTTTTTCCGCCTACTTGTAGTCAGTATTTCTCTAAGCTGCACAATAACCAAACTCAGATAAATTACCGACTGCTACATACCTGTGTGAACGTGCATGCATGTGCGTTTGTTAGACGCACATCTGTGCATGTGCGGTTGCAGTTGTGTGTGTGCAAAGTTTGTTCAAATACTATTCTTGTGAGGACATTTTAGCCGGTGTGTGTGTGTGTGTGTGTGTGTGTGTGTGCGTGTGTGTGTGTGTGTGTGCGTGTGCATGTTTATGTGCAGTTGGGTGCCAAGTGAAAACATGATGGTACATGCAGGACCACTGCTGTTCCCAGTGAGCCTTGTGCGGTGGTCTTGCCGCAGGCTTCTGCCCCCACCCACCTCAACGTTGAGTCAAAACATCTCCTGTGGAAAAGAAACACAGCAGCGGAGCGCGCCTCCCTGTCAACAGAAAAACACAACGATGTGTTGGATGACAATGACACTGACACTGCACCTACTGTGCACTCCCAACCTTTGGGAATTCGAGTCAAGAGCCAGTGTATACTTAGCGTCACAGATCCGAATGATGTATGTGTCATTCTGCAGGTTTTTCTAAAGCAACATATGCTTTGCTACACACTAACATGGAGCTTACTCACATACACATACACACATAGACAATGGCTGCACGCTTGCCCTTCTACCTGGAATAACCTGATCCCAGAGGGTAGTGCTGTTTTAAGACATTCAGACTCACACACTGTCTCTCACACACACATACGCACACAACACAGACGCATGGTAAGTGGACTCGCAGCCTAATGGAGTTTAATTACTCCCAGCACATCCATCAGGGGCTCCAGTAGGGGAGTGGAGTATTTTATCACCACTTTTAAGGGTTATTAGTACAAATACACTGTCACCCTGCATTACCACTGCAGCGCTTTAGGGTGCCATGCCCTCACCACATTCATTACAATCTCTATCAATATCTATCAGAACTAAATGCTCCCTCTTTGTTCCTCCACCTTCCTCCTCCACGTCCTCTCCTCACACACTCGCTGCCATTAAAAGATGAAGACAGAACCCTCTCCCCATACCCTCCCGCCCTTTCCTCCTCCTCCTCCTCCTCTTCTCAGCGTCTCTGTCTCCCATCACCTCCTTTGACACACACCTCTAAAAGTTTCACTCCATTTATCGTCCGGCGGTTTTCCGATCAGGTCGACCTGATGGAGTTTAGCGGCTGGTGAGGACACTAGCAGACAGTGACTTTAAGAGCCCGGTGGTCACACACACACACACACACACACGCACAAAAATCCAGGATCAGATGACTTCCTTTTGGGGGGGCAGTGTTGGGGGGCTCACATTATTCACTTTGAGCCATTACCAAGTGCACAAAGGTGAGAGGATTAAGAGAGATTTGCTTCTTTTTTTATGTGTAGTTACTTGAGGAAAGGGACAGTGTGCAGCTTTGGTTCGGGGTGGGGGGTGTTGGGGGGGTGAAGTGGGGGATATCAATCAAGCTGTATCTGGGACCATTACTGACTGGCGAGACAGACATTTTCACTAATTTGAAGGGATATTCTTGTTCAGGTCTTTTAGGCAACCATAATGTACATGTGTCTGTGTGTGTGTGTGTGTGTGTGTGTGTGTGTGTGTGTGTGTGTGTGTGTGTGTGTGTACCTTAAAGTACAGTGTATTCCATTATTACAACCTATGCTATTAAGTATGTATGACAGCTAATGTAGATCTCAAGATTAGAGATACGTTTATATATAAAGAGAGATCAGTAATTATAGCCGTTTTGTTTTCATGCTGTTAACAACATACTGGGCCCTTAGTCAATCACAGTTTTAACACCAACATGTATAGTAAAATATTAACAAGGGTGGCATGATGGTGTAGTGGTTAGTGCTGTCACCTCACAGTACGAAGGACCTGGGTTCAAATCTACAGGTTGGATGGGTGTTTGTCTGTGTCTGTGTGTTGTTTTTCTGGATATGCCACTAGGGGCACTATAGTATGAGACAATGTGAACTAACATTTTGTGTGTGCTAACTTTTGTTTCTACATCAAAATAAAACAGCTGAGGGCATTTGGCTAAACTGTTAGCTTCTTTAATATTCTGTGCCAATTTTTGACTCTATTGTGGAAATATCTCTGTGCTGCTGGATTTCTTGGTGCGTATATAGTTGCCAGGCCTGATTACGTTTGACAGTTTGAATTTATGTGTCCAACTTACCTATAGCTTGACTTTTTCACTACACAAATCCCCAAATGCATATACATATATATATATATATATATTATATATATATATGGTGGACTTTGACTAGGCAAAATTTATTTTTGTAAAAAAATACAACCTCAAACAAACCTCAATAGAGCTAGTAGTTAACAACTTTTTTGGTTGCGGGGGCTGCTGGAGCCTATCCCAGCTGTCATTGGGCGAGAGGTGGGGTATACCCTGGACAGGTTGCCAGTCTATGGCAGGGCTGACATATACAGACAAACAACCATACACACTCACATCCACACCTACGGACAATTTTTAGAGTCACCAATTAACCTAATGTGCATGTCTGTGGATGGTGGGAAGAAGTCGGAGAACCTGGAGAGAACCCACACAGAACCCCTGCAGACGTGAAAGGCACCCAGCTGACAAGGGATCGAACCTGGGTCCTTCCAGCTGTGAGGCAACAGTGGTAACCACTACGCCACCATGCCACCCGCTATTTCATTATCAAAAAAAATCATCTAGGCCACTGGTTGTAAAAAAGAAGGGAAAAAATATTGTTACCGTTATAGTTCTACTGCTTTTGAACATATGTCACGTTGTTGCTAACTCTACATTGATAATGCTAGCGTTTAGCAATTTGAGTATTCTGCTTAAAGACCTGTTCTACCTCACAAAAATAAATACACAGGGTTATTTAAACTGCTTTCTTGTATCTGTAGGCCTAACATTAAAAGATTAGATTCTCCCAACGTACAGCATATTAAATACTGAGCTCTGAGTCCTGACGCTGCTACATGGCAGCTGTTAGCCATGGGTCCCATGTCTGGGGAAAGTTATTTGGAGGTAAACCCACGCAGCTTGGGTTTGCTAAGTGGCACAATTATCGTGCATACACACTGTTTAAGTCCATGGCACACACCTGGCACAATTGCCTTGGTGTGCATTACCGTATAATCCAACCTCTATAAAATGAATATAAGGCCCCAGCCCCCTGAAAAGAAGAGGAACCGAGGGTTTGAAGTTGATATATATTAGCTATACAAATGCATCTGCATTTACACAGAAAGACATGCACTAAAACGATTCACAGATTGCCTTAAAGACAGCCTCCATCATGACATGAACTCCATATGTTGCATCTCTCACCCCCCAACACTCCACCCCCTACAACACATACTAGAAAACTCAACCATTTAAGTCATTTTTCTTTGTGTTTCAACCCCCAAACCCCCATCCCATCTGACCAGGTGGCTGTTTATTCTCCTTTAATTATTCCTTCCTTTTTTTTCCCCTCATGAAATAAAACTCTATACTTCTCTGAGTTCTCATTATCCAGTTGCACATGCTTTATAGTGAAATAAAACAGCAGCAATAATGAATGTTGGAATTTGACCCCCTGCTGTTCAGTCCACGCAAAGGTCAGGAAAATTAATTTTGCCCACTGTTGCAGGGTGAAAGATGGAGAAACAGAGAAGAACAGAAAGGTTATGAACACAATAAGACACTCTGTGTAACTTAAACCTTTTAAATTACATTATTCAACTGCTGATGAGTTGGTTCCATGATTCAAAGCTTCACGTGTTCCTCAGTTATTGCAGTGCGGGCATTGTGAAATTTTAACTTGTAGATATGGAAGTGTATTTTTGTGTGTGTGTGTGT
>JAUBNQ010000007.1:1998283-2012475 GCA_032353495.1 Ctenopoma kingsleyae | reverse complement strand
TCCTCAGTTATTGCAGTGCGGGCATTGTGAAATTTTAACTTGTAGATATGGAAGTGTATTTTTGTGTGTGTGTGTGTCTTTGTGTGCTCTCTAAATTTAATCTACCTCTAACAGCGTGTTTAGCATGTGTGTGTGTGTGTGTGTGTATGAATCACCTCAAGCGCCGCTGTCATCCTTTTGAGAACAAAAGCACTCAGCATTACAAGCTGGTCCAAGCTGAGTTCTGCCCCGTTATTTATGGAAAACGAGGAGTGTATGGATTAAACAGATGATGCCAAGATGAACAACAACAACAACAAAAAAAGCTATGATTCATTTCCCAAACCATGGAAAAGAGCCAAAGGACAAACAAATCAATGGCAGTTTGGATGATATCTGGCCCCAAGCATTGACAGGCCCTGGAGTGTTTGGCATGAATGTAAATGTGAAAAGTGTAGTTTTCTTTATATGCAGCAAGGCTGGCCAAAGGTACTATATATGCTATTTTATCCTGATTAACATTGTTCAATACATGCATTTAAAGCAGTTGTAGTAGTAATAAAGCTTCCAGCAGCTGCCGTGTGCTAAATACGCAGTATATTTTGTTGCTTTTCAGCTGAAGGGATTAGGAAGAAGTGCTTGCAATTTCAAGAGACAACAGCAAGATTCATCACATTAGAAACCAGCCAAAACAATCAAATAATGCACTGAATGAATGATGTCATACTGTAAAATCTATGGCTTATTGGGCAGAGAGCCAGTTTACACCACGACACCAGTTATGCAAAACAGCAGGAGCGTACTGCTGCCGCTTCCCACTGTGAATTCAAACACCTTTGCGCGCATTCTTGTTAAAAGACACGTTAGGGAGGACGAGGAGGAAGAGGACGAAAGGAGAGGAGCGAGAGGGGAGGAAGAGCGCCGAGCGAGATGAGCCCTGGCTGGCTGCCACTCATCTGGGCACCTTCTTCTAAGCAGGGCAGAAAATCAAACCACGCCAGGAAAAGAATTAAAGGAGAAAGAGAAGGAGAGAGAGAGAGGGAGAGAGAGGGAAAGAAAAATGAATTTTCTTATAAATAGCAGGGCTTGCCAGAAGGCAGAGGAAATGAGAGCAAGTGAGCGCTGGAAAAGAAGGGCTTGAGCTTGACACGGGGCTTAAAATTGAGAGGGGGCGGAAAGAAGGGACCTACTGCGCGAAAATGTCTCCAACCAAAGCAAGGATTAGTGTTCCAACCTCCTCCAACGCCAAGATCCGCCAGTACAACTAATCACCTTCACAGCTTCTTTCTCTCTCTCTCTCTCTCTCCTTTTTCTTCCCTCTGTCCTTTTTCTCACTTTCTTCATTCCCCTCTTCTTCTTTTTTTTGCCTCTACTCTCCCCTACTCTTTAAAGTATCATTTTGCCCCTCTCATCGTCATTATGTCTAAAATTAAAGCAGAGTATGTTCTGCCAAGCACGATTAGCCGCCGCAGACTAACTGGGCGCAATAAGGTGCTTGAGGTTTTTTTTTTTTTTTTTTGCAGTCAGTCTAGTGTGCGGGTGCACACGCTGCAAACTTCAAAAGGCATCTACATATATGATGACAAGGGATGTCGCAGATAAACCGCCCCTCCCTCTTCATCCTCGTCTTGCTTTCTGTCTGTCAAATCCCCTCTGTCACTCCATCCCTCACTCTCTGATCCCCCATCCTCCTCCTCCTCCCAATCCCACCTTCTCCACCTGTCAGTCCATCTTTCCCTCCCTTCTCCTCTTCTTGTTCTCTTTTCCTCCCTGGCAATGCCATTCACCCCCAATCCCCCCTGCCTGGCCCCCACCCTCGATGAGGCTCCTCACAAAGATGGCAGCGAGGACAAGAACGACGGCGTATAAACATAAACAAGGCAAATTGATCACACAGAAGACGAGCCAGGCGGTGGATATTTGATGGGTTTGCAGTGGATAGGGAGGTGTTGGTGGAAGTGAGGGGAGAGGTTTGCATGAAACGGGAGCAATTAAGCGCCTTTCTCTCTTCTTTCTATCTTTTTCGATCTCTCTTCTTCCTCCCTGTAAGAAGGAGGGTGGAAAAGCAGTTGCAGAACCATCCCGGGGAATGAGCCACTTCATAAACAGATGCCTGGCATGCAACTGCAGCCGGGGGAGTGTGTGAATTCATTCCCCTCCACTATAAATACACGCCATGTCTCTGTATAGGTGCAAGCGCAAAATGTAATTAGGCGGTGACGCAGAGAAACAAGCTGCCTTTCTCTATGTTTGCATATTTTGTCCACAAATAATATACTACAAAGGCAAAGAGAGGAGAAATCGCTTTTGAATATTCATTTACAAAATAACGGTTTGCTGATAAGGCCAATGCATGTGATAATCCATTAGCTAAATGTTCTACAAAAACCTGGCAAGAAGGAAACAAGGCAATAATAATAAATATGCAAACACACACAAGTATGAAGGAAAATGACAATTCAGCAGAAGTCTGAATATCACATTAGGCTCCATAAAATATCAAAAAGAACAAACTAAAAAGGAGCAAGATGTGTGTTTGTAATGAGTTTGTTTCAAGCGCTCGTACGCGAGGAAGAGCTCGTACATACGCTGCGCCTGAACGCACCTGCTGTTGACTGCATTATGTGCGTGGGATTAGGGATATTACAGAATGATGCACACAGTGCATATGGAATAGCAGGGTCTGAGTGTGTGTCTGTGTGTGTGTGCCAGCCTAAGAGGTTAGCGTCGTTGGTTTCGGGGTGAAATTTGGCACAGTATTCCAAGTTGTCTCTTTATCTGAGCAACAAATTAAAATGGGACCAAATCACAGCGGTTGATAAATGGTTGTGTCTTCACTGATGACACACACAGAATGATTGACAATCATTTTCATGATCGGTTCACATAATTATATTCTGTAAATCAAAATACTCTTTGCTCGTTACGTATGTTAATTTGACCTGCTTCCCAGTGAGCTGCCAGGGTTGAAGATGAGAGGTTAAAGTACACAAACTTATGTACATTCTGTTTTAAGTATGTTTATCTGCACAAATTAACTAGTAACTATGACTGTAAAATGCATGTAGTGGAGTAGAAGTAAAAGTGACATTGAAATACTCCAATAATGTACCTAAGTAGCTCAAATTTGTACAGCACTTGAGTAAGTGCACTTAGTTACTTAGCACACGTGAAAGGCACCTTGCTGGGACCTTAACTGGTGGCGATGAGGGAGATTTGAGGAATGCAGTTTTTAACTTTTTTCATATTTTCAAAAAAGCTGAAACTTTGAAACTTTATTTTTTTAACGTATCAATGATCAGAACAACTGAGGATTAATTTTCTGTCAAATTGTCAAACTGATTGTTTCAATCTCTACGTTGAATTCCAGTCTAATTGTACAGCAAGTGCAAAGTAATTGAATTGTTCCAGAGGCGGTGCGGCAGTATTATACATTACAGTTGCTCCCACTACAGTGTTATTGCATGTGAAACCAATTACAATACGTGTAATTTCTCCTTGTGCCTATTAATAAGTGCTAACAAATATAAGCAGCTGGCTCTAAGAATACATGTCAGCACCGAGGCTCTCCTGCCTCTCCTCCTGCAGGCTCTCACCACGCAGGGCATGTCATCCTCTACTGGCCAAAAACGTGAAGTGCAGCTGACCCTGCCTCTTGCAGCCGACCTGGCAGGGAACAAAGAGGCAGCGCTGTGCCAAAGGGGCCCATCACTCTGTCCTCAAGAGGGGAGGGAGAATGGAAGGTCTCTTGGGAGGGGAGGGGGTAAAAGGGGGTTCTGCCACACTGCAGCAATGCAGCTGTGCTCAAACTGTTTCAGTGTGTATGTGTGGGGTAGGAGCGACGAGGAGGTGGCATGGGTGGTGGTTGTTGGCACCGAGGGGTGGGCTAGTAAGACATCTGTCATCCTATCATCAATGCTGTCACATCATAGAACAAATGGGCTGTGGGATTTTTACAGCCCAAAAACAAGGGATGGCAAAAGGTGTCAGTTAGCATGTGATCAATTATTGTTCATCTGTGCTTTTTTTTTTCCCCAGGAACTGTCAGCCACCTCATCAAAGGGTGAGGAGAAAAGATGGAAAACAGTTAAGAAACGAGAGAGTGAATGTAAATCTGACAAATCCAAAAAAAAAAATTTAAATCAAATCAGCAACTTGACACTGTTCTGTATGTGAACGATCCTTGGCTGAGGCCCAGCGCCACATTTAGGGCTGTGGAACCTGAGCGAGGATGAGGACTGGGAGAATGGGAGAGTGGCGTATTTCATTTCCCATCACTTTTTTTTTGTAAGCAGAGGCTGCCGCACCAAGGCAAGGTCTTCTCCATAATGATAATTTGACTGCAGAAGAACTTCATCCACTCCGCTGTGCTTATCTGGCGCCTCTGCGTGATAACGCAGCTGGCTTTTTTTTTTTTTTTTGCCAGAAGAGTGGAAGAGAGATTTGAACCTCAGGCTGATGGGGAGTCCAGCCCTAAATACAAATTATTGTTACTTACATGTTTAACCCAGCACCAAAAACCGAACCCCCTCCCCTCCACTCCCCCCACACCTTGCCCTTCCTTGCTCACTGACTTGCACTGGGCTATGGAAGGAGGCTGTGGTGGTGGAGGGGGGGATAATTCTGACATCATGTTGCCCTCTTTTGGCAGGAGTTTGCAACTGCAGCTCACTGTCCTCCCATCTCAAAAGCAGCCTGTCTGCACTGAAATGATGAGATGTAGATAACATGAATGAATGACAACCAAGTGAAGGTGGGAAAAAAAAAGAACAAACTGCAAATGTATTGAAAATTTGTGTTTTGCATATTGTTTTAAATCTTCCCTACATGATTAGTTTGTCTCTAGAGGGGCTCACATCTCTATCTGTGTCATGGTGGCAATAAAAAATGTAGGATGCATGAATTCCAACTTTGATTTCTATACATGCATACACAGGTTAAAAGCAACCAGTTCATACACAGCGTTCTACTTTATATCAAAATCAATCAGTGGTTACATCTATACAAATACAGCTAGATCACCACTACTGTAATATAACAAAAAATAGTTAAATGATATTTAACTTATTTGGCAAAAAAAACAAAAAAAAAACAAACAAAAAAAAAAACTGAAACTAAGGTCACATCCAATCCAGGACCTGGACTCATGAGAAACAGGTGTAAACAGGCAAAATAATAAAGCTTAAAAATGTGAAATGACACTGAACGTAAACTGTAGATTGAGGCTTGTGTTCTGCTGTTGATTCACACACACACACACACACACATGCAGAGCTGAGCGCACTGGCAGCGCCTGTCGTCAGGCAAAGCTCCAAGCCATTTCCCCTAGATGCATCTCGACTGAATCAATAGGGCCCTTGCAGCATATCATTAGACATGAGTATAATAATTACTTGTGTTATTAATTTTGCCTTAATACCAGGGATAATATGATATGTAATTTAGCCCTGTTGAGGGTAAGGAAAATAAGATAATCACAAATGCATCTCTTATGAAAATCAATGTTGAAATGGATATTCCAATAATGCCAAACAACTGCTGCTCTGTTTTTGATTTTTTTTTTTTTTTTTTTTAGATTTTTTTCTCTTATGCATATCAACCAAAAATGTTCTGTATTCATCTAGAAAAAAAATATATAAATATGTGTGACATATTTCACATGGGTGCACATGTACAAGGCAAAACAATATGGATTTGTGTTGCCTCGCAAACAATTTTAATAAAAAGCTATTGATTTGGGATCGAGCAGCTAGCCTGTGGGTGCGGAGCACCAGACCCCAGTGGGTCCAGATCATTAATGTCCTCAACTGCTGGCTTTACTGGTGCAAATTTGTTCAATAAGAATCTGGCACGCATGCTTCAGAGTTTGATTTCAATACACAGCCATGTCATGCTGTTTGTGTCTGCTCCGACGGGCCACACACACACACACACACACACACACACACACACCTAAGACATATTTAGTTAAAACATCATGCAAATGTTCTCCTCCTTTATGAATATTATTATAATTCCAATTAAAAAATCAGTTCAGATGCTTATGATTTCAGACAGTGGTGAAGTGATTAATGAATCTGAACACACACTACTTCAACTCAGCCTAAGCACTCGTAGCAAACATCACTTGGAGACTAAACAGTCATAGTAATAGTAATAAGAGACAGAGCCACAGCGATCCATGCACACACACATGCTGTACTGCTTGTTTTCAACAGAGATCCTCCTGACAGAGGAAAAAGAAGTGTGAAACAGACTCTCTCACATCCTCTGCTTTATGTCAAACCTCACAAAAAAATTTGTGCCAGCACATGGTACGTTTCTCCCTACATCCAGAAACACATTCGCGTGCACTTTCTTGAGCAGGTATCAAAGCCTCGGTGCAAGCGAGACAGTTTTAATTACCAGGTATTTTTCCTCATGCTTATGATTTCAATTTCTCCCCGCAAAGCTGGTAATGAAATTCAAAACTCCTGCTGGCACCTCCGACTCCTTACTCTCCCCTGTCTTTCCTTCCCACTAAAATAGGAATACCCCAGTTTATAGGCTTATTTGTCCTCCAGTCACTTTGTAAAGTCTTTATTCTGCAGAACATATCTTTTTTAAATGGGAGCCTTGCTGGAAGGAATGGCAATAAAGATTTTGGGGAGAGGGGGAGGGAGATCAATGCAGAATGTATTAGCCCGCACTACCGAGACCGACTTCAATAATAAAAGAATTGATCCTTCAAAGTGAAGCTTATTCTGGGCCGGCATGGTAAAGGAGGATGGTCCATTCCAATACCGCACAGGCCAGATGGAGAATCACAGCAGGCTATCTCACCCTCCCCCCAAAATTCACATTGTATTTCAAACCCCTGTTAGATTCAGTAGCGCAATTACTGAGGGATTCTAGTTGAAATGCATGCATTATGGAAGAGCATGTCCAATAATACAGCATATGGAATAACATTCAATTAGCACTGCTTGCGCTTTTTCAAGTACTAAAGAGGGTGAGAACCAGAGAAAAGGAAGAAGTGTGAGGGAGAGAATGAAGTCAAATGAGGTTGTTTGGGGTAATACATGTGATCACTGGAGGACATTTTAGCTGACTATAATTTAGTTTATTGGGCCAATTCTGAGAATGAATGTGTGCCACCAAAGATTTTGTTGGCTGCCATGTTATTTAATTTAATTTTTTTTTTAGAATAAAAGCTGCTAATATTTCCCCAATTTCCATTAGTCACCGAGCACATCGGATCCCAGCAATGTCTCTGTGCACAGCCGTCAGTAGTAAAGTGCCAGCAGTAATCAAGTGTGAGGGCTGGAGACATAACAAGCGCACTTCACAGTATGCCTAACAAGCACACTTCACACACTAATCAGCTCAAGTGGACATGCATTGCATCCATATTCTTGTTTGGTTTCTGAAATGAGCCCCAGCTTAGATTATGAAATTATCTGCATCTAGTATCAATAGATATGGTTATCAGTGATCGGCCCAAAGGGATGTGGATGTGGAGATATGGTAGGGAGGGATGACTCTTTCAGTGTTTAGTAATAAAAAAGCACTCAATGCTTTGTTGCAGCAGAACTCCACCTGAGTCAGCTCAGTAAATTAAACACAATAAGACACACAAATGAATCAGAGCGTGAGTGTAGGGGCTTATTTTCCTTATTCTGTAACTCACCAATTAATCAAATTCAGTAGATTTTCTGTTCAGATCTACTCAAACCTAGGCCTATGCTCAATGAAGCTGCAGTAACTCCATATGAAAAGAGTTCATTGTTTTATTTTGTGAAGTTGCATTAAATTGTATTTATTTATATGACTATGCATGTTTGGACATGTAGAAGACAGCAGAAGAGCAGAATATGGATCAGGATGCTTTTTTTTAAGCCAAACCCGACCAGAGCCCGAAATATGTGGTGGCCAAACCTGACATGCGTATTGTATTTCATGTCTGACCCGGATCTGAATGTATCTGAATGCAGTTGAGTTTGTAAGATGTGACATAGCCACCTCATTATTTTAATAGCATTAAAAAAAAAAGATGATATGTTTCAGTTATTTAAATAAGTAGTTATTTACCCTTTATTTCACAGCTTGACACTGGAGAGGCAGACAAGAACAAGTGAAACATTTAAGCTACAATTATGCCTGTTTAGCCTAGAGTTTGACCTATGGGACAAATCTGAACATGATTTCTAAGTTTCTGTCCAAACCAGACCCAAACATGACCGTGAACACAATTCGAAACCTGACCTGAACCATCATGAACCAATGGGTCCCGTCGGGTTCACTTCAGGTATCCAGCCTCTAGAGCAGAGAGGGGGAGCAGTGTGGATTGATAACGAGTTTCATGCTATCGCTACTTAAGTTGGATACTGTAGCTTTAAATGGACTTTGGTTTTGTCTTTTGCTCTTTGCCAAAATTCTGATTCAGAAATAAATTCTAAAAAGACGAAAATGAAATAGATTTGTTTTGTTTTTTTGCAGCGAAACAGTCAAAAATCCTCAATCTCGCACTTAGAATAAATATCAATCATTTGTAGCCTACACCCAAAAATCAGCCCCATGACCTGTCCAGCATGTACCTTGACTCCAGCCACCCGGTAATTCTCAAGGATCCACAAGTAGAAATATTAGCATCAAACTGTGGTGATCTAACACCATTAACATAACATAAACACACCCACTCACCCAGTTTCACCTAGTGTCTCCTCCACCCATCAGGTGACAGGGAGGCATTGCAAGACACCCGCCACTATAACCCGTGAGGTCTGTAAACCACAGCTAAGACTTCACACATGTATCTCAAGACATACAGACTCATGAACTCACACGCTCTTAAACATACTCGGAAAAAAAAATACACTGTGATGTTAGTCGACTGCTTCACGTAAATTCTGCATCAGTTGTGATATGTAAAAGGGAAAACTGGCCAAATACAGCATGAACATGAATGCATACAGTAAATATGCTTTAACATGACAGTTTAAATGGATCCTAAAATTATAAACTTGTTTAATTTTCACTGTATCAATATATGAGTTAATAAAAAAATAAGAGAGACAAAGAGACAAATAAAGAAATGTTACAATTTTGTAAACATCGAAGACTTTTCCACAAAAAAATATAGTGTGTGTGTGTGTGTGTGTGTGTGTGTGCATCTGCCCATGTGCAATTTTTGACAAATGTGCTGACGCATTGTTTTCCTATGCCATAAATTAAATGAAAATAAAATATATTTTGTCTATTAAAAACTACAAATCTGACTCATGGAAATTCATTTCTTGACATAAAAATGAGCTGAAACGCTAAACATTCTCCCACTGTGCTTAGAAATATATATTATTCAGATAAACCACAAGAAAGCAAAGGAAAAACAGACTGAAAATGGTGCTCAGAAAGGACAAAACATGAGATAATCTGCTAAACTGGGCATGCACGAACTCCTGACTGCCTCTAACACATTTTACTGTCAAGCCGTTCAATCAATCACTGGTCCAGGCAACAATATGTCCCATTATCATTCAACTGCATGCAATACGCCATGAAAAAAAAACAGAAAGCAAGAGAGAGAGAGATAAAAAGGCACGTTGGACAAGGCACCCCTGCTCATGTCTTGATTCAAACAGAGAGAGAGAGAGGGAGAGAGAAAGAGAGAGAGAGAGAGAGAGATGCAGGGTGCAGGACCCACACGGTGTAATTCCAGCCAATTGCATTCCAGAGAAGTGACCAGAGCCAGTGATAAACAAAGCACCATAGATCATCCCTCTCCCAGACGGAGCCCGGCGCTGGAGGCAGCGGAAGGGAGAGCGGTCAGAGAGAGAGAGAGAGAAAATGGGAGGAGGGGGGTAAGCAGACAGAGACAGGAGACGACAGAGAGAGAGCTCACCGCCTATATGCATCTGCCCCTCTGCTATCCTCTGATGCTACACTTTGACGCCCTTTTTTTTTTAGTTGCAAACTGGAATGCCATTAAAGCCGGTCGCACTGCACGCCTGCAGATTTACTGTCTATGACAAGAAAGAGAGAGCGAGCCAAAAGAGAGAGACAGAGAGAGAGAGAGAGAGAAAGAGGGAGGGAAGAGTGCCGCCGCCGCTGCTGCTTCGTCTTTCTCTCACTCCTACTGCACTGATGCATCATATTCAAAAAAACAAACCAGACAAAAAAAAAAAAAAAAAAAAGCTTTAAATTGTTCCCATTTCTGTAAGAGAACAAAAAATGGCCATTAAACACTTACCCACTCCAAGACACAAGAGTCACATTCAGTGCATTCATTTGAGCCCAGTGTGAGTCACAACACAAACCTCAGATATTCCTCCAAAACAGATGTGCAAAAGAGGAGCAGAGAGGTTCTCCGTCTTTTGTTTTGCGAGCCTGCCTGGCTAGGTTTCTCTATTTGCATCAGCCGTCTTTTTTGTTGTTGTTGTTTGTTTGTTTTTTTGTTTTTTTTACAGCTTTGAAGCAGGTGGATGACAAAAACATCAATCTCTCCAGGCACATTGTGTGGCGTGCACGTTTTTGACACACTCCCCCCCGTCACCAGCTACAGTATAATCACGCGTTCCTATTCTCTCCTCTCACAGCTCCACAAATGAATGTGTGCTCAGAGGAAAGTGAAGGACAAGTGTGCATTGTTAAGAGTGTGCTCGCATAGTAAACACGTGCGACTGGATTAGGAATTTCCTACATCTCCACAGTTCCATAGTTTTCCCTTTTTAAATCACCTAATGTTCCTGTGCTTACAAAGGTTTGACACTGAGATCACATCTGAGTCAAAGTGGAGCATTTAGCAGCTAAAGGAGTTGGTGGAGAGTAATAAGAGTTTAAAGGCTTTTCATTTTTTTGTGGCAGGCAGGGGGTCAGTGAGGGGAACATGGTGGCTATGATCGGCAGGTGTCAGAACACACACAGTGGATCACAGAGTTCTGCACATGCCACAGACTGGTCAGTGTGTCCATGCTCAGCCAGGGGTCATACAACACATGGAACAGCAACATAAGAACTGGCATGTGTCAATATTGTGCTGGTGCTGTTTATGTATGTCAGTGTTATTAATGCCACTTATCTCTATATATATATGTAACATGTGTAAAATGTGCAAGAGAAAGTGATAATGTAACACTTTCTAATGACTGTCAGCATCTGTAAAAAAAAAAAAAAAACAACAAAAAACTAATGCAACTTTCAAATGCTTCTTTTGTTTGAAGTTAGATATTACACTAAAATACTTTTGAAACTTATGAATACAGACTAATATTGCATGTGATCATTGCAACTAACAGTTAATAGCGTAAATATATAGCCTCGTAATATGATGGTTAAAACACAGCATTTTCACACCGACCTTTGAACGTCACACCAACTATGATCGGGACTTTTCGGAATTCCGATGTTTTCAGAAGTCCGTGAAAGCAGCCGCGTGACGTGAGCTGTTTTGCTTCCATGGCGGGATGAGGAGGTTTCGTTCTCCACTTCGTTGGCAAATTCCGCTTCTGTCAGCATTAGTTGAAATATTTAGGTTACTGAGTTACTTCACGTCGTAACGTAACGAGTAACGTTAGAAGTGAAATGGAGAGTTCATTGGCAAAAGACAACCCGCTGCTTCTGCCTCTCAACAAGGAGAAAACGGTCTATGACGGATTTGTTACCGTCCAGGTAACTTAGCTAATGTGTTCAGGAAATGTAACCTTTCCTTTCAGACGCATAAAGCGTCCTCCAAGTTTAACTATAGTTAACATGTAACGTATAGTTAACGATTTCGTTACTTGTGTGGTTAGTGTAACCTCTGACATTTCACGAACATAGAGGAACTGTTAAATTAGGCCTGGATTAAAGACAAACCTGGGTTGACTTTTGCACCCACCAGCAGAATGTCTTTATTGTAATAGCATGACACGCAGCTACATAAAGCCATATTTCATTTACAGTTTCTAATATAAACAGTCCAGTTAAGTTACTTGCTATATGCCGAATTGATAAGTTGAGCCTTTTGATTCAGACGTGGTCTAAAGTAATGTTCTGGCCTGTATGTAAAAAAAACTCTTTATCATCCAATTTCCAAATGGAATTAACTTCATTAGTTAATTAGTTTTAAAAGAAATGGTACACTCCTGAAACTGCTTTCTGTTAATGTTGCTGCTGTAATAAAGCACATTTATCATTTAACTCCCGGTCAAGTCAACATTGTGCTTTTTCTTTTAGGAAAGAGACTACAGATTGAGAATACTACTACCTGCAGATCGCCAACTCAAGCAAGCCAAGTACAAATGATCACCTCATCTCTTCTCTAGTCTCTGCATGGACACAGAATATGTTTTCCTTATGGTTTCATTGTTGTTGTAACTGTTCATTACTTTATTTTGCAGGCTGCACTGCAGCTGGCAGTTAAAACACTTGTTGCGTGGATATGAGCACGTAGTGAAGCAGGTAAACTCCACATACAGCACATTTTAATTCGAACTTTTTGCTTGTTGCATTATATTATGTTTGGTTGTGTTGTGTCAGCCAGCTCTGACTGAAATCCTGCTGATTGTTCAGTGTTTTATAATTTTTCCTCATGTCATTTCGGCTCCTTTGTGTTGGCTGCATTGTGCCCGGCGTTGCTCCTGTTCGCTCTGTCACTCATCAGGCTTGCCTCACTCAGAAGCTGAGAAAAAATATTTTTCACTGTTTAATTAACATCGCCTGGAAAATGTCCCTATTTGTTATGTGGCCCCTCAAGGTTATTTGGATGAGATTGATATTTCACCCCAGGCTGCAAAGTTCATTATTTTCACAGCCTCTAAGCTATCATTAATTATTAAAGCTGGTGGCAGCCCCCATTAATCACAAACACTGTGTTTGATTTGAATGGCTGACTAGAGGAAAAAAATAGACACTGTCACTTCATTATCCTCCCATTCAAGGATGCCTTTTCTCCCTTTTTCGACTTCTCGCAGAGGCTGCAGCAGTCGGCTGATCTTGTCACTTTCATTCTGGAGCTGAAGACTGTCTTGGTAAGGAGGACAGTGACACAGTGGTTAGCACGGTCACTTTGACATTGTTGCTTCATGAATAAATGGAAACCTTCAGGCGCTATCAATAGCCTTGATTGTGAGGCACACGTGTACATGTACATTTTGTTAGATAAATGAACAACCTATGTGCTCACCACTGAATAAAGGCATAAGAGTGTTAGCCCTGGTTCATTTTGCTTTTAGCAGAAAAATGATGATGCAGAGGGTTAAGTTGTGATATGATGTGCATAGTAATCTGGGCTTTAAATTAACCAGCATTCTCTCTGTCTTTGCAGGAAGTGGGCCTCAAGAGCCGTCTTGAGTGTAGCACCATTTCACCTCCGCAGTATTACTTGCAGCTCATCTCTGAGATGGAGACGCTTGGGTGGGACAAGTAAGTGGGCAGCTAGCACCAAAAACACCCAGCCCTGGTGCCGTGTTGTAAAGGAGCGTCAGCTAGTAACTTGGGCACTAAAGAAATGTTGGACGGGGTTACTAGCTCTGCATTTCTCTGTACATGTACACATGTAGCTTAAGGTTAGCTTAGGTTGTGCTGATTGACAATCATATTGGGCCTAGGAGAGTTTGGTTACAACGGCAAGTGACTAATTTCACACACTGAGGCTGGCAAATGACTGAATTTGAAAGTTAGTGGAGGTTTTGAGCGTTGAAATTACCAGAGAAGCTGTAGCAGACGATGAAGTTAAACATGATGACACGGAAGGACTTTTGCTTCTCTGTTTTCTGGAGATACTTTGGTTTTAAAAGCTTGGATGTGGACCAAAATTTAATGGAAGTGCCGATGAGCTAAAGTTGTCACCAGAGGTGGCAACACAAGCAATTTGCTGCACAACCTTAGCTGCAAACATACAGTGGAGTACAAGGAATGTATGAAACTAAGATTGGCACCCTCCACATCCTTAGGTAAAACTGAAAAAGCTCCACTTTTACCAGTCAGACGTTAGGGGTGGGAAATAAAATCTTTTTTTGGATGCATCAGGATGCGGAAATGAAAGATTCTGAATCGATTTAAAAATGTTAAAAATCAATTTTGTTAATGTTAATTATCAATGCAATGTTGAGGAACGATATAAAGCGGAACTCTAATGTACGGAAGTGCGGCGCCCGAACAGTCTCTGGGGTGCACATAACAAAGACACGAGATGGAGGAGTGAGATATACGACCAGCACCCTCAACATTAAAAGCAGGCGTTTGGAAATACTTTG
>JAUBNQ010000007.1:1975908-1986454 GCA_032353495.1 Ctenopoma kingsleyae | reverse complement strand
GTAGCTGAAGAGTTTGATGTATAATATGTGCATGGTATGTAAAAGTTGTGTCATTAAAAGAGTAAAAACCAATACTGATAATTTCCGATATTACATTTTAATGCCGATATCAGCCGATAATATCGATAGGCCGATAATATTGGACATCTCTAATTAACACTGGATATTTAGTCAGAATTTGCAGTAGAATACCAGAAAATCTGGACTCTGGCAAAACTGGCAAACATTTTAAAAAACTGCTATTTTTTTGTGTAAGTGAAAAGCACCTCAAGATTAACTTTTAACACTGAATTAAACATCAACAGTCAGGCTCTTTCTAAGGTCGAATATTTGGATATGTGGCAGACTTAATTTAAAGTTTGACAAAAGTGACAATGGTCAGCAAGCGTGTAGAGGCCAACTCACTGTACGCTGCTTTAATGATTAACAACTTTCATTTCATGTAGCTCATGTCTATATGCATTCTGTTATTTTCTCACAACAGTTCACATCATTTCAGGCAAGGTCCACTGTGATTAAATCTCTACATTAATAATGCACTAAAAATTTCAATTAAAAAATTCACTTATGTCCTTAGAATATCACATTTTTAAACTTTCTTTCAATTTCATTTAACTTCAGCAGTCCTGCGCTCATCTGGAACTCCAGAAACTGTACCATGCAACTGTACTTGTTGCAAACGCTAAGGACACTTTGGGTTAAGTACTACTGTGCTGTAAATGACCTCTGCATCTACAAATAACACACACCACGTTAAGGGACATTCAAAATTATGTTGGTGTACAGTATTAAAAAAATAAAAACCTTGAAACTATGAGAATGCTTTTGAGAAATCACTTTGGCAGTGGATGAAATAGTCATCATCATCTGACTTATGGGGAGCAGAGTTTGACCATGTGTGTACTGGGACGGTGAAATAGTGGAAAGTATCATGATACAATACTTATATTGCAATTTTTTAAAATCAAATTTTAGTGTAATGCTATAGATTAAGCTACAACTGAAATTCATGCAGATTTTTCCCCTTTTTTTGGATGGAGAGTGTGCAATTTGAAAGGAGCGGGATGCAGTCTGTGCTGAGTGCTGAGCGGCCTGGTGCGGCTTTGGGTGGGGGGAGTGGTGCTCTGAAGGCAAGGAGCAGTAATTGACCATAAACCATACTGTATGTTGATGATTATATCAGATTGAATTGTCATCATGTATTATGTAGTGGACATCAGCTGGTATGTTATGCTATTAGGCAAATGTTTTTGGTCATTTTGAAGTTTCATTTCTTCTGTTGCCTTAGATTTGGTTGGTTAGGTTGCTGTTTGTATTAAATGTGAGTAGTGTGACATTTTGAGGCCATGTGAGACTCACTCTGTGATCGAGGGCTGCCCAAATACACTGGAGTCATCGTCTGCTACCTTATTGCATAATTTGACAAAACACTTCTCCACCTGCTGTATTAAGACATTTTCATTCAGCCCCTCCAATTTAATCCACTCTAATTAGCAATATAGTGCTTTGATGTAAAACCAGCTGTGGGCTGTTGTTTGCCATCTTGCTTCTTTCACTGCAACTCTGCTTTTCATCTCTGCTGCTACCTCTGAGTCTGTGTATCATGTTCTCTCTCTTTCTCTCCCTCTCTCACTCACTCACACACACACACACAAACAGTGTTTTTACAGAACAGTTGCTTTGTCCATCATAAAAACTACAGCTCCATATCTGAGCATTGCATTGGACTGTCCTTTTGAGCAGAGGGATGATTGTGTGCGTGTGTGTGTGCATGTGTGTGTGTGTGTGTTGTTGAGCTGATACATGGCAGGCGTACAGTGAGGACCAGCTTAGAACAGCGATACCGTATGGAGCCTGTCTGCCTGCTGGGCCGTTGATGGATCTCTCCCACACTGCAACATGAAGTGTGTGTGTGTGTGTATACACTGTGCATGTATATGTAGGTGCTTGCATCTATGCCAAGTGTGTTTTCTGTCTGATGTGTGAGGGATGCGTGCGTGTGTGGCGGGGGGAAGGGCTTGTCTGTCGGCAGTCCTGACATGTTCATTTGAATGAGTAATTATTGCCTGCTCTGTTGCAGGGCCAAGACGTGCCACTCTGTGCATTTGTGTGGAACTAGAATGGGAAGAAAAATAAACCTCAATGTGTGTGTGGGTCTGGGTGTATTGTTTGTGTCCTTTTTGCTTCCCGACTATACAAAGAGAATTTTTAACCAGAAATTCTATGTATTGAGAGATTAACGAAGTAGGTGTGTTGCCATATATCAAAGCATCATATGTGTATATAGTTTTAGAAGTACTATATGTTTAAGAATTTTAACAATGATGGACTGACGCTACCAGTGCTGTAATAGGACTACAAATAATTATGTCTGACTGAGATGATTTTCTTACAAATGAATCTGTGATTAGTTATAATACATATAACATTCAAATATAATGACATTACATGATCATGATCACCACGAAACCTTCGTCATAGGCAGAATATGACAGGTTCCTTTTTTTGAAAGATCATAAATAAATGTTTCTGTTTAACAGATTTTAGGGGTGTGAAGTAGAAGGTGAATACCTGAACCAAACCCAACAGGACCTGCCTGTACCAAAGGATTAGGACAAACTGAGGAGGCACGGCTCCATCTTTTGGATCTCTTCTTTCATTCACCCTTTCACTCTCCTTCTTGGCCTGTAAAGTATAAAACCCTGATCACTTTAATTTCATTAATAGTCTATCGTTCCATGTTGCATTCACTGATACGCTGTATAAAGCAAGCTAATGTTCACTTTAGCTGACTGTGGTCTGTACTTAACCTTCAGGACTTATATGGAAAATACAGCTACTGTAGAGCTGTGCGCTTATAGCAGCTTCCAACACATTCAACACAATATACCAATAACTATGTGTTCTCTTACCGTTCTATGAAAATGAGGCGAATATGGAGGGAAAACAGTAATGAATTCTTTTGAAATTAGAGTCTGTTCACAGAGGAAAGAATTTACTGAGAATAAAAACAGAAAAGTCATCAGCGTCCATGTAAAGAGCAGTACATTCTTTGAGCGTGGCTGCTTTGAACAGCTAAAATGGGGTCAGTCATAGATATAAATAGATAAAGAGGATTGATTGAGATGGACAAGGAGCAAGTTGCAGCTCACATTCAGCGGCTTTCATACTTTCTTACAGCCTTCCACTCTTACCCGTGTTCTTCTCTCAGATACAGCAAGAATTCAATTACCAGCTCTTCTTCCTTTTTTTCCCCTCCTCCTTTCTGAACTGGGCCTAGCGTAGTTATCCTGAGCTGTAACTGTAATCATGCCACTGGCATTAATTGGGCTGTAATTGCTGAGGCTCTCAGCACCTGGACGATGCTTAATTGTGTGCACTGTGCTGGCACAATGACCCATAATTTTTGGTTCATTTTTTTTCCCCTATTTTTTTTTTCTCTCATTCCATCTGTATTACTGTCTCACACATTTCTCACACTTCTATCATCCTCCCTTTCTCTGTCCTCTACGTGTGTGTGTGTATATATGAAGACGTTTATGTCATGTTGATCTACAAACAGCTCAAATCCTGAACATATTCAGTCTATTGTATGTTTCAACACTGGGCTGCTACAGAACTGACAGCAGCAGTTTGGGTAATGAAGAGCTTGTTTTTAAAATGTTCTAGTGTTCTATAAGAGTAACTGTGTTCTATGCTTGTTCTGGTCTGGTTTGGTAGAGTACTCTGCAGAACCTCCACAACCAGTTTGTACTGGTCTTGGACTCCCTCACAGAGTTCTGGGATGTCCTGGATGAGATTGACAGCCAGACCTGGATTCTGGAGCCGGAAAAACCCAGCCGGGCCGACACCATGAGGCGCATCGCCATCGGTACCAAAGACAGAACTCAGCACGGCTAATTTCAGACAGAGGCGTATCTTGCATGCAGTGATGATATTCAGTGTTTTTGTGTGTGTGCAGGAAGCAATGTATCCATCAAAGTGGAGGTGGATCCCAGACACCCAAAGATGCTACCTGAGTGCTTTCTGCTTGGAGCCGAGCACGGTGTGAAAACACACTACACACTACGCTAATCTGATATTTGCTCTTTTTTATTAGAAAAGTAAGATGACACATTGTAAATACCAGGATATCTATGAAGCTAGTTTGTTTTACCTCAAGTAGTGTCTACGGGTCTTCCTCCCAGGCTGGGTTCAGTCCCAAACAGTTCCACCAGTCAAGATTAGGGCAGCATCTCTGTGGCCAGAGATAATCCAACAAGAATGTGTCACTGCTCAAATGTTCTTATTTCTGTCCACAAAAATGTGGTGAAAATCATCTGGATTTTCGCACTGAATTATCACCCAGTCTTGTTAGATTGCAATTATTCTTTTAATATGACTGGAATGGGAAGTTTTGGCATTTACCTTGTGAATCTTGTGTCACTCAACATAATCAATGGATACACCGACTATATTTAGTCATATTTGTATTCTCTGAAAATATGCATTTACATGCTTTACTTAGATTACTTAAATCACAGGTGTCAAACTCAAGAGATTGACACACAAATAAATTGCAAATAAAAATTTACCGGTTCAAAATCTTCTCACAACCCGGGCGCAGCAAGAGAGACACGATCAGCATTTTTCTGCCCCTGCCAAAGTGCAGTGCTGTGCAATTGCCTACTTTGCTTATATGGACGCGTCGGCCACTGCATATAGTCACAGTTACAAGTGGCCCTTTGACATCAGCCGTAATGGTGATGTGGCCCCCAGTGAAATTGAGTTTGACACCCCTGACTTAAATAATTTATTGAAATGTCAGGTTACTGTTGATTGCCAAATTAATGAGACATATTATTTAGTATTAATTAATAAATGATAAAACAACCCTGTCCTGTGCCTCTTCCTAAGGCCCATATCACTGTAATCAAAGCCTGATTTCACTCAGTAATAGTCCAGGCAATAAAAATGGATTCTGCCTGTTTGGTGAGAAGCCATCAGGCGTGAATGAAAAATGAATATCTCTCCATCTCTGCTTCACGTCTCTGCTTGTGTTGACTGTTTTCTGTCATCATGTCTCAGGACTTGCTTCCACAGCGGCGTGTTTTCATTCTCACCACACCAACATGGAGCCAGCTGACGAGCTGCAGCTTTCTATTTAAGTCCCCGTCAATTGTTGGCCATTGTTTCTGCAAACCCAAGGTCATGCAACTCCTAGCCTGTTGCCTAGCAATGCGACTCAAAAAATATTAAACACATACACACTTCAGCCACCAAGATGGGAGGCAGCAGTGACCCTCAAATACACGGGGTCACGCAGAAATATTGCTTTTTGCATGTAGGAATAACAAGTAGTGAAGTGATGAGTGGTGCACAGAGACAAAGCTCCCCTGTGGAACACAGGAAGCAGTGATGGTTTATACCTGACAGTGGTGATGACGCTGTCTGTGGTGAACTGAGGCTGTGTTTGAGGGTATGCAGAGTGTGTTTGAAGATGTGTGTATTCATTATTACTACAGTTAACATCTACAGTAATACTAAATAATTTCTTCTGTTGTTGCAGTGGTGACTCCATTGAGGAATAAGCTGAACGCTAACATGCACTTGTGGTAAGGTTCTCTGCATCAACCACATCTTACTTTTATTAATAACTGGGTGATAATTCACTTGACTTTTTCATTGATCTGCTCTCACTGCAAGCATCTCAAGACAGTAATAATCTTATTGTTTTCCAGATATCTGTTGTCTAGATGTTGTAAATACAAATAAAAATTAGACGTTAAAGTTTCTGTTTTACACATATGGTGTTGGTAGGTGTACGTATGTATATTGTAGAAATCAGTTTTAAAATTTTTGTATATGTATATAATAGTCTGTCTTCTAATACTCAGTCCAATGTCCTTTAGTTCCTTGCTAAGTAAGTGTAAGTTGTTATTACACTTAGCAGCACACAGGCAGAATTAGCAAACAGCTGGTGAACACATGGGAACATTTAGTGAACAGAAACACAACTCTAAATGACGTCTCACGCGGTCCAAGTTTTCAAATCACTATTGCAATAACGCGATTTTTCAAATCACAAAGCTTCAGTTTCAGCTGCTACATGTTGTCAAGTAGGACACACATTTGTTAACCACTATTAACCAACACAAATCAAAACACCACCAACAAATTACTCAGGTGATCCTCAACACAGTGACTGAGGTCAAATACGGAACGCGTGACACAGTTGTGCTCAAACGTTTACATACCCTGGCAGAATTTGTGATGTTTTTGGCCATTTTTCAGAGAATATGAATGATAACACAAAAACCTTTCTTTCACTCATGGTTAGTGGTTGGGTGAAGACATTTATTATCAAACAATTGTGTTTGCCTTATTTACATCATAATGACAACAGAAAATACCCAAATGACCCTGATCAAAAATTTACACCCTAGTTATTAATACCGTGTATTGCCTCCTTTAGCATCATTTATTTGTAGTATTTGTAGAATTCATAGTTTTGGTAGAGAGAATACCATCTGTGTAGGGTTCAGGACAGGTGTTCAGCCAGGTAGGTCAAACTTTAGGCTAAACAGGCATAATTGCTGCTCAAAATATGAGAACGAAACACTAAAGTCAACTGCTGAAATACAATATGCTTGCCAGGTTCAGTTACCACACTCTCGGGCTTGGATTGGATACGATCGGAAATATGTGACCTGATCCATATTCTAGGTTTTGGTCTTTTCATAAGACTTTTTTTAACATTAGATGCAGTAACGCCAAAGCCAGTGCACCACTCCTGCTACTCTGAGGGCAAAGAATCATCTGATTACAGATAATAACTTAATTATTCTTCATTCTGAAATTCCGGCCAGATTTTAGATTTCACCACAGTCTCACTGTGTGACACATTTGAGGAAAATCTCACTCCACCACTGTTCAGTTTGAAGCTGGAGAAATGATGTTTCTTTTTCTATACATGTACCAGTGGTGGAAGCCTCCTAATCATCCCCCAGTGTTTTTGCAGGCTCATTTGCATGTGGTTAATTAGTGTGTGAAGGAGCTGTCTCTGGTCTGCTGGCAGGAACCCGAACTCCAGCGTCTTGCACAACCTCCGGGATGTTTTGGAGATCACGTTCCCGTCACCTGCCACCCACGAAAAATCTGTATGTCACACAGTTGCCCCCTTTTCCATTTCAAACATGTCCATTCCCATCATGATTACCTCAAGGAGCTGTGTGTGTGTGTGTGTGTGTGTGTGTGTGTGTGTGTGTGTGTGTGTGTGTGTGCGCGCGCGCCTACATCTATGCTTGGATACTTCTGTTTCTCTGTTTGAGCTTCAAGTTATAAGGGGGCGGACACATACTACTGCCTATTTTTCAGTCTATTTCTATATTTTTCTTTCTCTGTTTTGTTTTTCTAAGAGGTGGGCACAAATTCTTCTTTAATTGGGTTGTTTACAGATAAGATCATTAGAATAACAAAGATGGCAGAATTCTCTGCACTATCAAATCGCTTTAATCATGCAAAACCATTTATCTCTCTCTTTTTTTTAACACTTGTTCTTCTCCCCTCCCCTCTCAACGGATGGGTTGAAAGGGCGTCGTGTTTATCTGCTGTCGCCGCGGTGATTAATGCCTCAGCTTCATTAACATTCAGAGCAGTGCAAAAAAGTTGAGTTGACCAGATGTTGGTTTTTTTTTTTTTTTAGTGTTTTACCTGCCATCTTCTCTCTTAATGGTGAGCTCCAGAAAAACAGGAGCTTCTCATTACAGCAAAATGCAAACGAGAGTGGTGTGAAGGTGTGTGTGTGTGTGTGTGTGTGTGTGTGTGCTCATCTGTCTGATATATATGAGAAAACATACTGAAGATTTCCATTCACTGATTTCACTGACTTTATGTACATAGGATTTCAGTGTTGAGTGTGGGATCTGTTACTCCTATCGCCTCGAAGCTGCGATTCCCGATCAGGTGTGTAATGACCCTCGCTGTGGTCAACCCTTCCACCAGGCCTGTCTGTATGAGGTAAGGATGCACGCACGCACACACACACACACACACACACAACTGTGTTATTGACGAAAGATTATGATGAAAAGACAGATGTGTTCAGTTCATCCTGACATACGTAACACATTCATCTCATGGAAAATTAAACAGTTCTACATTTTTTTCTAGAATCATTTGTTAGTGCTCCTCAGGTAACACTTTAGCTTTAACCACTGGGGCTGTGAACTAGTGTTAAATTCATACATTCGAGTGATGGAGAAAACTCACCATTGACCGCAGAAATCAATTCCTGGTGACATTTTCTGAATCTGGACACACACTGAAGGAATTTCCCAAATCGTCATAGACTCCTGTTACTGTCCACATTCAAAAATAATTCTGCACACTGTGCAAGTTCAGTTTTATTTGAATTGGTTTTTCACATCAGTATAAAAGCTCATTTTGATATATTTTATTAATCCCTGTGGGGGAATTCTTGTGGACAGGCAGCTACATTTAAGGTGCCAAGGGCTTGGGGTTCAATAACACTTCATCAAGAGGGACAGGGGGCTCTGCGGTTCATTGTACAGTTCATCAAGTGTACAGTACTGATCAATATTGTAAAATCAAATCATTTTAAAGATGATCTTTGAATCAATGGCCTTTACATTCTTTTCCACAATGACATCCTCCAGCTGTCGAATGGTATAAGAACTTAGACTAGATTTATGTGAATGAGAGAGGAAGAAACACATGATTAGTGTTTGGCCTGTGTTGCTAAAGATCTCTGGACTAAAATCTCAAAGACAGTGCAACTTGAGCTGGTTGGTGCAAAATATTTATTTCATCCTGATGGTATGAAAGTCAGTTTCCATGTCAGGTAATCATAATACAAAAATATTGATGTGAATGGGTTTTTATCATGTTGCCGTAACAGAGCTGCAGTTTTAGTAGTTTTTGTGGCTGTAAGGAAGCTGCCAACACTGAATTAACGGAATACATTTTGTAATTCTTAGTGTTCATTGCTTTAGCCGGTGCACATAAACCAATGTCTGTATTCCAACAGAGATGTTGTACTGGGTTTTGAATCTACCAGTTATCGCAACCTATTAACTGTCTATTAGTTTATAATATGCAATGGCAGGAAAACAAAATGCAGGTAGTGCATTAGCAGAGTGTGTACTTCTGCACTACATTATAGTATTCTTCTCCCCTGTAAGTTTTCACCTTTTATTATTATTGTATTATTTAGTATGAATTGAATTGTGGTCAATATGTATTTTTCTCAAAAATGTAGTACAATGTTTTGTTACATTACAGTCAAAGTGCAAACAGATCTCTACAAAGTAAAATTAATTTATTAACAATATGAAACTAACTAAGTGACTGCATAACTGTTCACCCCTTTAAAGCAACTCACCTAAATCATCACAGTTAAATGGAGACTACCTGAGCACAGTAAATGTGTTCTGTATCTGGAAGGTCCACTTACTGATGAATTAGTATCCTGGAGAAAAATTACATCCTGAAAACGAAAGAGGACTTCAATTCCAAGCAATTCTGGGAAAAGATTACTGAAAAGCACAAGTTAGGAGACGAAAGGAGAAAAAATTTGTCTAGCACTGAACAATTCCTAGCATGTTTTTCTTCTTGACAAGTTTGGGTCTAATCAGGGCTCTTAGTTTGTAGTAACTGATAATTTACAGGACCTGAATTTTTAATTGCTGGTGTCTTCTCCTTGTAAGTTGCTTTGGATAACAGACGCTTTTATGCCAAGTAAAGTAAAGCAAAAGTAAAAAGAAAATGTCCAGTTTACTGACTTATCTGCAGAGCACAGTCAAATGCATCATTAAAAAATAGAAGGAATATGGCACATGTGTAAATGACCGTGCCAGAAGGGGACTAGTCAGGGAGGACACCAAGACGTGACGTTTCTGAAGTTCCTGAGTTTCAAGTTTCTGCAGATGAGATAGGAGAGACTGTACATGCAGCAACTGTTCTGTTTTTAATTAATTTAGAAATTTGTAGAGATCCATTTTCACTATGATATGAAAGAGGCATTTTATGTTGAAAAAAAAAGAAAATGGGCCATGATTGTATACATGTAAAATATGAAAGATGAAAGCTTCTTATAGACACAGTATGTTCTATATTCATTGAGACTGGGCCTGACATCTCCTTTTACAGCCCATTCTGAAGTTCCACTGAAAGTACTTGAAGTGGATGGAAGTGTCTTATAATCTTGAATCAGGGTGTCCGTGGGGTTTTAAAAAGTATGAAAAGGTAGTAAATCACGAGGTATTCAATTTTTGAATTTTTGTCTTCAAACTATGAGTTGTCTGTCTGTGTTTCTCTGCTAAAGTTTGCATAACTTTATTTAAACGTGGGATTACTAACTGTAACCAAACAGTTTAGTTAAATACTGCTACAGCTTTTCTGATAAGTCACAGCATTTATTCTGTAAAATAATCTTAATAGTGAAAACTCTGACTCCTGTTGTTAAATCGGGTGAGAGCCAGGCGTTTCCCATCATGCCCTGAGGTCTTACAGTCGGTGGAGACCAACTGCAGCACCTGAATAATTA
>JAUBNQ010000007.1:1964155-1975808 GCA_032353495.1 Ctenopoma kingsleyae | reverse complement strand
TATTCAGTTGACTTTTTAAATTGTGTTGTACTGGACCAGAGTGTGTATGAATCTGAAAATCAGTTTAAAAGTTAGAAAGGTTGCAGATTAAAACAGTTGCAGCTCAGTGTCGTGTGGGTTTTAGAAAATATCCAGGAGGTATTGAAAAAGGTATTAAATTCAACTTCAGGATTTATGTATATACCCTGTGAATATACCTTTTTAAAGTGTGCAGTAATAAGTGTACACTGAAACAAATGTTATTATCACTTGACACTGACAAATCCAAGGCAATGATGGTGTGAAGCAGTCTTTTTTTTTTTTCCTCTTCTCCTTCAGTGGCTGCGAGCACTGCCCTCCAGCAGGCAGAGCTTCAACATTGTTTTTGGAGAGTGTCCTTACTGCAGCAAGGTACGTGTGCGCCCCACAATGTGACTGACAGCTGCTGCCTCCATGAAGGCCTTCACCGCATAGATGTTCAACGTACTTTCATTTGCACAGCTCTATACATCATGCTCTGAAAGGCTTTTGAATGTTCAACGTGCTGCTTTCAGGCGCTTTTATTGAAGTGACTTCTTGTGTGATAGAGTAAATAAAGTGTGTGACACTAGATGTCTGAATGCATGCATGCATAAGACCTTTTAAGCATATGTGTGACTGTGAGAAATAAGAGCCCACTTATTTTTTTATAAAGTGATCTTTTATATGTCAAGTTTAACTATAAAGAACATTTAAAATGCAGAATGAACTGAGGCGTCTCTCTGTTGCAGCCTATCACAGTGAAGATGGCAGCTCACAAGCCCTGAGAAGTGCCACTGTGTTCCAGTCAGGTCCAGCTCCACTTTGGGAACTAGCTGACGCCTTATCTGCTCAGAAGTTAATTTTGTTCTTTAAAAGGAGTTTAAATGCAAACAGAGTGCCCAAGAAAAAAAAGACAGACAAGACAAATGTGTTCAACAGTCCATTCCTCTGTGTGGGACCAGACCTCTGCTGATGGCTGTAGTCTGCTCTGTGGTGGGGAAGCCCTTTGCCCATCTGTGTTTGGCTGTTAATGTCACAGTCAGTCAGTTTATGTTTTCTCCTTTGCAGTTGGATCCACTGTTCTGGTCTCACAGTGGTCACAGTCAGGTCGTCACTGGATTTAGGTTTCTGTTAAAGAGGGTCATTTGTTTGCTCTTTTAGAACTGACGACATGAACTGTTCTACTGCACTGTACTGTCTGAGATGGGAATAAATGAAACTGTCAAAAATGTGGAACCTTCTTCACAACCAGACGTTTTACAGCATATTTACAAAGACTCATCCTCATACACCAAGTTGTCTGGCTACTCTAACATCTTGAACTCACACCTGTTTAGTTCTCTGCGGGCCTATTGGAGGGCCTCTGAGATAGCATGCAGGGATGGGTCTGGGTCTGGTTTCCTCCTCCTCCTCTTCATCATCATCATCATCACCACTGTCATCTTCTTTATAATTCAGTACAGCTCTCGGCCTCAATGATCTTCTGACAGCAGATGAAACTCCCTTTTCCTTCAGCGAGAAAACGACAAAATAGTTTATTATTGACTGAGTAGATTTGTTTCTCTTATTCACTGAAGTTACTGTACGTTAAATATTAAATGTGTCCTGACTGGGGGGTGTAACTATTGAGCCACTGTTCAGTTCATACCTCAGTGTTTGTTTTGTGGGGGTTGGGCCTTTTCCAGACACAGATGACCTACACTCTGTACTATCCCTGAACGCCTCACAAGATAAATTACCTGCACCCTGAATGTGTCAGTTGATAATACTACTCTGGACACAAATTTTCTTTCTAAACATGAAGCCCACAAAGTGATGAGTCAAGAAATAATATTCAATATCTGGGATGTTGTATTGACATTTGGGACATCAGAGAGTATTAATATAGAGGTTTCCAACATCCTGGCAGCAGGCTGAGTGGTTCCAGTGGGGAGGGTGTGTTTCTTTTAGACAGAACCATGTCATGAGATTGTGGACGTACGTGTGTGTGTGTGTAACCTTTTCAGTCTCAGTGTCAGGAACATTAAACCCATAGTTCTGATGTTAGAGTAACTGTTGGGTCTTTACTCACCACTCTGACCTGTGTCCTTCCTGTCAGGACACATTAAAAGACTTTTTTTAAAGGATAATTTCATTCTAAATTAACGGTAATTCCAACAATCGCCATATAGACACTACAACTAACAATCAATCCACACTTCTACACAATTTGTCTTTGTCTTCTCTTTTTAAAAAAGTTTCAAACTTCCTGTTATTACTGTTGGTGTCAGACATGCTGGTTTCAGAATCACAAACCAGGGAACAAACTGGGATTTTTAGACAACAGTTCTTGCCTTTTACCCACAGCTATGTGGGAGAGGTGGGAAGTCTTCAACCCAGTAGCTCACCTCTAGGATACGGAGCTGGAGATACGGAGCATGAATGTGCAGCAAATGCTACTGTATGTGGAGTGGAATAATTCAGACAGTTTTGAGCGAAGAGGGGGCTCTACCAAGAAATGGAAAGCTCTACCTAATACACTGTGTAGTAAATGGACCTTGAGTCAAGATTTTCTGTCTGTAATTGATGTCATTTGAAGGACACATGGTGACACTGAGGTGTTTGTTATTGAATCATTTCAGACCTTACCTGATGTGACTGAGGTTTAGTGGGCTCTGGTGCCTTTATGTGGGCAGCTGGCACTGGTTTCGACTTCATGCCCTCCTGTTCTTTTTCATCCGTCGCTGTGAGCACAGGCTTGGCTTTGGGGGATCGTCTGGCTCGTCCTGCTTTCTGCTAAGAAATAAATATGGCGCCATTTAATGATGAAGCCGGTGTTTAAAGAAACTACCTTGATGTTTCTTTAGGCATTTCAGATGTACAGTGATATTGTCCTGACTTCATCATGTCCTTCAAATACCTGAAATGTGGGAATCTGAAAACTTTTCTAAATATCTTGGACATATTTCACTTGAAGAGAGATTTAAAATAATAATATATTTATACACTAGTGGCAGATGATTCACAGTGAATGGCCTTTATCTCGGTTGACATTTACTCTCCTCGCTAAATCGCCTGTAAATGGCCACTTCTGTTTAAGCAGGGATCAAACTGGCCAGCACTTTAGCATGGAAATTAAATGACACAAGGAGAGGAGAGGAAATCAGGAGCATAATTGGAGACACCCTGCGCTGTGTTGTGTGTCATCAGCTTCTTCAAATTGGGCCATTGAGAGGGCGGCTTGCTGGGCCCGAGGGGTCAAGAAGTGATTGTGGTGAATTGGAGGAGAATCGTGGTTCTTCTCCGGGTTTCGACTTGACCACTGCTGGTTGACATATTCACTGGAGGAGTGCCGTTTTTCCACTCTGGGGTTAAGAGACTCAAAGAACATTTGTGACCGGGCCTGAGGTTGTTGTTCAGTGAATGCAAAAAATATGGAATATATGACAGATACTGGCTACTGTCCAAATGTATGTTTTAAAGAAACACAAAAGGGCACAAACAGTTTAACAATTATTAAAACTTCATGTAGTAGGAACATGTACAGTGGAACTGACAGATTGTCTGTGTGTAACACTTTGTACTGTACATTGTACCATAGTATAAGTCTGTCATTATTGTAACTTTACTTCATATGTGCAATGTACAGTACAGTGTACAAATGACAGGATCTAGAAATGTTATTTTTCCTGTACAATTACAGTAACAGAACATGCTGTGTACTGTGACTATTTGACCTGAACACTTCTGGTACTCTACTTGAACTACTCATATCTAGAAATAAGCGACTGAATTGAAGCAGAAGAGCTGAGATGTTTGAATGACAATCTTGTTGTTTAGACACCGGGCCTCTGGTCTATTGGGTCTATTTTATTCTCACCTTTTCACCAGTATGAGGATCTGCTACCTTGGTGGCTGACTGACCCACAGGTCCTTGAGGCACGGAAAAGTCAAGTCTCCCTTGGAGACCGCTGCTCAACATGTCTTTGAGATGCTGGTAGTCAGGCTTATCATCATACTCCAGAGTTTTCACGTAACTGAGGAAGTCGGCTACCTCATCTAAGGACAGGAACAGAATGGAGTCAAGAAAGTCAAACTGTAACTCCAACACCTTGTATCCAGATCAATAAAACTATTTGCAATCAGTTGTGATTTGTTGTACAAGTGTTTATTCCTAGTATGGTTAGATTCTGCTAACTGTGAAGCCCTGTATTCAGTTCTGCTACATGCACAGTATGAAATCATTTCTTGGAAGCTCGAGTCATGCAGCAGCAAAGACTTGATGAACCTGAAGGTCTCACAGCTCAGATATTACACTGCCTGGCTGTGTATCTCTCCCACAGAGTAGATTAGACATGCCCACAGCTATGGATATGCATTGCGTGTATGTGTCATACACAATCAGCCACGATACATCACACAGTGGCCAGACAATGTATATGACACATGCTGCAGTAGAACTCTCTCACCCACACAGACACTTAGTTGATGCATACTCTGGCTCTTATCTGTAGCGGGCAGCTGGGCCTTGTCAACAGAGGAGCACCCAGTCCCAACAATACATCACACACGCTAAGCCCTCGCACAGGTGTGACCTCTCCTTATAAAGACGAGATAAAACACGACAAACTTTGAAAGGCATGTCAATGAGACAGCTGTTTAATTGGTGCAAAGTTATTCCAGAGCCAGGAATAAGGTACCAGAAGGAGACACAGAGTTAGTTAGAGTGTGGAGCTTTGGTTCTGTGATGCTGGCAGAATTTGTTGTGGTCTCATCGCTACAGATTCTTGTAAGATAATCCACTTTAAAAGGTCTTGTTTACATCAGACTCAAGCCATTTTCAGACCAGCATTAGCCCAGCGTGAAATATAAATATATACAAATATAATTAAAATATATTTCTAAGCTGATAGAAAAAAAAACTGTGATCTTTTATGTCTTTACTGATCACTCACCATACAGAGTGATGGTGGAAAAAGTAAGTTTTTAATAACTCATTGAATCAGCAGTAATGATGTCGAGAAAGTACTTCCTGCACAGTTTTCTGCAGGAGCTATAGAACCTGATATTATCCTGTAAAATACCTTGATAAACTTAGGAATTCATTTTCTCCATCATGAGTAACTATCTGGAGGCAGCAAAGCAGCCTAAAAATCACGACCATTGCTGGGATGATGCTTGCATGTTGGAATGCTTACACCTTTTACACCATACAGTCACTTGGCTTTGATTAATGCTGCCAAAGGTGATTCAATCAGTTATTAAAAAAAACATTTCACTCACTTTCTCCATCATCACTCTATATGTTTAATGGGTGTGTTCAGTAAAGACATGAAAGATCATGACTGAAAATATTTCAATTATGCATACAGGAATATTGGTGTACAAAAGCTTTGACTTTTTTTATGCCTTGTGCATGTCAGGCCTCTACCTGAATGAATCTGAATCAGAAGATGCCCTGTGGCCCTAACTTACCTGTGCTGGCTCCACTCACTGACAGATGCTGGACTGAGTCTGGCAGATTATTCATCAGTCTTGGAGAGCAGCAAAGGGAGATAAAACAGTAACAATGTGAGGACAGAAGCATTTAAAAGGTGGCGTTCAGGGGTAGATAGGGTTATGAAAATACAGCAGGACAAACTCAATCCAAGTGTCCTACAGGACATTAATACTTTCCTCTGAATAACACACAACCATTTCTGTGCTGTAAAATTGTAAGCGTGTAGCCCTATTACTTTGTACCATTCCATGTCATTCTATTCCTACTCGAGATTCAGTTACAAGCCAGCGTTAACACGGTTGTATGCCTCCTCCTACCAGTGAAGTTGTAGATTGCATACATGTCTGTTCAGAGTTATATTCTGACAAGTTTACGTTTGAGTCGTGTGGACATTTGTACTAAATATAATGAAATTCCCTCCAGGCATTTCTGAGATATAGCATTGACGAGAATGGGACACGTTAGGTCACAATAACCTCGACCTTTGACGACCCAAATCAGTTGAATCCAAGTGGACATTTGTGCCACATTTGAAGAAATTCCCTCAAGGTGTTCCTGAGTGTTTACAAGAATGGGACAGACAGATTGACAACCCAAGAACATAACGCCTGTCCATGGCTACTGCTGGCGTATACAAATGTCATGATAGGACACACCCAACTATTTCACCAATAGCACCTAGCTACAGATTTCATGAATCATTTCATCAACCAAGTGACCACCTACCTGGCCTTGGCCTCCTGGACTTGAGATGGGTTCTTGAGAAGATTGTCCCAAGGCAGAGACCCACACAACCAATGCAGAAGACAAAAACCCAGTATCTGGAGGTCACCACGTCGAGATGGGGCTACAGTGAGACACAGGTGAGGTGTTAGGCGGAGCTTTTTTGTTTTATTCTTAGAAAAAAAACAGAATAATTAAAAAAGTTAGAAGACAATAAAATGGCAGCAGTACAAAGGTCAGTAGGTTTATTCCGACTAAAAGAGTCACTATATACTAAAAAACTGATATTTTCCACAATTTGACATTGTCAAGTTAAAGCAGATGTGAGATTTTAAAAAATAAATCAGAAGTAAAGTGTTCTCTCTAAAGTGTTAGTTTGTTCTGTTGGCCCATTTCATACTGCCAGACCATGAAGCTCTTTTTTATGTCTAAACTTGAAGGCGGGGTTGGATGTTATGGCAAAAAAAATTCTTTCTTGCAGATGTATGGTTTAAATTTTTTTTTTTTTTTAACCTGCAAGACTAAAACAACACAACATTGAAACTTACAATGTTTAACAACTTTACATGTGCATACAGTATATTTTAGCAAGAACAATAAAGCCAAGACATGCAATGTAAACAACTTTATGTAGACCTCAACTGTTACCCAGCACTAGCTTCACTCCAGAACTAGCACCTAGTTTGTGTTCATCAAAAAGGAGCACAGCTGTCTCAAGTGAAATGGGTGAAGTTTGGAATCACCAACTCCCTAGCGTGAGCTGTCCGACCAAACTGAGTAACCGGGCAAGTAGCTAGGTGACCAAGAAACCAACAGTCAATCTGCAGGAAGAACATCTCAGCTGCACAGCATTTGAAGGACTCTGATGGCATGAGGAGAAACGTTCTCTGGTCATTTCAGTGACCAATGATCCTGTTCCATGATGATTGGTTGGATTTCTGGCACGTCCAAAAATTTGGTTGATTGTCCAATTTTACCATTTGATTTCTTGCATGACTGCTGTCATAATTTATGGGGTGAGCTGGTTTTAATATTATTCAAGTAGTTAACATGTTGCTGCATAGCACGTCACTGCTGTGAAGTGTCTCCTGAAGATACAAAGGCTTCCACAGTTGATTATCAAGAACACAGCACTTCAGCGATTTGACCAGGTAGAGCAAAATCTGATTTTTGGGAATATTACAATATGAAAATTTGTACGTATAATAATTTCCCATGAATTAGTACTACCTTAAGAACATGTCAAATGAATATCTGCATCTGTGTAGGTGTGTGATTGCATTGGTCTATATTCATGTGTGAGGTCTATCAATACTTGTGAACCAAGTCCATCCAGAGGGGTTGAGAGTGGGGAGTTTTAGCAGCTCAATACTGTAACGGCCACCGCACGTCTCCGGAGAAATTAAGTATCGACTGGCTCCATCGGAGGGGAGAAATCTCCTCCCTGAGCCACGGCCAGCATTGATCCTCTCCAGCCAGCAGTCTAGCCCTCAAGAGAAAGTGTGGTCACTGCCACACATGACCAGATTACATGGAATGGAAAGGTGGTAATCTGATTACACACCAACAAATTTGTAGTTCAGGATGTAAAAGTATTCCAAATTTTTAACTAAGTCATCATAGTTGGGCTCACATCTTGAGCATGGCTACAGCACATGGATGTGCTGATGAGTAAAAAGTGCCAAAGATAGAAATACATCACTTCAGGCAAACAAATGTTGAGCACTGTGCCTGGAAAAACACCTCTGGGGGTTAGCAGGGAACACTCAACTGCATGGAACCAGCAGGGAGTTCTGAACAATCAATGAGGAAGATAAAGGCGGTTAAAGATTGGATGTTGACAATGACTCTTTTAAAGAAGAGTGATGTTTGCTAATGCCCTTAAGTGCTGGCATCAGAAACCCTACAGTAGCTCAACTTTAAATTCTAAAGAGATTTTTTAAAATGAAAAATATAGATTAAATGAGTCTGAAATGTCATTATCATTTCATCATCCACTCATGCTTTGGAAAATACAAATCAGTTGCAGGGAAGTGCCAACTTAGGTTCACTCATTGCTGTTACAATGAAAGTCAGCCTGGGTGCTTGTATTATAAAAGTCAGTCGTATTACTCTTGTCTATTGTGGCATTCAATACAGACTAAAAACTAATGAAAAGAAGCTGAAGAAGTATGAAGTACACTTCCAGACAAGAGCCACTCTCAATCACGCTCTCCTCACATTCTAGATACACGTTCTCAGTCAATAATAATAATCATATTCTATGTAACTGTCCTTTATTAATCCACTTAGGAAAATTCTTGCACACAGCCAGCTGCATTTAATATATTAATGGTTTAGTCCATGACATGTCACCAGGAGAAACCAGGAATCAAACTACCAATCCTGGGGTTCATGGATGACTGCCCTACCAACTAAATCACAGCCATCCTAAATTGGTATATATATCATGGATGTACACTTATCAACCAAGCATCAGTAAATACAAGCAGAGACTTTGCAGCTGGGCCTGGACAAAAACACAGTCTGCTTCAGCAGTGTTTTATTCTGCTGTATTTGCTTTTAGATCTACGATGGGTCTCACATGAATTGTATCATAAAACTATCTGCTTGCTCATAAGAAAAATATTAACTGACCATTAAAGAAAGGCCCATTATAAGAAAAACAGGCAGTTTTTGGTGTAGATCAGACAAAGTACTTCAGTAAAACCTTGAAGAAATCAAAATCATGCAAAGTAAGGCCTCTTTAAATGGCTGGACTGTATGATCACCTAATTTAATATGATCAGCGATTGTTTCAAAACACAAACCTCTTGTGTGGTATGACTGCAGCATTAGGGTAGAGGATGTTAGAAATGACGTTAGCTAGAAATAAAAGTGACTTTACTGCAGTATTTGATCTCTGTTCACGGGGAGCAAAACATATTGAACCAGAAAAAGTGGAGCTGACTGACGTCTTTAATGGCCACTTTTTAAACCAAACAAGCGTCCACAAACCTGCAGTGAAAACAGCAGAAAGAACCAACTATACATTAGCTTCAAATATGAAACTGTCGATGTGTGTTACACTTCATCGCAACGACTCTGACAGGAAGAGTTAGAGGTCTGTTTGCCCTTGTGGTTGTAAACGTGCATTAAGTCAGCATTAGAGAGTGGCTTCCTATTGTTGTAAATAATTACATGGCACTTCATTGCTACTGAGAGCTTGTTGAAGGAGAATAAAGATGAAAAATACATGTGATACTGACACTGGAAAAAAAAAAAAAAAGTGTTCCAACTCCCAGAGCGTCATAATAGATTAACAATTAAAAAGATCAACAGCTACATTAAGCGTTGTCGCCCTCTGTGCGTGCTCTGGGCACGTTATCGCAGCTCATAATAGCGTTTTGTGTGGCTGCTCTTCTGAATGTAATGCGTGCTGTCCTCGTATGAGGAATAGCACAGGACAGAGCAGAGATACGCATGTGCTTACACATACAGTTAAACAGCTCTCAGAGAGAGCCCGGACATGCTTAAAAAACAAACGCGGTGCAGAACGCCCACACAAATACACACACACACACACACCTCACACACGTTCTCCACATGCTTTAGACGAGGAGGTGAGGCAGAGATAGCGGGTTGTTGTTAATTATCTCCTATTGTTATTCAGATTCCCTAAAGTGCGGCTGCAGTGTCGCACACTTAACCCTTCTGCTTCACAGTCTTGTTGCTTGAAGATGGTCTTCCGTCCGCTGGACGCCCACCGAATAGAGGTAATTATACCATTTAGCTCTGTGTTTAGAGGTGTGTCACTCGCAAGCTGTGTTTGGCAAATGTCACTATGGCAACCTGTCAACATCTTTGTGGGTATTTGAGCAGGTCAAAAAGGGGCAGATTAAGGCCTGGTCCTCAGAATCTCCAAGTGTCTGTTTTTCTGAGCAGGGTGAGCAACTCTTCATCCAGAGAGACACACATTTAAATGTTTTCTTCCCATAGCTGGGAGGTTATTAATTTCTCTGAAGTAAAAACATAGACCTGTGTTTAAATCAACGGTTATCATTCTCTCTGTCAGCAAGCTTGTACACACACTTCTAACACTTCGCATGCTTTGCTTCATGTAATAAGGCACATCACAATGTTTACACCTCACCTGCTCCTTTTCTCTCCCCCCTTTTCAAAATGATGAAATTGACATGATTTCTGTTTGACAGGAAGTGCTGACAGGACTGTTTCTGCCCGTTTTATCTATCGATCAGGTTGATAGAAACACTGCTGTGGCCATTAGTCTGAGCTGTGCTAACTCACTCCATCAAACTGGTGGGTAGGGGAGTTCGTCAGCGCGGGGCTCACAGAGGTTATCGGTGACGCGGGCCTCGCTCTAACCAAACATCAAAGCCCTTAATTAATGGGGGATGAATACACGATGCAGGTTATGACTTCAGCTAATTAGGGAATTGTTCAACAGAGACGATGCCGGGGAATTCAGCGGGGGCTGCAGATGGAGAATCGATGATCAGTGAGGAGAGGGAGCATGTAGGCAATTTGCCAGCTAATGTGTTCCCAATATCAGCTAAAGGGGGCAGAGGGTGGTAGAGCAGAGCGACTACTTTACATGTATTGACAAACTCTAAGGACAAAGTGTAGAGGAGGGTTCGTGTAATTGCTGTAAAAAGACCAAAATGATTGTGATGACCATATCTGCCAACATTTACCATGTAGTAACATCAGCAGTCCGACAGACAAAACTAGCAGGTCAACTATGTGTAGTTTTACTGCTGCAGTTTTGTCCCTGTATTGCATCTACCAAGAAATATGCGCCATGATTCAACAAGGAATCTGGAAGGTAAACGATTGTAATTAGTGAAGTTACCCACTCGATTTTGCTAACAGGGACTGCTGTTAGAGAAATGGATTTTGTCACCGATATAGTACAGTGTGGTCGCGCTGTAACAGAATCATTTCTTAGCCAGTGGAGAGGAGGAAGTGACAGTACATTGACTACTAACTCAACTTAAATATGGCCTGCATGTACTATTCCAAACCTCCACTCTCTTTTATCTTAGTTTGTCATCTGGTTTGTACAATTGAGGATGAGCTGCACATTTCAGACGCCAGCTCAGATTTTTCCACTTCTGTTTGCAAGTAATTGTTACCAACCTGTTGGTACTGTTAGGTCAATTCTACATTACAGAAATGAAACTTCTGGGAAAAAAATTATTTATACATGATTACGTCAAACAGAGCTCAAAACCTATGTAGAAACTTTATCACACTGACATTATTCATTTGTTTTTCTTTCTTTTCTGGATTATTTCAATTTTCACTCATCATTTGTTAGTGTCCGCCATGCTGACCATGTCAAAATGTCAATGATCAACACTTCAGGCTCTCATTGCTCCCTTGCTTAAAAAACCCACACTAAACCCTTCCCTACTGGACAGCTACCGCCCAGTCTCCCACCTTCCATTT
>JAUBNQ010000007.1:1945243-1957732 GCA_032353495.1 Ctenopoma kingsleyae | reverse complement strand
CCTCTCCACTGTTGCCTAGTGCTTGCTCAAATGGGACTGTTGGGTTTTCTACAAATATTTTGTGTAAGGTCATAAACATTACACTGTAAAGTTCCTTGAGATGACTTATGTTGTGAATTGGCGCTATACAAATAAAACTGAATTGAATTGAATTGAATTGAATTAAAGTTGCCTTGGCAGACTGAAAATGGAAGTGAAAGTGGACAGTATAACCCAGCAACAAGCAGCTGTGCAGTGGATCTGTGCCATCTGAGGACAGGTTAGTTCCCCAAAACATGTGTACATGTTGGGGGAATCTTCACACTGATTATAGCCCCATTTCACTGCACTGTGAAATATCATTTTTAGTATGTCTATGCTGTAATGACATTAGATGAAAGTGAAACCAAAAAAAGAGGAAACACCACTTTGCTGTGAGGAATTTATCCATAAAAAGAGACTGACAGGTTGAGGCACAAATGTACTCACTACTTTTATGACAAAGTCGGTGTCTTCTGCAACAGGTTTGGTCACATCCTGGGAGGCTGGATGACAACAGGAGACAGTGAGGATAAGTGAGACAAAATGCAGGCTACACAGTGCAGCAGTGTGAATGTACTGGTGTGAGCATGTGTGTAGGTGTCTCATCACACACAGGGTGTTCATTACAGTACCAAGATAGATGAGTCCGAAGCCACCCTGACCAATGATTCTCCCCAGTCTCCACTGCTTTTTCTCTGTGTCCGTCAGAATGAAGCCATCTGGAAGTGGTTTCGGTAACTTACTCTTCCTTGGTGGTGCCATGAGAACTGGACAGGTTTCAGAAACTGTGTGTGTCACAACATATTTTATAGAAATATATGAAACAACATTAATCTTTTGAGTGTAACTGTAACACTAAGCTTAAGATAACATGCAGATTCAAGATTCCAAAAAGCTTTATTAATCCCTGAGGGAAATTATTTTGGCATGTTACAGCAGCTCTCAGTTCAAACAGAAAGAAAGAAAGAAAGAAAGAAAGAAAGAAAGAAAGAAAGAACCATAACCAGAAAAGATTAACACCAACACAAATACTAAATACTCAATTTACACAACAAAAACAGGTAATAAAAAAATAATAAAAATGAGTATGTAAGAGAGTTTCCTCATTTTAAACTAAGTAATGTAATGTTAATATAAAAACAAAAGTGAAACACAGTGAGTTGACGTTAAATGACAGCATCTACGAAGCTAACGTTAGCTAATAAACTAAACTAGCGCTGCCTTAAAGCGTTGACGTTAGCTAACACATACAATAACGTTACGATAGCTGGCAACTATGAGGAATTATCATTAAGTTGTTGTCCACGTCAAAAAGTGCAGTGATCCGTGTGACATTAACCTTAACCCACAATCTGAGTAAATTCACGTTAACTGCTGTAGCTGTAACTTTACTTTCAAATAAGACGTTCTTTAAAATAACTTACAGAATAAAACGTGCGCAGCCTCCGAGGTGAAGTCGAACACGTCGCCCGATTAGCTTTCAGTACAGAAACATATCAGTCAGCTGATGTAATTCACACTTTAGAGAGAGTATCTTTCTTAACGCTTCGCTTCTTACATAACCTGCTCCTGTCCGGACAACAACACCGGCGGCCGCAAAAAAACAAAACAGAAACAAATCCTATCACTTCCTGGATGTTGTCCCGCCCGCCGCGCCGCACAGCCAATGGCGTGGGAGAAAAATGTTTCTCTACAACCATCAGCCAATAAAGACAAACATTCCATAACACATGACAACTCAACTTGCTCTACTTTCATTATCTGTTGAATTAAAGACAATTTAATATTTATTTAAAAATCATAGGAGATTCTTACATTGGAGATTCCTAAAAGACAGAATATTCTTATTATATTGGAAATTCTATAAATATGAGCAACCACCTAGAAATCACATTTACATTAATAAATATGAACTGTATGATATGATACAGCTCTTTATCATCAAAATAAAAAGAAAACATGCAGCTCATTATCATGCATATAAAGGTGAGGCTAAGTAAAGGTTAGACCAACATATGCCCCACTGACTGCATTTGAATGAGGCCTAAACATTTTATTTAAAGAATATCTGTGAAGGTTCTCAGTCATGGTTATCTCAAAAAAGGTTTTATTCTTTTTTAAAGAATAATCATTTTCTTTTCTTTTTTTTTTTCTTTAATTGACCTATTAACTAAGCCTTTTGTTGATCTTACTCGCTGAATAGAACTTACAGGGCAGGCAGTAGCTCAGGTGGTAGAGTCGGTTGGTCGGGTTAGCGATAAAATATAAACTGGATTATTACACAGATGAATTAGATTACGTGGTTAGTCTGGTATCTACTCTAGTTTTTATGTGGCATCAAATATGTTATTTAAGAGGACTTTTTACTCATATAAGAGGACAATTAATAATAATTGTTGTTTGGAAAGGTGCAGTAGATGACGGCACTACTATGGGGTTTCAGTGTCTTGTCCAAAGACACCTCAACATGTGGCCAGTAGAAAACAGAAGTCCAACCACTGACCCTGAGGTTCATAGACAACTGCTCTACTGAGAGAGGTTTTTTTATGTTTTGGTGTGAAAAAGTTGAATAATTGTAGGCTATTGTGGAGTACTGGAGGTACTGCATTATAGAACCTTTGGTGTATCTGAACACCTGAATGTAACTGATCTTATGCTGTATCTAACTGTCTCATGGATGTTTTTAATTACACGTCCTTCCCTTTTTTTCAATTTGGCATGAATACTTTTCTTATTTTGCTGTACGGCTATGCAACGTGTCAGACAGATCTGCACCACATGTTCATGCATACAGTAATGACATCTTAGTCCCAGTTCCCATCTAAAATATTTATGGAATACTATATAACTGGAGTACTCCATTAAAGGAAAGGTTCACATTTTTGAAGTGTTTTTTGGCGATGCTCACATGCCTAGTTTTAAAGGGATGTAGTACCTTCTTAGAGCTACTCCAAAAAAAAAAGAATAACAGTTCTCTTCCTGTCTAAACGTCCATCTCAGTTCGGAGCCGTCATCATTTACACTGGAGGTACACTAGCAATAAATAATTTCTCAGCCAGCATAGAATGAGGAGGAAACATCATTGCAGTATAAAATTTCACTTGTTGTTTCAACTTTCAAATTTAAGTTAATAGGCTGCCTTAAAATTTTACTTAAAGTAAAAACTAATTATAAACATGATTAGCATTATTTTAACTAGGAAACTACCATAACTGAATTTAACATTTGAAAGGTGTAACATATTAACACTGAAATAATGCGATGGAATTGATGATGATTGATGGAATGAGACTCAAAATCAGTCCACCCATCAAATACTGAAATTGTCAAAACCATGATTCATGTCTAGTAAATCTCACTAATTCATGTATTGTTATATTTTTTTCCTCTATACACACAGTAAAAGTAGAAACTGTCTTTTCAGGGGACGGTATAGTCCCAGTGAACAACACCATGACACAGGTTAAACCTCTCCACTGTAGAACTCACAGGCAGAAAACAGCTGGAGATACTGAAGCACAGAAGTGCTGAACTGATGGTTAGAAAAGTTAAAGCATACAACTCCTCCTAAAACCACAAATAGTTGTTTTTACATTACTGTTTGTAAGACACATGATCATTAGTGAGCTTTAGGGACGTGGTAGGTGTATTTTAATTACCCAGCCAGTCTCCCTGTCTCCATATACCAGGATGTCTCACTTGTCTCATAGATGTTTAGATACAGAGAACTACCTACCCTCATGTCAGGCTGCCATATATACAGCACACAGCTTCATACAGGATGTAATTAGTTTTAGTTTTAAGTTGTGACTGGTATGTGCTCCTGGCTCTTTGAAGGTTTTTATGCTTGTTCTCTGACCCGAACATTGAAGTACTCCTGAAATTAGTTCTCAACTGAAAGATTTTTAGCTTCAGTGGTACCAACAGGCGTTAAATGCAATGAATAAAGTCTTTGTCCATGTCCTTGTAGGCTACAGCTGTTACAGGCTCGCACCCAGTCGATCCAAAAGTCACTGATGTTAACTTCATTGACAGTGTAAACTCTCACTGTGGCCCAGGTTTTAACCCTTGCCTCCCGCGGTCTCTCTGCCACTTCCTCTCTGTTGTCCTCTCCCTCTTTTCACTTGCTCTCGACCCCTCCTGCTCTCTTCTGTCTCCCCCACCCTCCCCGTACCCTCTGACTCTGCCACCTCTCAGCCGGGGTAATTGTTCTGTGAGCTTGGCGGTGCAGTTTCCTCTCGCCGTCTCTCGTGACACCAATCTCGACGAGGGCGCAACACCATTTTGTGTAACTGGCCCTCATGATGGAGATGGTATAATTGTCCTAATTAGAGGGGCCCGGATCGGGGCGGTGGTGGCTCTGACCCACCCCGGCCTGAGTCCATATGGCGGGAGGCTGATAATGAGTCAGTTAATGTGCTGTGTCCATCAGTAAGAGATACTCAGTGTGGACATTGTGCCAGAGTTATGGGGGAGGCTTTACTCTCTTTGCCCTCTTTTCCATTCCCTCCTTCTCACCTACTCATACACATACATTTACATTTCAGATCCAATAAAAAAGATCAGTCAAAAACCTGGTGTATTTATGTGTTTAATTACCTACAAAAGTCATACCTGTCAGCACATTAATAGACATCACAATTTGTCAGTAATTACAGACAAAATGACAAACTGTTTCATTTTATGAATCATTGGTTCCTGGCCTTGTCTCTCAGCTCCCATAATTCAGCTGTGCCACGATTGCATGTTGTGACTTTGTTCCCTTTATGAATGTGAGATGTATTGCCAGTTCAGATGAAAGTAATACATATCTGATGCCAGTAATGAGATGCTGTTTCACCATTATTGGACGTGGGCTGGAGTCACATGACGTGTGTGTACATGTCCTCGTGTAGTGGTATGGACACATTTTACAGCAATCCCATCATTGTGAGGACATCTTCAAAAGGCTTTTGGACTGTTAAGACTTGCATTTAGGGTTAAGGTTAGCATAGGCTGAGGTTGGGCATTGGTAGTGTGAGGGATTAGAGGAACAAAAAGAAAGTTCCCATGATGTAAATTGTTAAATTTTAGGATCAAGCCTTGGTTTAAGGTTTAGTGTAAGGTAAGGTTTAGGATAAGGTTTGTGTTAGGCAAATAATGATTATATTTAGGGCTAGGGTATGTCTGCAGGACGTTTAAGTAAGGTCCTCTGACGTGATGGAAATATGTACGTGTGTGAGTGCATACTAAATGCTGTGTATGGTTTGATCCTAATAAAACCATATTTTCTGCTCTAGGGAGCGAGCTCTGACCAGGATTCAGATTAGGCATTAATGACTTTCAGGCCTGGGGCTAAAGCGAAATGTAAAACCGCAAACCAAACATCATTTAGTCCTTATATTTCTTAATGTTGCCCAGCAAGGGGAAATTGGATACATGTAGTTGTTAGCTGTAATTTGCTTTGTTTCATGCAAATGCCGCATTGAAGAAGCTGCTCTGCATGAACAAAGATGCAGGTCTGGAATTGCAATAGTATTTCTGTAAGTGTTCATTTGTGTCCAATCAGCAGCCCCCTCTAGTGAATTGACTTAAGTGTCTAGCGCCTAGACACATGGAGCAGTGTTCAGAAGGGTTTGAATAATACACAATTTCTGAATACGACTTGGACTAAACTGTTTTTGTCTTTGTTATAGCCAGCTGTAGATATAGTATCAACATCATATAAGATCATTGATATTTAGCTGCATCTGTCCAAAAGCCTTGTCTTACAGTATATACAATATTTTACACTAACTTTCCAGATCACAGCCAAATGTGGAATCACTTTTAAAAAATGTCCTTGCTCCTTTCTATCAGCAGCTGCATGCAAGCCATAAAATCAAAGGAAACAGATGAATGAGTAAAACAAGATGCATGTAACCTTTTAACTAATAAAAAGGAGGGCATACAGTAGAATGCCCTTTCTTTCCTTGCAGTTCCAGTTGGTGGTGGTATGAAGCTGAGAAATCATTGTTTAATTGTTTATGGTCCACGGTTTATTTTGACACACCAGTACATCAGTTTCTTTCCGCTAGAACCAGCATGAGCTGTTGTTGTTCAGTGTTCACCTTAAAACAAGCAACTTGAAGAAGTGTTCAGTCAATCAGTGTCCAGTCTTAGAACCTCCAGCACAGATAGAATAAAATCAAAGTTGAACACTGAAAATGAGCAACATTTATTGGCACTGGCTCATTACTGCGGTTAGTTTTCTTAACACATATGTGCAAAGGGGTGGGCTCATGGGGGCTCAAGCCCCTGCCCATTTACCAATTAATCAAATGTGCCCCCATTAATGTTAATTAACCCTGTGTGGTCTAGTTAAGCAAATATGCCTTTCTACTGTAATTTTTTCTGTGAAGATAAAAATAAAATACCAGTAGGTTATATCAGTAGTCTCATATTCTCAATTGTGAATATGAAACACACATTAGCGAGTTAAATAATTACAGCAGTAGAAAAATATTACAAAATAACTCCATACTCATAGGTCCCCTTTTTTAAAACTGTCTACACATCTGCGGTTCTTAACCACATGCATGATATGTGATTTGTGCAGGTTTTGCCTAGTAGTCATGCAATACATAGTCAAAATGTGTAATAAAATGTTCCTTTTATATCAAAATTTATTTTAATCAGAGCTGCACACCATCCATGGTAAAAAAAAAAAGATGTAGCTACCTTCCAAAGCAGTAATTGTAATGGTGGATCACGCTGCCAAGTGTTTAATTTTTGCGTAGGTGAGAACAGGAGTTAAAAGCTCTTTAAAGGCCTGGTAGCTCAATGGGATAAGCATCAGCTTGGAATGCAAAAGGTGGCAGGATCGAATCCCAGCCCATCCCCCATACCAGGTGTGTCCTTGAGCGAGACACTAAGCGCTAGCTCCCTGGGTGCCCCCTGTGGCTGCCCACTACTCCCCCCAAGGGGAATGGGTCAAATGCAGATGCCAAATTTTGTTGTAACATGTAAATGTAATCAGTGACAATAAAAGCTGATTATTATTATTAAAGGTGCAGAGTCAGGGTAGGAAATGATGTCACCTGTCATAGAACACTTATGATACCCACTGTAGTAGTCAGTTAAATTTTGCAATTATTTCTGTACAAAAATGAGCCACTATTCTGATTTATATTATGAGTTGTTTAGTGGTAGGTATCATGATTATTCTGACACCGTAAATTCATAATGCACTGGAAGCAACATCTGAAGCTCTGTTGTCATCAATGGAATTGAATTTCTTTAGCATCATGTCTTCCTTTCTGAGATCTTTTGGCCCACTTCTCTTTGTCTGACAGGTTCTATTTAAGTGATTTCTTGATTCAACAGATGGCAACAATCAGGCCTGGGTGTGGCTAGTGAAATTGAACTCAGCTGCCCAGAAAATGACATCAACCACAGTTACTTCATGATTTAACAAGGGGGGCAATTACATTTTCACATAGGGCCACTTAGATTTGCTTAAAAACTTAATTTTGCTGTGTTTACTTGAGTTATCTCTGTCTAATATTTAAATTTGATGAATGATCTGAATCATTTATGTGTGACAAATATGCAAAAACATAAAAAATCAGGAAGGGGACAAATATTTTTTCACAGCATTGTATACGAGCCACTATTGTGGTTTCTACGTCCCTTATAGAAAGGCATAAGGGACACAAGTATCACTGATTTTGTTGTGGAAAATGATCAAGTTTTAGCACACATACACAATCTGCAAAATGGTGAACACACATTGTAAAGCTGCTTCACACACTCCTCACAAATGGGAGAAAGGCAGCTGGCCTGTGGACCCACCTATTTACCTCCTTACAACAAGTGTCCTACATAAACCTGCCTTTGGAAAAAAGTTAAAAAAAAAAAAAAAGAAAGAAAAAGAAACAACAAAGGAACACTGCTGGGAGAAAAGAAGGTATTGATTTATTCTCTATGCTAACTACAGTCGGTAGCTGAACAAACAAACAAACAGCACTTTGCTTTTCTTTTGTTTCATCCCAAGTCCCACCCCTAAATCATTCTGACCCCAATAAACAATATACTTTTGAAAATACAAAAGAATCTCTGATGTTGATCCCAAAGTTTCCATCCAATTTATGCAGGTGTGTGTGTGTGCAGACTACAGGGGATGCAGAGATCCGGCCCTACTGTTCCCTCACTTGGGGCTCTTAACTAGCTTGGAGAGTATGGTCATACGGCTCTCAGGTACTGCAGGGCAATTACACAACTATCATTTGCTGCAGACTGCCTTTGTCTTTGATGTTGTTCCTCACACAACAATGCCTCTTCTCTCTTCATCCCTCAGAAGTCCTCACAAAGTGTTAATTACCAAGGCAATTACCATGTGCAACCACACCACTGTTTCCCAAACGGTGGGCTAGGATCCTGATGAGGGTCACATAGAGTTCTGAAGAGGACCTAAAGTTATGTAGAAAGTGGATTATCATGTTAGGTGATACACTGTGTTCTACTGATGGTGATATTTGCTGTTCACTATAAAAATGTTGCAGGGAGTTAAGTTAGCAGAACAGGAATGTCAAACACTTTAGGGATATTTAGGGATATATTTGGGTCATCATTGAATTGAAAAAAACTTTATTCAACTCAGAAACCACTAGCATGTGATGGGAATTGAGCTCATGGACTTCAGTGAAAATGTATTTGACTTTTGTCAAACTACCACTATGACCACAGTGAGCAACAACAGCAATAGTGACTAACCCTGTCTCCCAAAAAAAAAAACAACCTTCCCATACAACTAAACCATAATCGTGAATATAATCACGTAATGGAAATTGAGACACCAAGGCTGTATAATGTAAACAGCTGAAAAACCGCAGACGTGGTGTAGTTTAAAGTTTAATAAACACATTGTGTGTGAACTTTACTTTGTCTTCGTTAAGGGAAACCATATTTCTCTAACCTTAACCAAGTGCTGCAAGAGTCTAAACACCACAGTTCCAAAAGTGGAGGTCACACAGCAAGATCAGATATTTTGACAGAAAGAAAACCATTTCACAGACACTTTCACCCGTCGTAGTTTGACCAGTATGACAGAGATCCCTCATTTTATTACTTACACCTGTCCCTCTTCCACTGTGACCTGTCAAAATGTCAAATGAAGGCCGCTTCTCTTGACTCAGTTGCATTACAGACATCCAACAACATAACTGGCATACAACAATGAGCCCAGAAACAGGAAACGTTATGCCCATGGTCTGTTTATTTGTAGTTTTATTTTTGTGATAAATCCATTGACATATTTATGTCTCATCTGTTAAAACATGGTGCAACACTATCATAGTACATATGAGTCAGTGAGTCAATAACTGATTCAGTAGTGTGAGGTTACACAGCAAGTTCCAGGTTGAGTTACTATAAACTGGTGATCATACCAGGCAAAGTAAGGCTGGAGCAGCAAAACCACTGAGAAAAAAGTTATAGAGAGTTATAAGAGCTTGTGAATGGGTAGGATCATTTGGGCACACTGGCCAGTGACTCAGTATTTAGGTTGACAAAATGTGCTAAACTTTTTGCCACTCACCTAACAACTTCTCCTCATATGCAGATTGAGAGTGTTCAGTGAGAACTTTAAGGACCTACAGGTGGACCCACAAGTGTTTCTGTATGCCTCCCTCATGTAATCCTTTGCATGACAGATTTCTCATTATTATTGTATGTGTGGTTTTATAAGCAAGAAAATAATGATGTCAGAGTAAATGAAAGAACAATAGACCATCTATAGGAACATAAAACTGATCTTATTTTCATAAAGTGCCAGCTTCAGTCAGAAAAGGTGGTAATTCTTCAATGAATGTCTCAGTAAACAGAGTTATGCTTGGTTTACCTTCCATTATAAAACACACACACACACGCACGTACAGACACACATTCCCACACAGCACTTTTTGTCATTTTGATGCCAGGAACAGATATGCCTAAGTTTTTTTTTTTTTGGCTGAGCACAGTGGGAATGCATTATTCAAATAGATCTTTGTTACTCCTCCAAGATGATTGTGGCACAATCAGCCATGAAATAAGTTTGCTGTTTTAAAAGTGTTATTCTCCCTCCAGGTCTCTCAGGTGTAGCTTTGTATTCAGGTCGGCTCGCCTGCGCCAAAAATCAATCTCAATCAAAGGTGGCAAGGAGTTTATCATAAATTATCATGAAAAGGGTTCCCACTCAGTAGATGCTTAATTACAATCTCATTTGAATAAGTTTGCATATTAATGAGTTTGGAATGAAAATGGTTTGTGGGGTTTGTAATGGGGGGCTGCAGGGTAACCCACGGCGATAATGGCGGTCCTTTAAAATGTATGCAATATTATTGCTGGTGGAGACCTGCACACTTTGTGTCTCTCTCACACAAACACATAGACATAGACGTGTGCGTTCACGGAAATACACAAGCATATGCTCAAACTCACGCTCTGCACACATTCTCATGGTGCTTATAACATGATTAATTGCGGAGTGTCTTTGACATTAATAAACTATAACCAAATTAAAGACTTCATTAGTCTCAACTTGTGCTCGGTGTGTTTGGTCACACAGTGAATCAGCGCTGTGCGTTTGCCTTGCATGACTTTTCCTTTTTCCTTCTTCCTGAGCTGCAGAAGTTTACTTTGAAATAAGGTTCTGCAGTCACATTCTGTCTGTTACAGGGCTTTGTTTAGAAAGACGGTAACACCTATGAGAATGATTTATGAGCAGGAAGAATGGTGTGTATTTATGTGTGAAATGGTCTTCTGGGATATTGACACTCATCTTGGGTGTCTCGTCACAGCAAAAAAGACTCGGGTTTGAATCCGCGGGTTCCTTTCTGTGTGGGGTTTGCATGTTCTCTGATTTCCTCCCACAGTTAGGGTTGGGGGTTAGGGTTAATTGCTGACTCCGAATTGCCCATAGGTGTGAATGTTGTGAATGGTTGTATGTCAGCCCCGTGATAGACTGGTGATCTGTGCTGGGTGCAACCCACCTCTCACCCCAATGACAGCTGGTGCAGGCTCCAGCACTCATGAGACCCTTTCATAGGAAAAAGCAGTTGGAATAATGGATGGACGGATACGCGTCTTCCAGTGCAGCCTGTTCTTGCAAGCATGTTGACATATTAAAGGCTGACAAGAAGCGTTAAATTTTGGACATGTCATTGTCTAAATGAGAACTTGTTTGAGGTCTGTGCATATTTAAAGTAAACAAAGAAAAATCAACATTAAAGTTCTTTGCGTTTTTCTTGTACTTTATACAGTAGAATACTGTGAAATCCCACGTTTTCTATACATAGAAAAAGGATTTTTCTCCAAAAAGTAAAATATCATTATTGCTAATAACTCATACAAGAAGTCTGCAATTCACAGATAATCACATGAAAATGCTTCTTTTAAGCTCTGGGTGTATGTGTTGTATACTATATACTTATAGTTGATTCCTTTATTAGTTTCACATAGGTGTATTTAAGAAAACATACAAAATTGTCATTAGGAGACAATATTCTGCACAAAAGCACCTGCTTTCTTGTTCACAATTGTATTTCTATGTACACATGACTAAATCTTAATCCCGTCATATCTCTAACATCTATGTCAGCAGTAATGTGTGTGGCTCCAGTCACAGTTAAACGTATCCACTTTAGGCAAACCTTTAAAGAACTTAACATGCAGGCACAGGTGATCCAAACTTCCCCCTTTTCTTCTTCTGATGTTAGTTCTACATAATAATCTGGGTGAAATGGATTTCATCACAGACCTGTGACATCCAAATGCTGTTAGTTCAGCAGGAAGTGGATGCCAGTCTGCATGATATGCTCCAACTTCACAAAAGTAGATGGATTTAATGGTGGATCAGCTCTTAAAACAAGATCACAGCATGCTTCTAAAATGTATCAAAAAATAACTTTCATTTTGGCAGTAAACTTTTGAATATGTTGTCGGGAATATTCCCTCCTGCCAGCAGCTGTAGAAAGAGTTAATTCCGGCTGCTAATCTGTGATGAGCCATTTACCTACAGCTCTACTGGGGAATAAGTTGACACAGCGGCAATACAAGTGAGTCTCGTAGCAACCGTTGCTAGAGTCCAGGAATTCATCAAAACCACTTTGTCAGTCTAACAATCCTGCTCAGATGATTTGTAATCACACCACACTAAGTGGGATTCCTGGAATATGATACTTCCAGTGTTTTTTGTGAAGTAGTAACTGGTTCCTGTGGACATGAGCTTACCTGGGGGGTCAGTACGTGGATATTTAATTTGTAGGCAAATATGAAGTTAGGGATGTGCGTATCAGACAGCAGTACAGACGTCAGAAAGAGAAAAAGAAGCGTAGTGTGTGGTGCTGTTTATCACTCAACGACCAAAGGTAATGTCATGTGTTCAGTCTGTAATAAAGTGGGGGCACATAGCAGCAACATAACAACCTTCAAGCATTTGAAGACAGAGCACCCTGACAATTCTGAAGA
>JAUBNQ010000007.1:1934354-1945143 GCA_032353495.1 Ctenopoma kingsleyae | reverse complement strand
GATCTATTTTATTATAATTTTATAAGCATTTCTTTCAAGTATTTATGTTCATGAGTTTTATTCATATATTCATATTCTTAAGGTTTCTGATGAACACAGCAATCATGTGATTTTCCTTTAAGGGGCAAAGTATTGGTATCGTATCAAAAGGAAAAATGTTGGTATCGCCCATCCTAATATGAAGTTAGTGAGACAAACATGCAAGACTTGGACAGCTTGCATGGACACCCTTGGACTAAGTGAAGAGTTGTATTTTGTATGATTATGTTTTTATTTTTTAAAAGAAGTAGTAGTATTTGTGATGCTGTATTAGACACAGAGCTAAATTATCAGATTAATGATAGTGTATTAGAGTGACCTGCTATGTACAACTGTCCAGCAATAACTTCTCCATGCAGATCTACAAAGCATTTTAAAAAAAAAATGTATTTCTTTAAATGTATTTTCTTTCTTCTTCTAATGGAGAGGTAATAATGGTTAAGAAGAGCAAAAATGTAAATATATCAATCAACCATGGGGTACAGCTCATTTTTTAACAAGCACGTGTGCACAGGAAAGCTAGAAAATGATAAATGACTTGGTGGAACGGACCACTGTTGACAAGTGTTGAGAAGAAAAATCACATTCATGGTGAAAAAAACTCTCTTTATGATGGGATAGCAATTAAAGAATGCTCTTCAGGATGTAAACAGGCATGTTTCCTGTCAATGATTTTTATCATTTTGTTGTTTAGCAGGGGAATTCACGTTGTGGAACACACAGAAGTGGGATATTCTGGATGAGTCAATCACCTGATCGCAATCTCACTGAGAACATGAAACCCAGAACAAGCAAGAAGAGAAGAAGACTGCAGTGAAGTTACAGTAAAACATCTGCAAGACACATCTGAAAGATACAAACATCTACTGATGTCTGCCAGCCAAAGACTTCAGGCAGCCACTGGCTGCAAATAATTTTCCACAAAATGTGTGTGTCTCTTGTCTTTCCAATTTTAATGTTGAACTCTTACATGTAGGGGTCGTATGGCTGAGATGACACTGTCATGTTAAATGTAACAAGTTTTCTTTCTGATAAATATAATAATTATATATTAATAATATAAGTATTAGTATATGACAAACATATAATAGCAGAAGTATTTTTGTAGATAGCACCCATGTTTAGAATCCTAACCTCAACACTTACAACACTCACTGCATTGTAGATAAACCAGCTATACAACATTTTGAATTGTTTAATGTGTTTGTCAAGAATGACAAACTTGTCCTATGTAACAGTTCAATCCATCAATTAATATCATGCTATAAACACCAGTACAATATGTAATAATAATCATTTATTAAACAGCTCTCTGTTTAAACTTTTAGTTTCCAGTGGGTCTTTTGATGATTTTAAATGGTTTATTTATTTTTTTTGTTCTTCGTTGATCACAACAATGAACAAAGAACAAACAGGAAGCTTGAAAGCTGTTTATGAATGTCTTCAAAATTCATTAAAAATGCTGAGTTCAGTAGATCATTTGTGACACCAGGTCGACTTACCAAATTTATTCTCAGAGCTTTCAGCTACACTTGATGGCCTTTATTAGCACACAGAATTGTTAAGTATAGAGAAATACTTAACATATTAAATATGTTTTAAATGTACATATAATCCATAACTACTTTGTAATTCATATACAATAGTGTAACTGTTACTTTAGTCAATATTCATTATCAATATTTAATTAGATTCAAATTATGGATGCCTCACAGGAGAAATTATTATTTCTGCTTACATTGCAGCATGCTATGTGTCATAAAACATTTTAAATACTTATAAAATAAGGTTTTACTCTATTAATGTAATGAAATTTCAGAAAAGATGTGAATGACATTTAACATAAAAACAGGTTTATCATACTTTCCTTTACTTGACCATAACTGCATCATCTATATTTGTGTATGATTTTGCATGTAACACTTATATAATGCGAATAAATAAATGAAGTCATGGCGAGATCAGAATGTTTCACTTGTAAAAATTCAACAATACGCAAGAGAGATGAATTTAAACATAAATCTTTTACAGCAAGAGGGTGAGTGCGATGAATAAAGGTGCTTTTATCCTCCACTCCATTCCTGCTCACTAGACCCACTACGAGAACATAATGAGCGCACTGTAAACATTATGTAATACTCTACAATGTATAATGCTCCACATAATGCTTTATGTAGAGTGTCACCTTTGTTCTCTATAGCCAATGTGCTTAGTGGAGCTCAATTGCTATGAACATCGTGCCCTTTCCTCCTGCAATGGAACAATACAGCTGTCAACACCGGCTGTAACAGCACTGTATTTGTGTTTTCAGGAATTCAACATTGCCTGCGAGACCTTAGGCTTTCAAGAAAGAGAGAAAAATGAAAGCAGGAGAGGAAGAGAAAATGTGCAGCGTTCAGTCCGATCGTGGAGGGGGTCATTCATCCATGATGCAACAGCAGAGACTAGTGGCCAAAGGCGGCAATGAACGCTGACTTCTCCTCTGTTTCCATTTTCTTTTCATTCTCATCATCTTTGTTTACATCTCTTCTCATTTTCAATCGTTCTCCTCTTGTTTCGTCTTTCTTTTTTTTTATCCCCCTCCTCGTTCTTCCCATATTCACCTCCCAGACTTGACCTTTTCCTCTGTTTGCAAGATTATTACGGCTACAGTGATTACAGATTACACCAAGGGAAGAGGAGTGTGTGCGTATGTTGCTGTGTGTGCACTTACACACTCACCTAAAGCAGGTTTTTATTAGATCTGTGCAATAGTACTTATTGACTTCTCATATCACCTAAAGGGCAACACCCATGAAATAGGGGAATTACAGTATATTTCTGTTTTTTATTGAGTATGCATGTTTGACCTAGAGTATGGATACCTGAACAGAACCCAGTGGTACCTGAGGGTTTGGACACAATTTTAGAAATCATGTTCAGGATTGGAAAGGATTCAGGAGATGGCTAAACCTGTAAGTCTTCAATTACAAATGCATTGGGCTTGGGTCGGGTTTGGAGAGAATTTTAGAAATCACGTTTGGGTTCGGGTAGGGTTTGCAAGACTTATGTTCCGACCTGTAGGTCTTACTCACGCACAAGGGACACACAACTAGAAAGAGACCACACAAACTCAAATTCATTGGGCTTGGGTCGCAGCGATACGTTTGTCGGTTCACGATTAAAGGTTGACAAAATGTTTAATTTCTGTCAGAATTCTGCCTGGTTTAATTCTTTTTGCGAGTCTTTGCATTTCCTGTCACACAGAAACACAAATCATCATATTAGAATAGGTATGTCGCAGCGTGTTGATGAGCAGAAGCCAAACGTACAAGAGGAAGCGAGTGTTCAGCTGTGTGGAAGAATCTGAGCTTAAACAGAGATGAGAGCCAGCAGATAATTACACACACACACACACACACAAACACCTTAACTACACACACCATGTTCACACACACACACACACTCATGGACACACACATGGGCCTGGCTAATAAAGATGGCATGCTAATGAGCAAGTGTAGCCTCAGTTAAAAAAAATAATAATAAAGTGAGAGAGTAAAAAAAGAAAACAGCAGAAGACCAAATAATTAATAAAGTCATATTGATCTGTGAGTGGAGACGTTAAGCATCAATTAAAGGCAACAAAAGGAAAGCATCATGCTTCATCAACAGGAGAAGCTAAGGGGAGAAATGTGAGATCAAAGACAGATTGTCATTAAGGACATCATGTGACATGCTCGCACACGCGCTCATTCGTCATGTTTGCACTCATGTGCGCAGGATCACAGTGACAGCGACACGTGCGCCGAGAAGTGGATGTGTGACGCCCTCACGCGTTAACACAAGAGGAGACGAGGGGAGAGAAAGAGACAGAGAGAGAGAGGGAAAGACAATAAGGAAAGATTAAGAGGAGGAGAGAAAGGAGGCCTCATGTAATAAATCAGAAACAAAAAAATAAATAAAAACATGCAGCTCCCGTTTGTTTGGTGATGGACTCAGGCTGAGCTTTTTATGAGTGTGCTGTGATCCTGCTGCATGCCTCGTGAATGCTAAATCTTTACTGTTAAACAGCTCAACATGGTCACTGTGAGAGCGCGGGGCTGAAGCAAGCGCACTGCACAACTCACTTAGTGTACTGTACATGAATGCAGCAGGAAATTCATCCAAATTAGAAACATGTTTTTCTCACTAATATTTACTATGTTATCTCTAGTTTTAGTTTTGGTGTTTGTGCATCTTCCTCAACTCATTTTCTTTTTGTTTTTTAGTGGTGTAGTAATAGTTTACTATTTTACTGCTTAGTACTATTTTGCGTCTGTTCACTATGCAGTGTACAGTAGCCATTGTGCATCATTTAGTCTAGTCACTGATATTTGGTTGTAGTTGTAGTATTTAAAGTGGATTTCGTACTGCAAACATTCAAATGAAATTCATTTTAGGGCTCTTTGGATCCACATCTGTGTTAAATCAGATCTATGTAGCAATCTACCTTTATATTTATAGCACATTTTGTCCATGCTAACAGCAATCCAAAGGATTTTACACATGACTGAGAAGGTAAATAACAAGTCATATCAAATGAGTGCAATACCATATAAAACAATAAGACTAATGCACATGAAAGAAGAAATAAAATAAAACTTTTACCCCTCGACCTTTCTGGTTTTGAAATGGTAATGTGATATGTCAAAGCTCTTTTGTATAATAAAATCAATGTAGACTTTGCAGGTGGCTTTTGAAAGAAACATATCCACCTAAATAAAGTTAATAAAAAATGTAAACATCTCCAAACAGGCTGTCCCTGTAACTCTGGATAGTTCACAGAATATGGCACCTGTTTGCAAAGACACTGTTTCTTCGACAGGAAGTTGCAACCTAACAGCACGTGCATACATAAGCAGCTGCGATGTAAGTGGTATTGTTCTGTGTTATGCTGGAGCGCTATCGTCTTAGCATGGAGATAACTTTATTATGGACGTTATTATGCTCCAAAGTATTACTGATTACATGGGGATACCATCATGACGCACAAGTTTGTACTCAAATGCAAACTCAAACATATGTGAGAATCTTAAAGCTGCATTGTTATAAATGTTTGGTTATTAACAATGCATCAGTGTAAAGTAAAATGGGTCACTAATAGTGACAAACACATTAATTATAACCTGACAGTGCAGATCCCCTCAGTCTTTCAGCTCCTGGCATTGGTTATATGGAAGAATAAGAACCTAAAGCCTACTACTTGATTAATCAATGTTCAATCAAAGGCCACTCTGACTGAGAGCAAAGCTGATGCAGGAGGTATCTTCACACATGTGTACACATACACACAATCTGCAGCTCTTCTTAGTGGATCAGAGTGATTGAGACTGCCTGTGCAGCGGCCCAAACCTTGTTTTAGGTTTAGCCCATGCTGAGAGGAGAGGAGCAGAAGCAGATAGTGATATACTTCGTCCTGGCTCACATTAGACAACTCGGGGGACGTGTCAAACTGCAATTTGTTTCCCTTGCATCCAATAAACAGCTCATTCACTGGTCAATCAGTCAACTCAGCAGCTAGTCAGATGAAACTCAGCAGAGGTTGACAGAAAGAAGAGAAAACCAGAGGGGAAAGAGGTTTCCAGGAGAAACAGAAAGAGGAGGAGGAGAGGCCAAAGAAACAATGAAATATACTACATGTGAAATATACTGTATTGTCCTTTCACATAAATACACATCCTCTGCTCAGCAATGTCTTCAGTAACTACCGAATCTGTTTAGTGGACCAGTGATGGGAACACCACCTGGTGGATTGTACGCTGTAGTGTTTCATATTAACTCATCATGGCATGATGCTGTGTGGAATGACAGGTCGAGCATGTGTATTTAAAATGGGAACTTTTCAATCTGCTATGAATGCCAAACAATTTGGAATGATATACTGTGTCAGTAAATCTGTCAGATCTGTAAATGATGTTCATCAGGGACTAATTGATTTATAGTAACTGAAAGCAGTAGATGTTTGCACAGAGTGATGGTTGTACTTATAACCTAGTCTAGTCACTGATATTTGGTTGTAGTTGTAGTATTTAAAGTGGATTTCGTACTGCAAACATTCAAATGAAATTCATATTAGGGCTCTGTGTTAAATCTGGTGAAATCTACAAGAGTTTCAGAAATAAACACAATTTAGGCTTAACCTTAATGTCCCACTTTAGTTTTACAACCCTAACCTCACTAGTTCTTGTCTCCTCTTGCTTTTTGCTTGAGTCCTCCTAATTAAATGACAAAAAACTAATCTGGACCGAACAACACACAGAAGCTTTTTGTGATCTTATGTCAGAGCAGATGCAGAGTAAATGAATAACATCCTGTCACCAGTGTAGATTTCTCTTTTAAAATGTTGATTTTTCTGTTTTAACTGGCTTTTTACAAGCGGATGTGCATGACAGAAGGCTGTAGACAGGGAAAGTAGGGGAGTCGAGTTGCTGGATGAAAAAAAAGGGGCCAGTAGAAGTTCCAAAATGTTGGTTTCCCATGCTGAACATTTGAGTTCTTGTTAAATGCAAATACTCGTTGTGCAGACAAATACAACTCTGTCTCCTTCACTGCCAGTGTCTATCTGTGAAGTTCTCAGGTTTAGGATATGGCGCACAAGTTGTGTATGGATGGGTTTTGTCACAGAGCCAGTGTATTGTGAGAAGGTGAGCAACAACAATATTTAGATATGTTTCCACCTGACATTGCACCCAAACCTGACTTCTATCCCAGTAGGTGTTGAGCTCATATGGTGACGGCTTCTTGTAATTTCTTTGGGTTATGTGCTCATGTGTAAACCTGGAAAAATAATGAGAACGTTTGAAACTATAGAATATCCTCTTGATTGAAGTTTGAGTAAATGGATGGATCCAAAGTCTCCAAAGCCAAAGTCACCATCAAAATATCAAAACATGAAGCTGTGTTCACTGACAGATAACAACACATGCTAATTTTAGTATTGCTAGTTGCTTCATTTATAAAATAGTGTATCTGTGATGAAGTCTCTTTTCTTTTTTCGCAGTGAGGTGAGGTGTCTCTCTGTGCAGAAGCCAAGAATTGGCCTTAAAGGTGTACGATGTGTGAGAGAGGGAGGCGTTTACAGGGTGAGATGGTGAGAATGTGGAACATGCAGTTGTGTGCTATAGTTAGTTTAGTATGAAATGCACAGTGTGTATCTAAACGATGGATATACATGTGTGTATGCACATGTTTCTATGTGTGTGTGTGTGTCCCAGCCCTTTGTTATTTGTGTTTGTATGTTTATGTTTAATTTTATGGTTTTCTGCTTTGTGTGCATGTGTGTCGCTGTGTGTGCGTGTGTGTGAGACGGCTGTTGTCCTTGTCAGAACACCTGCTGTCTCCTCCCCTCCTCTCTCTCCCCTTCCTTTCTTCTGACACTTCATCAATTCACACACACACACACACACACACACACACACACACACACAGTCATGTCTCACTATACTTGTGACGACACACATTGACATAATGCATTCTATAGACACTAACCCTAATCATTACAACTAAATGCCTCACCATAACTTTATCCTAACCCTAACCAGCACCTTAATTATAACCCTAAAACTCTAGTCTTTGAACATGTGAGCACCTGCTAAAATTCAATTCAATTCAATTCAAAAAACTTTATTTGTCCCCGAGGGGACATGAGACTAAATGTCCTCACATGTATAGTATTTGAACAAAATCTGTCCACACTAGGAAATAAAGACATATGAACCTCATTTTTCTCTTATTCCCCATCACTTTCTATTCTCATGCCAACTTCCTCATTCCTTTTTCCCTGTTTCCACCTTCTGCCTTTCTCCCACTCCCCCTCCATCTCCCTTTTTTGCTCCTCCATCCATCCTTCCATCTCTCCCTCCCTCTCTCATTATCTTAATTAGATCCAGCAGATGAACATCGTCAAGTCTGCTGGGGAGGAGGCTAGGCCTTGGTGATGCAATAAGGCTCATTTGCATCGGCAAAGTTAATTGCAGGAGCGGAGCAGGTGTATGGCAATAATGATCATCACACATGACACTCACCTGTGACCAGCGGCGTACGTGACACACACACTGACACTGCGTGCAGCCACATGTTCAGCAACATTTTGAATATGCACACGCACCAGGAATTGGGAGAAATCTCCACACAATGAAATGCACATTCACACACGAGCGTTACTTGTTACAAAGTTTTCATTTCCTAACTGATTTCCAAATTCCTTCTGGTGATATCTACTGGAAAATGGCCACAGACAATAACATTCCAACGGCACCCAGAAGGCAAATGAAATATCAGTAAAATATGAAGAGCAGACTCACGTGCAGTACAAAATAGTGAATCAGTGTCTGGCAGTTTGTGTGTGGTAAAATGTGGACATGGGGATATGAACAAAGAGCTCTTGGGCAGAGATTAAAATCATGAAAAGTATTTAAATAAAAATGGGGCCACCTTAGCTACGATGCTAACAGTACTAGAAGCAAATAACTACATTTCAGAGTCAAACAGTGTTAAAATCATATAAGCTGTATCTGTATTCTGACATTTTGATGTACGGACCATAGGTCAGCCCAAATGTGGCTAAATGTACCATTCTTCAGCTGAAACTGGTTCAAATGCATACAGCCAAACCAAATGTGGCAGCCTTTTATTGGGCCACTGCTGGCTCGCCTTCGGTAATCCAGGGCCAGAACACAACCAAGTGGGTTGCCACATCTGCTGGCTACCTGGGAGGATATCTGTCTTTGGCTGGTCTTGATATGACAGTAATTTGTTATTGTACAGTTTGGAAGCTCCAAACACTGATTCAAACCTTTACCTTTGAAGGAAGCAAATACATCATCTCCATTTAAAGACAGAAAACGTGATATGATTACTTTGTACTCACGTCCTGCTTAATGTGAAACTACAATTGTTGATGTGTTTATGCAAGGCATCATTCAGATGGTTCTTTCAAACAGCAAAGTAAACACTTTAGAGTGTCTAAGTCAAAATAGCTCAGCCCCCATCTCCAGTATTCACTGATTGGACTCCCGGTTTGTAAACTCCTGAATCCAGTTAGCTTTTGTTGCTGCCAAGGGCCCAAATACATGTTTCAACCTTTACTGTAAATTTGAGAAATGATTCATTCAATATGGACAACAAAAATACAACAATGTGTGTTATTTGTTATTTGTTGTGTTTATTTTAGTAACTTCAATAAAGATCTGACCATATTCTAAGACAAATTTATACAAAGACCTGTATAGTATATTATCTAATTATTATTACAGATACTGTAATTTGCATTTTAATGTTGTACTTGCTATAATTGGAGCTAGTTTTAACTATTTTTGGATACAGCTATGTGGTACACTCTAGCAGTCACAACAGCACTCTCAAAAATCAAGCATGTTTGGATATACAATACATACAATCAAAACTTAATTGACTATTAAGTATTTTTTTCATCTGTGAACAGAACATATGCCTTCAAAACCTAGTTAGAATATGTATTATTATTATGTTATTTCAGTCCTGGGCATAGATAGTATGGATAGTGGAATTTAGGAATTCTATTATACAGCAGTGCTACAGATATTGCACAGGTGTAATTGTGATGTGGAGTGTGAATGAGGAAAGTTTCATGTGTCAAAATCTGTCAAATTAAGTCAAGAAAAGTGTCTAGTGAGGCTGCTGACTTGTTTCATCCCTCTTAGCCTCCATTTGAGTGTGACACGATTTTCATCTTGAAACAACAATGCTCTATTTTCTAAAACTTATTACACACCGTCTCCTCCGCATATTTACAAGAGTCCACTGGTTTGCTTTTCTTATTCTGTTACTCCTACATTTACAAGTGATTAGCGTGGAAGGTCACAAGGTCGAATTATAATTGGACGAAATAAACAACTCCAGCCTGCAGAGAGTTCCAGTCTGCTGCTGGCCGCTCAACATCAAGCAGCATTGTCAAGAAAGGAACTTGATGGGTTTGTCATCGCCATCTGACCTGAATAATTTATGGACCATCAAGTGAGGAGCACACCTCTGTGTTGCCAGGTTGAAGGCTCAGCGACTGGGCTCACACTTGTGTTTTGCCAGGTTGGGTGGACAGGGTGGTGGTGGTGGTGATGGTTGCACTTACACTGACAGTGTAAGATGGATTTCTCTGTGCATATTTAACAATACTAAATTCAGCAACATTCCAAGCTGTGTTTAGATAAACTACTTTTATACTTTAACAGGAACTGAGGGCAGAGGAAAAATATGAGCTGCTATTTCTGCTGATTTTTTCCAGTCCACACTGATGTGGAAACATTCTGGGCTTCAACCTAGGTTGAGTTTTTTATGACCCTATGACCAGGGGCATTTAGTCTTTTAAGGACATCAGGAAAATGATGTGAAGCTTTCATTGTGCTTTATTTTCAGACAATGTCTAACTGAGAATGTTTATTGTGTTAAGGTTTTTTTTTTTTGGTATTTGTGGGAGAGCTGAAAAGCAAGTACGTTATCCTCTTTTATTATTCCGCCCCTTTTTTCGCTGGCTACCTAGTCCCACATGCTTTGTCATAAAAATGTTGTTCAAACTTTTGTTTATCAAAATTGTGGGTCTTCTTTAGGAATGGTGTGCTATTATTTTTCTCAGTACGATCTTTTATGGTTTATTTTTAATTAAAAGTTTGGGCATGGACGTCGAGTTGGGCGACGGTGAACTGGTAACTAAAAAAATAACAATTTACAAGTCGAATAAAATGAAACATGATAACAC